>CM038352.1:1979464-2470716 GCA_021464625.1 Proterorhinus semilunaris
GTTATGTCCGTTTCACGCCGGACATCGCCGTGTTTGTCACGTGTTCATCTTATTTTGACACTTTGTTCCAGAAGCTTTTCAGATTCGGGTAAAGCCGACGTGGAGAAATTGTGCTCGGTCCAGGCGGGGGTTAAGAGGTTAAACCGGCTCCGCTGCTGCTGCAGTTTGTGTCTGTGTCCAGCAGGGCGCGCTCCGCTGCCGTGAACGAGCCGCGTCTGTCGGGAGCGCGCACTGCGGTCTATAACGTCACATTAGTTATAAAAGACTGAATTCTTCTTCAGTTTATCCCAACAGAGCGTTTATGTCCTCACGAGCGTCCAAACCGAGGCCTTGATGAACCGTCACTGACGTCATGGATTCAAACTCGATCTGCGTAGAAAATAGTGTTTTTGAATCTGATGATATTGTGCGTATGTTTTTTTTCCTCAAGTTTCCTGTTTTGTCCATTTTGCTTTTAAATATATATCGTCTGTTTGATGGAATGATTATAAATGTCTTAGGAGTATTTAACAACAAAGAGCTTTCCTCAAATGTCTGATTTTTCTATAAACGTCAGGACAAACTGATCGTATAAAAACAACTAAGATCGATTTAAGCGACATTTTGTGGTTTTTGTGGTGATTTTGTTTGTTTTTGTGGTGATTTTGTTTGTTTTTGTGGTGATTTTGTTTGTTTTTGTGGTGAGTTTGTTTGTTTTTGTGGTGAGTTTGTTTGTGTGTCTTCGTGGGGACGTCGCCTCAGAGCCCGCGGCGGTTTAATCATTACAAATAAACCGTTTAATGCGAGGAAATAAACTGCGCGTGTGCCTTTAAGGGCCGTGACGTCAGTGACAACAGGCAGCGCGTGCAGGCCTGCAGCAGCGCCTCGTGCCACTCCCCCCAAACCGCAGCGCGCACTACAGCCACAGTTACGGTAATGGACACGGAGGATTTAACGGGCCAATCCGAGCCGGGCCTGAGAGGGAGGGTCTGCAGCCGAGGTCTAACCCGGGATAAAACACGGACTAACCCGGGATAAAACACGGACTAACCCGGGATAAACAGGGACTAACCCGGGATAAAACACGGACTAACCCGGGATAAAACACGGACTAACCCAGGATAAAACAGGACTAACCCGGGATAAACAGGACTAACCCGGGATAAAACACGGTCTAAACCGGGATAAAACAGGACTAACCCGGGATAAAACAGGACTAACCCGGGATAAAACACGGACTAACCCAGGATAAAACACGGACTAACCCGGGATAAAACACGGACTAACCCGGGATAAAACAGGACTAACCCGGGATAAAACAGGACTAACCCGGGACAAACCAGGCAAATACGAGCCAGGCCAGAGAGGGAGGGTCTGCAGCCAGGGCTAAACAAGAGGGTCCCAGGTTCGATTCCCACCTGGACGAGGCCTCTGTGTGGAATTTTAATTTAGTAGCTTCCGCATTCATTATTTGTAATAAATAAAGCAAGTGTAGGGCCTTTTTACTTAAAGGGGGATAAAGCAGGGCTAAAGGAGGCCAATCTGAGCCGGGCCTGAGAGGGAGGGTCAGCGTGAAAGTGAACTCTGGTGGTCTGGCACAGGCCCACATGAGCTAAAGTCTGGCCCTCGTGTACTAAAGTGTGCTAAGATCTGGCCCTTGTGTGCTAAAGTGTGCTAAAGCTTTGACACTAACGCTCTCATATAACGGACACTTTATTAGGTACAGCTTCTCAACTCGTGGGTCGGGACCAAAGGCTCAGAAACATCTGGATCTGAAAAAAACACCGGTTTGGTCATAATTTGAGCTTCACAGGTTCAAGTGTTTATTCATTTGTGGAGAAAACACGGGATTTCACTTTGATACAAATGGCAGGGCTATCTATCGATCTAAACCAGGACTAAACCAGGACTAACCCAGTGTCACTTTTCACTGTTATCTTCAGTGAAGGTACTCGAGTACAGAAGATGAATCTAGTACCTTCATTGAAGATGGAAACTCCTGCACGACTGAGAGCCTACACAGACATCTGTTCACTGTCATTATGGTATAACCTCCGCCGTTACCACACGCATTACACCTGGACCAAACCTGGCCTAAACCAGGACTAAACCTGGTCCAAACCCGGCCTAAACCTGGACCAAACCAGGCCTAAACCTGGCCTAAACTTGGACCAAACCAGGTCCAAACCCGGCCTAAACCTGGACCAAACCAGGCCTAAACCTGGCCTAAACTTGGACCAAACCAGGTCCAAACCCGGCCTAAACCTGGACTAAACCTGGCCTAAACCTGGACCAAACCAGGTCCAAACCCGGCCTAAACCTGGACTAAACCCGGCCTAAACCTGGACCAAACCAGGCCTAAACCTGGTCCAAATCTGGCCTAAACCTGGACCAAACCAGGACTAAACCAGGTCCAAACCCGGCCTAAACCTGGACTAAACCTGGCCTAAACCTGGACTAAACCAGGCCTAAACCTGGACTAAACCAGGCCTAAACCTGGACCAAACCAGGCCTAAACCTGGACTAAACCAGGACTAAACCAGGACTAAACCAGGACCAAACCAGGACTAAACCTGGACTAAACCAGGCCTAAACCAGGACTAAACCAGGCCTAAACCAGGTCCAAACCAGGCCTAAACCTGGACTAAACCTGGACTAAACCAGGCCTAAACCAGGACTAAACCAGGCCTAAACCTGGACTAAACCAGGTCCAAACCCGGCCTGGTCCGTCGTGGTTCCTCACACTTGTGCAAAGAAAGCCAAAATGGCGTGGCTTATCCACAAACACTCGCCATGTGCCGCGGCCCGTGTGTGATGTGGGCGTGAGAGCGCCTGCGCCTCTACTGCAGACACTACGGCAGTGTGTGGGAGCGGGGCCTCACACGGAGCTGTAGCCGGACAACAGCAGCCTGAAGGCGGCCACAGCAGCGCGCATTGCCGGCCTCGGATCCACATCTTCGCGGGGGCTGCTGGGGCTGGGGGCTCCCGGGATGAGAGCACGATGAACGGGGCCGTATACATCTCGTTTTTCCAGGGCCAGCTGGAGTCGGTGCTGGAGCAGGTGGTGCAGCTGGCGGTGCAGGAAATCAGCAAGACGGTGGGCTCCAGCCTGAACGGCCTGCTGCTGGAGACGGCCGTGAAGGAGCAGGAGAACCGGCGGCTCCAGCTGCAGATACAGGCCCGGGAGAGCGACCACCAGGGCGGCCAGGCCAAGAGCAAAGCGGCGGAGGAGCGACCGGAGGGCGGCCACGGCAGGCAGCAGCACCACGGCCCGGGACACAGCTCCGACCGGGGCTTCAGCGGGGACTCACGGCGGCTGGAGCAGAGGGGCAGGGTGGTGGGTGAGTACGGCCCGTATACATGGAGGAAACATAGAGGAAATATGTGCTAAACATGTGCTACGCATGAGCTAAACATGAGCTTAACATGAGCTTATTATGGGTTACGCATGTGCTAAGATACTATTTACTATTTAATTGTTGTTTATTTCACATTTCCTGCCTGTTTGCACCGTGAGTGTTTTTAAGAGCTGAATATAACAAGTAAATGTCTCCATTGGGAGAGCAATAAAGGCTACCTTATCTTAAGCATGGGCCAAACATGGGCCAAGCATAGGGGTGGGCGATATGACAAAAATAGTATATCACGATTATTATATTAATTAAAAAATCCCGATTTCGATTTTATCACGATTTTTTTTAATAGTAACTACAATAACTAAATTACACACTGAAGAAGAAAAAGATTCTAGCGTCCGACACTAGCGTCCGACATTAGCGTCCGACACTAGCGTCCGACATTAGCGTCCGACACTAGCGTCCGACATTAGCGTCCGACACTAGCGTCCGACATTAGCGTCCGACACTAGCGTCCGACATTAGCGTCCGACACTAGCGTCCGACACTAGCGTCCGACATTAGCGTCCGACACTAGCGTCTGACATTAGCGTCCGACACTAGCGTCCGACATTAGCGTCCGACACTAGCGTCCGACATTAGCGTCCGACATTAGCGTCCGACATTAGCGTCCGACACTAGCGTCCGACACTAGCGTCCGACACTAGCGTCCGACATTAGCGTCCGACACTAGCGTCCGACATTAGCGTCCGACACTAGCGTCTGACATTAGCGTCCGACACTAGCGTCCGACACTAGCGTCCGACATTAGCGTCCGACACTAGCGTCTGACATTAGCGTCCGACACTAGCGTCCGACATTAGCGTCCGACACTAGCGTCCGACATTAGCGTCCGACACTAGCGTCCGACACTAGCGTCCGACATTAGCGTCCGACACTAGCGTCCGACATTAGCGTCCGACACTAGCGTCCGACACTAGCGTCCGACACTAGCGTCCGACACTAGCGTCCGACACTAGCGTCCGACACTAGCGTCCGACACTAGCGTCCGACACTAGCGTCCGACATTAGCGTCCGACACTAGCGTCCGACATTAGCGTAGCAGAACGTTAGCGGCTTGGGTTCACGTCACTGACGGTGAAAAGTCAACTGTGCAGAAGTGCTTAGCACCTGATAAAACGATCCCACAAAAATGACAGATCGTCAGCTCTAATATCGTCATATCGCCCAGGCATAGCCAAGCATGAGTTAAACATGGGTTAAACGGGGTATAAAGTATAAATCATCGACTGGACTGGGTTTTGGTGAAGTTGAGGACGTTTCGCTTCTTCTTAGCTGTTTAGGCCAGAAAAGACACTTTTACCCCACATTAGACCTCCCCAGTGAAACGTCCTCAACCAAAACCCAGTCCAGTTGGTGGATATTCCCTGGATGAATGAGAGCCTTCACAAACATTTAAAGGAAGTCTATAACAAAAGCAATATAATGCGACTACGTTCAATAAAACCTATAAAACAACGGGACCAAACCAGGCCAAACTGAGGCTAAATGAGAGACTAACCCTGTTTAGTCGGGTTAGGGGTGAGGCCCAGGGCGAGGAGGGGTCGGGTCCTTCTGTAATTACAAGCTTTTTAAGGCGTGTGGCTCAAAATGGAGAAAAGTGCGGCGGGAAACCACAAAGAGTCTACGGACAAACCAGGAGTGGAATAAAAACCGGGCCAAGAACCGGAACAGAGACGAAGACGAGCTCTGGCCTCACTTCAGACGACAGCAGACTCAACGATCCCGTAGTTTTCAATCTTTTTATTATGAGTTTTATTCCTGTAAAAAGTTCCAAATTAAATGGATTATTATTTTAAAGACCAACTGAGGCTCGAGTTTGGGGTTAGTCCATGTTTACTGCTGATTATGCTCTGGTTTAAGCCCGGTTCAGTCCTAGTTTAGCCCTGGTTCAGTCCTGCTTTAGCACACTTGTAGCCCTGCTTTAGCACACTTGTAGCCCTGCTTTAGCCCAGTTCCAGGCCTGCTTTAGCACACTTGTAGCCCTGCTTTAGCACACTTGTAGCCCTGCTTTAGCACACTTGTAGCCCTGCTTTAGGCCTGGTTTAGCCCAGTTCCAGAGCTGCTTTAGCACACTTGTAGCCCTGCTTTAGCACACTTGTAGCCCTGCTTTAGCACACTTGTAGCCCTGCTTTAGGCCTGGTTTAGCCCAGTTCCAGAGCTGCTTTAGCACACTTGTAGCCCTGCTTTAGCCCAGTTCCAGAGCTGCTTTAGCACACTTGTAGCCCTGCTTTAGCACACTTGTAGCCCTGCTTTAGCCCAGTTCCAGGCCTGGTTTAGCCCAGTTCCAGGCCTGCTTTAGCCCAGTTCCAGGCCTGCTTTAGCCCAGTTCCAGGCCTGCTTTAGCCCAGTTCCAGGCCTGCTTTAGCCCAGTTCCAGGCCTGCTTTAGCACACTTGTAGCTGTTGCATAACGCGCCTCTCGTTGTAGCGGCGCGTGTTACATAAGTCTGAGTAACTCTGAGTAAACGTATGGAGGAGCGCGCACGTGGCCTCTGCTCTGTGTGTGTGTGTGAGCGTGCACGGCGGTTCCTCTTTCTGAGTGCACGTGAGTCTGTGCTCGGAAAGACGACTCACTTCCTCCAGAATCTTCTCACACGAACGTCTCCAGGCTTGAGTCTGAGGACCCTGAGAGCCACACGGGGTTAAACCGTTAGCAGCAGATCTCATGGTTCTGTTTGAAGGTCATATCGGGCAGATGTTTCTATAGTGTCTCCAGAATCGACAGAGCTTTAAAGGAACAGTGTTCCTCCAGACTGATCTTACCTGAGCTCAGACGAGTTGACGCGCACCTGTCTGGTCTTTACGCGTGCGCTCAGTCATGCTAATGTTGTTAGCATTTAGCCTCTCCTAGCAAAGGTACAGCTCCAAACCGGGGTGAAGTGAGAACCAGGCTGTTTGTTTACCTGAGCCTTTACACGAGTGACTCAACATTAAACGTGTGGACAAAAGTGGAACTATATCGTGAGGCGTAGTAACACCAGGAGTACTTCAACCGCGCAGTAATATCGTCAAAGTACGTCGTTCAAAGGACATTTCCCAGTATGTAAAAACCGTGGCCTATTCCTTTAAAAATGAGCCTCCCACAACGTCTTAGGCCTCAGGGCAGAGAAACATTGCGGTGAAAATCGGTCACAGGTTCGTACACCTCGGATCGTATTTTATATACCTTTATGTTGCAGACGTTGGCTTATAGATATCCAGAACCATAAGAGAGAGACTTTTGGAATCTGCTGGTTTTTGTCTTTCAAACAAGATCCCTGTGAAGTACCTACTAAGCATGAATAAATCAGCTCTATGTTGCAATGAAGCGCCCCCTGCTGTCACAGTTCAACACTGACACATGTTACAGTGTAGGAGCTTCATACACAGGATTATAGACGAGACATTTGGAAATATATCTTCATCATTGTTCTTGAGAAAGTCCCAAACTGAAGCCGTGGGAAGTTAGAACCGTGAGCTGCTCAGGTGTGTGATCCTGAGGCCGGCGCCGCATGCGAGCGCGGTTTATGTCTGCGGGGCAGTGCACTCGCTCATGCCTGTGTCGCTGTGACGTGTGGCGTTGCAGATGTTGCAGATGTTCCAGATGTTATAGATGTTGTAGTCTGGTGACCGAGAGCACAGCTGCAGCGAGAGGAACCCAGGTCCCACCGTCTGACCTGCCACATTAGATTAGTGATTGCACATCCAGGGTTTCCGCGCGGCAATAAAAATCCATTCCATCATTTGTACCAAAGTAAAGGCCTTTCACGTCATTAAGAAGCTTTGATTCAAACCGGCTTCAAATCTGAACTTATTGAAAAATCGTTTAATATTTTTTACTGTATACGTTTATTGAAAAAAACAAAATGATGCTTTAAACTCGGAGCGCTTTACATTAAAGACCCAGTCACCCATTCACACACCGGTGTACGCAGACGTCGAGCTCGGCGGCGGCGGTGAGGTCGAGCTCAGTGGCGGCGGTGAGGTCGAGCTCAGTGGCGGCGGTGAGGTCGAGCTCAGTGGCGGCGGTGAGGTCGAGCTCAGTGGCGGCGGTGAGGTCGAGCTCAGTGGCGGCGGTGAGGTCGAGCTCAGTGGCGGCGGTGAGGTCGAGCTCAGTGGCGGCGGTGAGGTCGAGCTCAGTGGCGGCGGTGAGGTCGAGCTCGGCGGCGGCGGTGAGGTCGAGCTCAGTGGCGGCGGTGAGGTCGAGCTCGGCGGCGGTGAGGTCGAGCTCAGTGGCGGCGGTGAGGTCGAGCTCAGTGGCGGCGGTAAGGTCGAGCTCAGTGGCGGCGGTGAGGTCGAGCTCGGCGGCGGTGAGGTCGAGCTCAGTGGCGGCGGTGAGTCCTGAATCTTCTCTCCATCAAATGTCCACGTCCTGGGACATAACTGTCCCAAAGTGTGAAATAAACACTATAATATAAAAGCAGACGAGCTAGTTAGCATCGTAATGCTACCTCCAGCCGAGTCACTTCTGAAGAACGTTTGACTGAATCCTTTCACCTCCTGCGACGGCTCGTGCCATTTCATTATCGTTGTGTCGTCTTTAAATCAGTCTTTCTTCAGCTGATCGTCCTCGGCCTGTAGTGAACGTCCGTGTGTCCTCAGCTCACGGACGTTCTCTGACCTCTCTGACCTCCGGAGGGTGCCCTGTCCCTCCGAGGACGTGGGTCTGTTCGCTCAGGAAACACAAACGAGCCTCAGGAACAAACGCTTTGACAAAACGAGTTACAGGAACTGAGCCGACGTCCAGGCCTCAGCGCCTCCACTGACCACCTGACCTATGATATTTATATATGTATTTATTTATATATGTATTTATTTATGTATTTAACTGATGTTTTGTGTTCATGCTGTTATGCAAGCGAGTGCTCCCAGAATGAATTTCGCTGTGATTCATTTTGCAATGACGATTTGGGGCCCGAGGCGAGATTTAACTTTTCTATATTAATATAATATTAATTCATTAATTTCTGTCTGAATTTTCTTGACCCAAATAACATTATATTGGCTTCTTGCTTTTTTTTGTGCACCTGAGGCAAATCACTTATAACACCAGACTATTGATATAAATGTCTGTGTCGACTGAATCATTTTTTAAATATAACCAGTTTGCATTTAAAAGAACTTCTATTTGAGCATCAGCTTCCTCAGCGAAGGAGGGATCTTCACAAAGGAGCTTTCTACAAATCAGATATGGCAACGTTTGGAGGACGATCCCATGATTTTGAAGAGGTTTTTAATGCAGGCTACTAGTTACCATAGACATGCACTAGCATAGCACTAGCCTAGCACCACTAAACTCTTCAAATATAAGAACTGCATGTATTAAAAAAATATATCTCCAGAAATTAACAACACTGTGAATGACCTAAGTCAAAACCCCTGAACCGTCCCTTTAAATGTGCGCCGTTATATTGGAGGAGGAACCTGTTCTTCTGAAACTGTCGTCGCCTTTTTAAATCCAGACCGGTTGGGCCTTGGTAAAAACGAGAGAGATCCTTCCAGATGTGGTCTCGCTGTTGGAGTCTTATGGAGCGACTCACGTGCAGATGTTGGTCAAGAGGAAGAAACGTCCCTAAAGTTTAGAAGAGCTGCAGGTTTTTGACATTATGTAAACAAATAAAAGGGAAATGTGGAGGACGTTGGAGACGGAAGAGTCGTCAGCAGAAACAGATGAGCAGGAAATGAAGCTCCTCGGGCCACGGATTATTCAGCTCTGAACCCGCGAAGGAGGAAAAAAACGGAACCAAAATCCCTCTGAGCAAATATGTCACAAAACAAAAGCACATTTAACATTATGAGCGTGTGTGAAAAGGAAAAGATACTGATGAGCTCATTGGGAAGGCGGGTTCAGGGGTTGGACTGGGCCTGGACTCGGTGGAGAAGGTGGTGGAGCAGAGGAAGCTCTCTAAGATCAGGTCGATCCTGTTCAATCAGAGCCGCCCCCTGAACTCGGTCTCCTCCCACCAGAGAAGCTTCAAAGCACCGTGAGCTCCAGACTCTCTGAGAGGCTCCAAGGACAGACTGAAGAACTCTTCTGTCCCTCATGCCTCAGGCTCTATAACAGAGCCCCGTCAGGGAGGAGCAGAGGAGGAGCAGAGGAGGAGCAGAGAGAGGAACATGTTCATTATCTAGCAGTGCCTTAACTTAACTCGTATTTATTGCTCTATCTTTTAAATGTGTTTATTTTAATTTGATTATTTTTAACTTTGTAGATCCTGCTCTGTTTGTGTGAATGTGAGCAAGAGACTAATGCATCATTTCCTTCGGGATCAATAAAGTATCTATCTATCTAAAGTAATTTTGCACCACCAGAGGCCGCCAGAGCGCTCCCAAACACTTGTTCACGAGAAGCCGTCGTCGCGCGTGGCTAAAGCTAGTTTAACTTTTCAATATGAAGCGTCCCGTAAACAGCACGGCTTTACCACCGAGAAGGATCAAAGTGCTCTTGCTCTGCAGCGCTTGGAGATTGTTCTACTTGGTTGTTGTACCATCTCAGCCGACACCCGGGCCTCACTTAGGAGGTGGCTCGGTAAAGCTACAGGCACAAAACTCTCTCGTTGTTGTTAAAACGCGGTGGAGAGATACTTGTTGTCGTCGTTGTTGTTGTTGTTGTTGTTGTACGAATGACTGTTTCTTTGCACAATGTTTCAAAAAGCAAAATGACTGCAGGTAAAATAAATAAAGTGCGCACTAATGTTTAACGAGTATTAACCCCTAAGGCCTCGGTTAACGGTTAATGAAAGACCTGAAAACATGCAGCCCTACGTTCTAGTTTATATTTTTTTAATCAGAACTGATTTATTGTTATAAACGTTTATTTTATGAAACACAGACAGCTTTGGCACTTTGTACAGATGTTTTATTTGACATTTAAAATTAAAACATCACACAAAATATAAATAAATGACTCCGTTAGTTCAAAGGCTGAAGTCGGTCAGAGCTTGGTGTCCAGAGCACCAGCAGAAACAGTGACCACGTCTGCTGGAATAATGTTCATAAAGACCAAACTCATGACACGGGAATATTTATGGATAAATACGAGTCAGGTATATTTAACATGGATTTGACATAAATGAAGCCTTTTTGTTCGAGAGAGGAAGCCCTCAGTCATTGAACAGCGCGAGCTAAAGGTTAGCACTAGGCCGGCCACGATAATCTCTTTTTGAGGACGATAAACGATAATATTGAGTCTAATGCAAATACTGTAGGCAATAAAAAGAAAACTCTAAGCAACTATTTCATTGAAATGTATTGAACTTCTGACATTCAATATTAACACCTTATACCAAACAAAGTGTAAACTAGAAGGGTCGACATGTTCTAGGACACTGTTTCCATCTGAGCTTCTGAACCTTTAACAGAACTTACTCTCACCAGGTTCTGTGTTTGAACTAGGCCTGTCACAACATTTACAACAAATAGTCAATATACAGTATCATCTTTAAAAATATCCCAATAACTATAATATTGATATTTCATCTGCATTATTCTGGTTAAATATTTCCTCACAAAAACAATATATTAAATGTATGGATTCAGATCATACTGCATTACTGCTAAAGTAGAGTAGCCATATGTTGTGTTCTTTTTCCTTTTCTTTTAAAATATAACCTCCTGTACACACGGCCGTCGGAGTGAAGCAGCTTTTATGGGAAACTTGTTGACTGTTTGTCAAACCGCTGCAGCATTTCTCAGTAACATAGTCCTAAGCCCTGAGTAATGTTCTCAGGACCATCGCGCTTGTATTTGGACAGTGGCTAAAGCGCTCGGGTTCCTCTCGCTAACAGTAGCGCTGATTAGCTTTGATTCGCTAACAGTAGCGCTGATTAGCTTTGATGCACCGACTGGGCGGTGGTTTTGTTTTGTTCTCATGTTGGACAAACCTGCAGTCGCATTAATGTTGTTATTCTCTCCGTGATGAGTTCTTTTGGCTGGAATTCCAAATGTTTTCACACGAGTCGCTCTTGCTCCGCGATAAAGTTCACAGAAAGTGTCGGAATCAGCAGCTCCGTAGCAGCACTTTGTTTACCCCCCGCCTCTCTCCAAAAGCAGCTGATCTATAAATGATCTGGATCCATGCGGGACACGGCTGATGAGCTCAGTGTCTTTAAGCACAGGGAGACGAGTTGGATGAAGCTCCGCCCACTCAGCGCTTTGATAGCTTCATGTTTCTGTATTTATTTTAAGCACACGCAGCACGAGCATTTATCGAGACTAAACATGTTATCGTCCTTCATGTTACTTATCGAGCGATAACTCGATATCGTGGCAGGCCTAGTTAGCAGCTAACGTTAGCATCTTTTCACCATAACTTTTTATATTCAAGTCGTTTATGAGAGATACGCAGCACATGATCGAAACAGTCGTGTTGTTTAGTTCCAAGACCTGTCGGACGTTCTTCTCCGACTCTCGCAATGCATTGTGGTCCATATTGACCCGTGCAGTGACCATCGCTGCTCACTACTTTTCAGAATGCATTGTAGGAAATTTTGAGTGCACTACTTTTTCTCTCTGGACATTCGGACTCCTATGTCATGTGACCAGGATATAGTCTCCATAGGGACGTGAGGACGTTCAGACACGGCCCAGACTTATTAAGAAGTTTGACTTTTAAACGCAGACGAGGAATGTTTAGAACAGAAATAACAATTATGAATGGGTCTAATTGTTATAATATTATGAATCTAAATATGAATGAGCAGGACTCCTTCCTATGAAAGATCAAGCTTTTAGATTTGGGTAAAGCTGAACTGTAGAAAATGCGCTGGGTTCAGGCGGGGGTTAAGAGGTTAAACCTGTGGCCCTGAGGCGCATGATGGGACCATAGAAGGTCTGGCTCCAATACTGGACATGAAGGAGGAAACCTGAACAAATACGGCGCCTCCTGCCTTTGTTCTGCTTCTGTCATCTCAAATCATCTCAAATCATCTCAAACTAAAATAGTGATTATGTCAGAAAAAAGAAAAGCACACATCCGTCTCATGCTTCTTGGGTTGTGTCTTTTTATAATATTCTCCATGAAATGATGAAATAAAATGCCTTAAAGATTCACACTTCCTTTTTTAGTTTTGATGCACAAACGTGTGGTATTCCTCGTGTCTGGGCGTGGTCTGCAGCGGCGTTGGTGAATGTCCTCCTGGCGTTGTCGAGGCGTGTTGTTCTCAGAGCGCTCACTGAACGGTGACTAACGCCAAGTATCTCTGCGTCAGACAAACCTGTAAGACCGGGCGGGGCCGGCGGTTTGTGGAGGGACATCAGGGTTAATCCTGTGTGAAAACTCAAACGCCTCCGGGTCAGAAGTCACGGCGGATAATGACCCGACACGAACACACACGGGTCACTGGAGCGAATCAGGCCACAACACCTTCACACGGACACGCTGAGCGACGGGCTGCAGCTTCCAGCCAGCAGGGAACGCTCACAGTCTGGAGTTTACTCTACTAGGGCTGAACGATTAAGTGCATTTCCAATTTCATCGCGATATTACACAACGTGACTTCGTAATCTCAGGGCACGTGATTTCGGAAGTGAATGGAGCAGCGAGATATGGCGGCAGAGTCCGCTCCGCCGCGAGCTTCTGTTTCCGTCTCAGTCTCGTTCAGGTTTCCGGTAGATTGTGGATGTTCAGTGAAAATATCAGCGTTTATCATAAGCCATCGTGAAGGACTATTGCTTTCTTCTCCGTTAGCTTAGCGTTAGCCGCAGCGCTAATCACGCCGTTCCCTCGCTGCTGCTACACGCTCTGATCACAGGAACTCCCTCAGCTCCAGATTCACACGTCTCTGCCTCCACAGAGATACAGCTGAGCCTGAGCTGCTGTAAAGAGTGAAGAGTCGTTGTGGCTCAGTTTATGTTTGGGAATGTTGTGGATAAAGAACTTCTCTAAAGCATAATGACGGTTCATGACCATAAAGTATCCGGATACTGAGCCTTTATTTACCTTTGCATCTGCTCCGTAGGTACAGGCGTAGATATAAACACTAAACTGCTGTAGGAAAGAGTTGGAGACTCCGATCCGTTTATTTTGTATTGAGTTTGATTTCCTAAAACTTTTCCAACTAGTTAAAGCAGACGTTTGTTCTGACTTTCCTGCACTTTAGTATAAGTGATGTTACTGACTTTATCAGTGAGTTATTATTTTATATATATATATATATATATATATATATATATATATATATATATATATATAATTTATCTTTTATTTATAGACTGTACTGTTAAGTTCAGACAGTTTTTAAGAAGTGCAGTCACATGTTCACACATTTTGAATAGATCAAGCAACAATTGTGTTTGCTTTATTGTTGCAATTTTCACTTTAAATTAATCTAATATTGTTTATTATGAAACAGATTTATTGCTTGTGTTTGGGGAATAATACATGAGAGGACCTGCAACAATAATCACATATAAATCGCAATTAGATTGTTTTCCAAAATCGTTCAGCCCATTTCGGACGCTTCTCCTCATGGCGGACGCTTCTCCTCATGGCGGACGCTTCTCCTCATGGCGGGCGCTTCTCCTCATGGCGGACGCTTCTCCTCATGGCGGACGCGTCTCCTCATGGCGGACGCTTCTCCTCATGGCGGACGCGTCTCCTCATGGCGGACGCTTCTCCTCATGGCGGGCGCTTCTCCTCATGGCGGACGCGTCTCCTCATGGCGGGCGCTTCTCCTCATGGCGGACGCGTCTCCTCATGGCGGACGCTTCTCCTCATGGCGGGCGCTTCTCCTCATGGCGGACGCGTCTCCTCATGGCGGGCGCATGTCCGGTTTAGACCTCTCTTCACTGCTTGGGGATGGGGCGCTTCAGTCCACTTTACCGGTACCTGTTTAGTACCTGCTTGTACCTGGTTCATAGCAATAAAAAGAAGACGTGGCGTTCGAGCCTAACTACGGACGCACTGACCCGATACTGGAAAAATATGATATCTGGTATCGGCTACAAACATCCAATACAGAACCGATGCCAGTTTTGGCGCTCGACGCTTTAAAAACAACTTTTTCCGCCTACATCCAAGTGAATATGAACATATGCTGGATGTCGTTTTAAGAGTTTTCAGAATTGAATCGCTGAGTGAGTTTGAACCTCAGAATGTATTTTTGATCGCCGCGCAAAACGCTGTGGCTAGCAACAGCATGCTAAAGCTAGCGGGCGCATGCTACTGCTAACGTCAACTCATCCAGGCTGAGTCATAAACTATGACGGAAACGCCTAAAGTAGACTAACAAAAGAAAATAAAATAACCTCCGCTGAAGCCAAGGGTTTGTATTTTAGTTTAAGAAATCACTGATGTAACATATTTGTAATGTTCAGACTTTATGTGAGTCGTTTATGTTAATGTTTATGTTTATGTTTATGTTAATGTTTATGTTAATGTGACCTAAAGCCTGTCATTTGCCCAAGGACAGTTAGTGTAGAAAAGTCCAGTGATGCTTGTTAAATGTTTATCCAAGAGTCTTTCAATAGATTTGATTAATAATTGATCTGTGACCAATTTTTGGGATTCTACGTCAAACCGATGTGTGTGACGAGTGTTGTGCGTTAGTGTGTGACGAGTGTTGTGCGTTAGTGTGTGACGAGTGTTGTGTGTTAGTGTGTGACGAGTGTTGTGCGTTAGTGTGTGACGAGTGTTGTGTGTTAGTGTGTGTTTGAGTGTTGTGTGTTAGTGTGTGACGAGTGTTGTGTGTTAGTGTGTGTTTGAGTGTCGTGTGTTAGTGTGTGACGAGTGTCGTGTGTTAGTGTGTGACGAGTGTCGTGTGTTAGTGTGTTTGAGTGTTGTGCGTTTGAGCGGCTCCTTCGCCAAATCCTGGTCTGACTCGCATCTCGCCGCAGTTTAAACGTTAAAGTGTGACCGGTTTTGTTTCACGAGGATCGTCTCCGTCATGACTCGGCTGCTTTGGTTTAATCCAATCAAGCAGATGTTTACACGTCTGGACGGGCTCTGTGTGAGTCTGGTCCTGCTGCTGGAGTTAGGTCTCACTTTAATCATCAAAGATAACATTCAGTCAGCCATTAAGGACCCCCCTTTCTTTCTCTCTCTCTCTCTCTCTCTCTCTCTCTCTCTCTCTCTCTCTCTCTCTCTCTCTCTCTCTCTCTCTCTCTCTCTCTCTCTCTGTGTCTCTCTGTGTCTCTCTGTGTCTCTCTCCTCTCTCTCTCTCCTCCCCTCTCTCTCTCTCTCTCTCTCTCTCTCTCTCTCTCTCTCTCTCTCTCTCTCTCTCTCTCTCTCTCCCCCTCTCTCTCGCTCGCTCGCTCGCTCTCTCCTCTCTCCTCTCTCTCCTCCTCTCTCTCTCTCTCTCTCTCTCTCTCTCTCTCTCTCTCTCTCCGCTGAAGCATCTGCCGCTCCGTTTGTTACATAATTCTCGGCGTTGGTGAAAGTGGGTCACTTCCCGCAGAAGCAGCTGGTCACATGGCGCACGCACTCTCCCCTGATTGGCCGACAGATGGCTCAGCCACTTTGTGTTTCACTTACTTCTTGCTTTGGAAATGTGGCTGTAAATTGTCAGTCCCTTGGATTTCTGTTTATATCTCTTTCCTGTTTTATTGAGTCCAATCACCTTTTCTCGTAGAGCCTTTGACAATTCTTTTGCTTTTCCCGTGACTCTGGGAAACTGGAAACGTTTCAACATTTTCTTATTTTCTATTATCGTGATTTGAAAAGTGTCAACAAATGTTTTCACAATAAATGTCTTCATAACATCACTCTTTTCCTCACACTCGTCTCACTCTTTTCCTCACACTCGTCTCACTCTTTTCCTCACACTCGTCTCACTCTTTTCCTCACACTCGTCTCACTCTTTTCCTCACACTCGTCTCACTCTTTTCCTCACACTCGTCTCACTCTTTTCCTCACACTCGTCTCACTCCTCGTCTCACTCTTTTCCTCACACTCGTCTCACTCTTCTCCTCACACTCCTCGTCTCACACTCGTCTCACTCTTCTCCTCACACTCGTCTCACTCTTCTCCTCACACTCGTCTCACTCTTCTCCTCACACTCGTCTCACTCTTCTCCTCACACTCGTCTCACTCTTTTCCTCACACTCGTCTCACTCCTCGTCTCACTCTTCTCCTCACACTCCTCGTCTCACACTCGTCTCACTCTCGTCTCACTCTTTTCCTCACACTCGTCTCACTCCTCGTCTCACTCTTCTCCTCACACTCCTCGTCTCACACTCGTCTCACTCTCCTCTTCACACTCGTCTCACACTCGTCTCACTCTCCTCTTCACACTCGTCTCACTCTTCTCCTCACACTCGTCTCACTCTTCTCCTCACACTCGTCTCACTCTTCTCCTCACACTCGTCTCACTCTTCTCCTCACACTCGTCTCACTCTTTTCCTCACACTCGTCTCACTCTTCTGGGGGCGACGGTGGCGCAGATGGTAGAGCGGGTCGTCTCGTGATCGGAAGGTCGGGGGTTCGAATCCCGCCTCCTGAAGGTGCACATTGTCGTTGTGTCCTTGGGCAAGACACTTCACCCTCCTTGCCTCCAGTGTCTGCGTACCCTGGTGTATGAGTGAGTGGCAGGTGGTGGGCCGATGGCGCAGACTGGCTGCCCCAGGGCAGCTGTGGCTGCAACAGCAGCTCACCACCAAGTATGGAGTGAATGAATAATGACGACAGTGTAGCGCTTTGAGAAACTTGGTAATACAGGCTTGTAAAGCGCAATATAAGTGTAAGGCATTATTATTATTATTCTTCTCCTCACACTCGTCTCACTCTTCTCCTCACACTCGTCTCACTCTTCTCCTCACACTCGTCTCACTCTTTTCCTCACACTCGTCTCACTCCTCGTCTCACTCTTCTCCTCACACTCCTCGTCTCACACTCGTCTCACTCTCGTCTCACTCTTTTCCTCACACTCGTCTCACTCCTCGTCTCACTCTTCTCCTCACACTCCTCGTCTCACACTCGTCTCACTCTCCTCTTCACACTCGTCTCACACTCGTCTCACTCTCCTCTTCACACTCGTCTCACACTCGTCTCACTCTCGTCTCACTCTCCTCTTCACACTCGTCTCACTCTCGTCTCACTCTTCTCCTCACACTCCTCGTCTCACACTCGTCTCACTCTCGTCTCACTCTCCTCTTCACACTCGTCTCACTCTCCTCACACTCCTCGTCTCACACTCGTCTCACTCTCGTCTCACTCTTCTCCTCACACTCGTCTCACTCTCGTCTCACTCTTCTCCTCACACTCGTCTCACTCTCGTCTCACTCTCGTCTCACTCTTCTCCTCACACTCCTCGTCTCACACTCGTCTCACTCTCCTCTTCACACTCGTCTCACTCTCGTCTCACTCTTCTCCTCACACTCCTCGTCTCACACTCGTCTCACTCTCCTCTTCACACTCGTCTCACTCTCCTCTTCACACTCGTCTCACTCCTCGTCTCACACTCGTCTCACTCTCCTCTTCACACTCGTCTCTCTCTCGTCTCACTCTTCTCCTCATACTCCTCGTCTCACACTCGTCTCACTCTCGTCTCACTCTCCTCTTCACACTCGTCTCACACTCGTCTCACTCTCCTCTTCACACTCGTCTCACACTCGTCTCACTCTTCTCCTCACACTCCTCGTCTCACACTCGTCTCACTCTCGTCTCACTCTCCTCTTCACACTCGTCTCTCTCTCGTCTCACTCTTCTCCTCACACTCCTCGTCTCACACTCGTCTCACTCTCGTCTCACTCTCCTCCTCACACTCGTCTCACTCTCGTCTCACTCTTCTCCTCACACTCGTCTCACTCTCGTCTCACTCTCCTCCTCACACTCGTCTCACTCTCGTCTCACTCTCCTCTTCACACTCGTCTCACTCTCCTCACACTCCTCGTCTCACTCTCGTCTCACTCTCCTCTTCACACTCGTCTCACTCTCGTCTCACTCTTCTCCTCACACTCGTCTCACTCTCGTCTCACTCTTCTCCTCACACTCGTCTCACTCTCGTCTCACTCTCCTCCTCACACTCGTCTCACTCTCCTCTTCACACTCGTCTCACTCTCCTCTTCACACTCGTCTCACTCCTCGTCTCACACTCGTCTCACTCTCGTCTCACTCTTCTCCTCACACTCCTCGTCTCACACTCGTCTCACTCTCGTCTCACTCTCCTCCTCACACTCCTCTCACTCGTCTCACTCCTCCTCACACTCGTCTCACTCTCGTCTCACTCTCCTCTTCACACTCGTCTCACACTCGTCTCACTCTCCTCTTCACACTCGTCTCACACTCGTCTCACTCTTCTCCTCACACTCCTCGTCTCACACTCGTCTCACTCTCGTCTCACTCTCCTCTTCACACTCGTCTCTCTCTCGTCTCACTCTCCTCTTCACACTCGTCACACTCCTCGTCTCACACTCGTCTCACACTCGTCTCACTCTCGTCTCACTCTCCTCTTCACACTCGTCTCACTCTCGTCTCACTCTCGTCTCACTCTCCTCTTCACACTCGTCTCACTCCTCGTCTCACACTCGTCTCACTCTCGTCTCACTCTCCTCTTCACACTCGTCTCACTCTCGTCTCACTCTTCTCCTCACACTCCTCGTCTCACACTCGTCTCACTCTCCTCACACTCCTCGTCTCACACTCGTCTCACTCTCGTCTCACTCTCCTCTTCACACTCGTCTCACTCTCGTCTCACTCTTCTCCTCACACTCGTCTCACTCTCGTCTCACTCTTCTCCTCACACTCGTCTCACTCTCGTCTCACTCTCCTCCTCACACTCGTCTCACTCTCGTCTCACTCTCCTCTTCACACTCGTCTCACTCTCCTCTTCACACTCGTCTCACTCCTCGTCTCACACTCGTCTCACTCTCGTCTCACTCTCCTCCTCACACTCGTCTCACTCTCGTCTCACTCTCCTCCTCACACTCGTCTCACTCTCGTCTCACTCTCCTCCTCACACTCGTCTCACTCTCGTCTCACTCTCCTCTTCACACTCGTCTCACTCTCCTCTTCACACTCGTCTCACTCCTCGTCTCACACTCGTCTCACTCTCGTCTCACTCTCCTCTTCACACTCGTCTCTCTCTCGTCTCACTCTTCTCCTCACACTCCTCGTCTCACACTCGTCTCACTCTCGTCTCACTCTCCTCCTCACACTCCTCTCACTCGTCTCACTCCTCCTCACACTCGTCTCACTCTCGTCTCACTCTCCTCTTCACACTCGTCTCACACTCGTCTCACTCTTCTCCTCACACTCCTCGTCTCACACTCGTCTCACTCTCGTCTCACTCTCCTCTTCACACTCGTCTCTCTCTCGTCTCACTCTTCTCCTCACACTCCTCGTCTCACACTCGTCTCACTCTCGTCTCACTCTCCTCCTCACTCTCGTCTCACACTCCTCCTCACTCTCGTCTCACTCTCGTCTCACTCTTCTCCTCACAGAGCAGCTGAAGTCGGTGATGCAGCGCGTCCTGGAGTTCGCCGTGTCGGAGCTGACGAAGATCGTGGAGGCTTCGTTCGACGACCTGCTCCTGGAGATCACCAAGATGGAGAAGGAGCAGCAGAGTCTGGAGGAGCGGCTGGGCCTCGGCAGGTCAGACCCTGGGCCTCGGTAACGTCCTCCTCTTAACTTTCATTCATTATTAGAGGCCGAGATACAAATCCCACGTGAACGACGTAATTCACAATAAATCATCTTTTCTTCATACGTGTCCTTTGTATTGTGTGTAACAAAACAAACTAATAAAGATTTTACCCTCCGGCTCTATTGGTGTGACAGTTTGATATTCAGATTATATCAAATCAAGAAAGTCTAAAATAATTTAATAAAATAATTAAATTAATAAGTCTAAACTTCGGCCTGATCCGTGGTAAATTGAACCGCGTGTTAAAGTATTGAAAACAAAATTTATAAACAAAAAAATCTCCCTTCATTCGATAATCACGAACAATCGTAAAATCGCAGTTTTTTCTCTCACAGTAATCGTGGCTCCAAAAATGTTTATCTTAACACCGCCATGGCAGTGTAGACCTGATTTAAGTAACATGTGCAATAACATGTGCAATAACATGTGCAATAACCCCTGTATTCACATCACTTTATCAGCCACTTTACTATAGTAGTAGTTTATTCGGTCATTTTCATTTTCATTCTTTTAAACATAAAACAAGCATCTCAATATTTCGTGCTCAACACGAACGAAAGGGTTTAGGCTGAAGTAAAAACTTATTGTGCCTAAACCCGATTTACAGACTTCCACGAGAAACAAACACAAACATTAATAGTAAACAAGTGTCAACCAGAAGAGAAATAAGCATGTAACACTCCAATATATATGTAAATATACATTTTGTTTTACATTAATTTATTTTGACTAAATCATGTCATCATTTAAATTCATTCATTATGGATCTATTAAAGTCTTTTCACTGGTTTCTTACTTTGTTCATCCTTAACTTATATATTTTTGAATGGTAGAAGATTTATACAACTTTTTGAAAGCTTTGACTGTTTTAGACTGTGATGTAAACCTGCACTAACACTGACTATAACTTTTTTATTATAGTCTGTTTACTTTATTTACTGTTTATACTTTTGTTCCCACAAAGTCCTTGGTCGTTGTAGATACGATTCCACTATTTACTCATTGTCATTGTTTCTCACATTTCCCACAAACAGTTTCTCCATCATGAGATCAATAAAGACTCAACCAAACGTTACGTCCTTGACTCGTTTTAAAGATCCTTCATCCATTCAGCGAACTTTGACCTTCAAGGCCAACGCTCCAGGACCAGTTGTTGGGAAGGTTTTCACTACTGATGCTGGAGCGTTGTAGAGGCCACCGTGATCAAACGTAAAGGTGTCATGGTGACCAGTCGTACAGCGCTGGGCCACGAGGTCATAGGTCATATACGCACACATATATATATATATATATATATATATATATATATATATATATAATGCACCTTTAACTTATCCTTCTGCAAATGGAAACATATTTCTGGGCTTCATGCGACTGTTACTCATTGTATTTTTGTAAAACCTGAACTGTTCTTCTGGTCTGGACTGAAGTCCTGATGTCCGTGGACGCCATGGTCTCACTGCTGCCGCGGTCTCGTTGCAGGTCGACGGATCGCGCGGTGGCGGCGGCGAGGGAACGCTCCAGCTCAAACCGAGGACGGAGGAACTCGGAGAACGACTCGATGTCCCCGAGCGGCTCCGAGGAGAACGGGGACAAGGAGAACCACCACCTGCAGCGTGAGCCCCCCCCCCCGACTAAAGCCATTGGAGACTGTCTCCATGACGAGTTTATTCTCTGAGGTTTATCCAGGAAGTGACTCCAACATGTCTGAGTCGCTCATTCACTAACACTGACATGTTCGGTATCCACGTGTAGCAGGAAAGGCTGTGACTGAAATAATGTGAGATGCAGAATGAACGGAACTAAACCTGATCTGAGGTTTTAACTTTAACGAACATCTGTTCACATGAGCGTCTCTGAACACGCCTCCTTCCTCTCCACACGCTTCATCATGTAACACGCCTCCTTCCTCTCCACACGCTTCGTCATGTAACACGCCTCCTTCCTCTCCACACGCTTCATCATGTAACACGCCTCCTTCCACTCCACACGCTTCATCATGTAACACGCCTCCTTCCTCTCCACACGCTTCATCATGTAACACGCCTCCTTCCACTCCACACGCTTCATCATGTAACACGCCTCCTTCCTCTCCACACGCTTCATCATGTAACACGCCTCCTTCCTCTCCACACGCTTCATCATGTAACACGCCTCCTTCCTCTCCACACGCTTCGTCATGTAACACGCCTCCTTCCACTCCACACGCTTCGTCATGTAACACGCCTCCTTCCTCTCCACACGCTTCATCATGTAACACGCCTCCTTCCACTCCACACGCTTCATCATGTAACACGCCTCCTTCCTCTCCACACGCTTCGTCATGTAACACGCCTCCTTCCACTCCACACGCTTCATCATGTAACACGCCTCCTTCCACTCCACACGCTTCGTCATGTAACACGCCTCCTTCCTCTCCACACGCTTCATCATGTAACACGCCTCCTTCCTCTCCACACGCTTCATCATGTAACACGCCTCCTTCCACTCCACACGCTTCGTCATGTAACACGCCTCCTTCCTCTCCACACGCTTCATCATGTAACACGCCTCCTTCCTCTCCACACGCTTCATCATGTAACACGCCTCCTTCCTCTCCACACGCTTCGTCATGTAACACGCCTCCTTCCTCTCCACACGCTTCATCATGTAACACGCCTCCTTCCTCTCCACACGCTTCATCATGTAACACGCCTCCTTCCACTCCACACGCTTCATCATGTAACACGCCTCCTTCCTCTCCACACGCTTCGTCATGTAACACGCCTCCTTCCTCTCCACACGCTTCGTCATGTAACACGCCTCCTTCCTCTCCACACGCTTCGTCATGTAACACGCCTCCTTCCTCTCCACACGCTTCGTCATGTAACACGCCTCCTTCCTCTCCACACGCGTCGTCATGTAACACGCCTCCTTCCTCTCCACACGCTTCGTCATGTAACACGCCTCCTTCCTCTCCACACGCTTCGTCATGTAACACGCCTCCTTCCTCTCCACACGCGTCGTCATGTAACACGCCTCCTTCCACTCCACACGCTTCATCATGTAACACGCCTCCTTCCACTCCACACGCTTCATCATGTAACACGCCTCCTTCCTCTCCACACGCTTCATCATGTAACACGCCTCCTTCCTCTCCACACGCTTCATCATGTAACACGCCTCCTTCCTCTCCACACGCTTCATCATGTAACACGCCTCCTTCCTCTCCACACGCTTCATCATGTAACACGCCTCCTTCCTCTCCACACGCTTCATCATGTAACACGCCTCCTTCCACTCCACACGCTTCATCATGTAACACGCCTCCTTCCTCTCCACACGCTTCATCATGTAACACGCCTCCTTCCTCTCCACACGCGTCGTTATGTAACACGCCTCCTTCCTCTCCACACGCTTCATCATGTAACACGCCTCCTTCCTCTCCACACGCTTCATCATGTAACACGCCTCCTTCCTCTACACACGCTTCGTCATGTAACACGCCTCCTTCCTCTCCACACGCTTCGTCATGTAACACGCCTCCTTCCTCTCCACAGGCTCGGGGTTCGTCATGTAACACGCCTCCTTCCTCTCCACACGCTTCGTCATGTAACACGCCTCCTTCCTCTCCACACGCTTCATCATGTAACACGCCTCCTTCCTCTCCACACGCTTCGTCATGTAACACGCCTCCTTCCTCTACACACGCTTCGTCATGTAACACGCCTCCTTCCTCTCCACACGCTTCGTCATGTAACACGCCTCCTTCCTCTACACACGCTTCGTCATGTAACACGCCTCCTTCCTCTCCACAGGCTCGGGGTTCGTCATGTAACACGCCTCCTTCCTCTCCACACGCTTCATCATGTAACACGCCTCCTTCCTCTCCACACGCGTCGTCATGTAACACGCCTCCTTCCTCTCCACACGCTTCATCATGTAACACGCCTCCTTCCTCTCCACACGCTTCATCATGTAAAACGCCTCCAGAAGATTTTCGGTTGATCTGACCTCTGAACTTCCCACTAATAAGTTTATTGAAAAACTAAGCCGGATCCAAATCTGATAAGCCACACATGATCTCTGTCCTTTATGTAGATGTTTCCTCATGAAGCGTGTTCTTTTGCGTTCTGAGCGTGTTCGTTTGAGTTCTGAGCGTGTTCCTCCTCCTCGTCTGCAGGGGGCGCTGTGGCCTCTGACCTGGCCGCGCCTCAGGACTGGGTTCCGATCCTGGACAAAGTGTTCGGGCAGAAATGGTGCGGCGACATGTGGAGCGCGGAGCGGCAGGCGGGAGGCGTTTCCACGGAGACCGGAGGCAGCGGGCGTGGCTCCGCCGTGGCCCCGCCCCTCAGGTACGTCACACCTGTTTATGAACGACTGGGATGGGACTTTAGTTTGATCGTTCCCTGTGTCCTCGGTAACAGTCAAGACCCCACCTTCACTTTAACCCCACCTGACTCGAGCTGTAAATGAACCTCATGAACCTCATGGTCCTCAAGCTAAAACTTAGTCCATCAAATGGCAACATGTGTTACAATCGTACATGGTCCATTTAAAATAAATAAATAAACTTAACTAGTATTAGTAAAAATCCCTGTGTCCTCAGTCCGTCGTCTCTGTAGTAGTATTTGAAGTATTTGTAGTATTTGTAGTAATTGCAGTAGTATTTGAAGTCCATCCATCCATGTTCTTCCGCTTTATCCGGGGCCGGGTCGCGGGGGCAGCAGTCTCAGCAGAGATGCCCAGACTTCCCGATCCACGCACACCTCTTCCAGCTGTTCTGGGGGGACCCCGAGACGACACCAGGCCAGCTCGGAGACATAGTCCCACCAGCGTGTCCTGGGCCTTCCACGAGGCCTCCTCCCAGTGGGACATGCCTGGAACACCTCCCGAGGGAGGCGACCAGGAGGCATCCTGAACAGATGCCCTAGCCCCCTCAGCTGCTCCTTTCGACGTGAAGGAGCAGCGGCTCGAGTCCGAGCTCCTCCCGGGTAACTGAGCTCCTCACCCGATCTCGGAGGGTGCGCCCAGCCACCCTGCGAAGGAAACTCATTTCGGCCGCTTGTATTCGCGATCTTGTCCTTTCGGTCATTACCCAGATCTCATGACCATAGGTGAGGGTGGGATGACCATAGGTGAGGGTGGGATGACCATAGGTGAGGGTGGGGTGACCATAGGTGAGGGTGGGATGACCATAGGTGAGGGTGGGGTGACCATAGGTGAGGGTGGGATGACCATAGGTGAGGGTGGGGTGACCATAGGTGAGGGTGGGAACGTAGATCGATCGGTAAATCTAGAGCTTTGCCTCAGACTCAGCTCCCTCTTCACCACAACGGTCCGATACAGCGACCGCATCACTGCTGACGCCGCACCGATCCGTCTACCGATCTCACGCTCCATCCCTCCCTCACTGAGAACACGACCCCGAGATACTTGAACTCCTCCACTTGGGGCGAGGACTCCCCACCGACCTGAAGAGGGGAAACCACCTTTTTCCGGTTGAGAACCATGGCCTCAGATTTGGAGGTGCTGATCCTCATCCCGGCCGCTTCACACTCGGCTGCAAACCGCCCCAGTGCAGCTGGAGGTCCTGATTTGATGAAGCCAACAGAACAACATCGTCTGCAAACAGCAGAGAGGAGATTCTGAGGTTCCCAAACCGGACACCCTCCGGCCCCTGGCTGCGCCTCGAAATTCTGTCCATAAAAGTAATGAACAGAACCGGTGACAAAGGGCAGCCCTGTGGAGACCAACACGCACCGGGAACAGGTCTGACTTACTGCCGGCAATGAACCAAGCTCCTGCTACGGTCATACAGGGAACGGACAGCCCTTAGTAGAGGGCCCCGGACCCCATACTCCCGGAGCACCCCCCACAGGGCACCACGAGGGCCCCGGACCCCATACTCCCGGAGCACCCCCCACAGGGCACCACGAGGGACACGGTCGAACGCTTTCTCCAGATCCACAAAGCACATGTGGACTGGTTGGGCGAACTCCCACAAACCCTCGAGCACCCGATGAAGGGTATAGAGCTGGTCCAGTGTTCCACGACCAGGACGAAAACCGCATTGTTCCTCCTGGATCCGAGGGTCGACTATTGGCCGGATCCTCCTCTCCAGCACCCTGGAATAGACCTTACCAGGGAGGCTGAGAAGTGTGATCCCTCTGTAATTGGAGCACACTCTCCGATCCCCCTTCTTGAAGAGAGGGACCACCCCGGTCTGCCAATCCAGAGGCACTGTCCCCAACCGCCACGCGATGTTGCAGCGTATTTGAAGTATTTGAAGTATTTGCAGTAATAGTATACGTCCCTGTCCTCAGTCTGGAGCCGCGCCCGTCGTCTCTGTAGTAGTATTTGTAGTATTTGCAGTAGTATTTGCAGTAGTACTTGTAGTAGTATTTGTAGTATTTGTAGTACTTGTAGTAGTATTTGAAGTATTTGCAGTAATAGTATCCCTGTCCTCAGTCTGGAGCCGCGCCCGTCGTCCCCGCAGCAGGATCCTCGCTGGACGCCGCTCGAGGACATGGAAGTTTTCTCTCCCGACGAGGACGACGCCCTGGTCACCGCGGCGACCACCTCGGTGCCGGTCACCACGACGACCACCATCGCCTCTGGCTCCGCCCCCGGCAGCAAAGGTGACACTTTCTGTGCTCAAAAAGTTCTCAACCAAAATCCACAGGGCCCTAAAAGCATCAACCCCCCCGTGTGGGAACCGATCACGTGATTACGGTTCACCCGACGGAGGCCCCGGTAAAGCAGCTCAGTTTAGGCGTGACGTCACTGTGTCCTTGGGCAAGGCACTTCCCCCTCGCCTGTGTGTGGCCCCAGTGGCTGACGGGACTAAAGGACGATGATG
Organism: Proterorhinus semilunaris; assembly: GCA_021464625.1. Taxonomy (NCBI): domain Eukaryota; kingdom Metazoa; phylum Chordata; class Actinopteri; order Gobiiformes; family Gobiidae; genus Proterorhinus; species Proterorhinus semilunaris. Next base: position 2,006,261 of record CM038352.1, read on the forward strand.
AAGCTCGTTCTCTTTCTGCTACAGACGACTGTTGTAGCCACAGCTGCCATTGGCCTCTCACCCACACGTGCCCCACATTCTTGTAATGTGAGGGAAGTGTCTTGCCCAAGGACACAGTGACATCCTGCACCTGTCAGAGCAGGTCCTTGAACCGGCGACTTTTCCGTCATAGGTTTTACTCTGGGCCGGAGGAAAGACGAGCGACGCGGCAACGTGAAAAATAAACCCGTGAACAAGTCTAACGATTTAGAGAAAACTGTTTTTATAATTAATAATCTGAGTTTATAATATATTCAATAACGTCCTCACTGTTCATTTGCTCCACTGGGAGAAATAATAACAAACCACAGATGATAAAGCTGTTGAACTGCACGCACTGGTGAGTGGCGCCCTCTGCTGGCGCTCTGCTCTAAATCATAAACACTTCAGTAAGGAAGAGTAATCATCCAACTCAGAGGAAATAAATCAATAATAATAACGGGATCAAATAAGAATTATATAAGAAATAATGCATCAAATAATAAACACAACAACATTTAAATAAATAACTAATCAAATAAGGTATAAATAAATACATAATAATGATGATGATGATGATGATATTAAAAATAAGAATAAATACAAAATAAATATTAAAAGAATGAATGGAAGGATGCCGGGCATTCCAGTGTGTTACCATGGCAATATCACACACATGTTGGGTGAGTGAGGAAGGGCATCTGTATTAAAGCTCCGCCCCTGTAGTGAGGAAGGGCATCTGTAGTGAGGAAGGGCATCTGTACTAATGCTCCGCCCCTGTAGTGAGGAAGGGCATCTGTATTAAAGCTCCGCCCCTGTAGTGAGGAAGGGCACCTGTAGTGAGGAAGGGCACCTGTAGTGAGGAAGGGCATCTGTAGTGAGGAAGGGCACCTGTAGTGAGGAAGGGCACCTGTAGTGAGGAAGGGCACCTGTAGTGAGGAAGGGCATCTGTAGTGAGGAAGGGCATCTGTAGTGAGGAAGGGCATCTGTAGTGAGGAAGGGCACCTGTATTAAAGCTCCGCCCCTGTAGTGAGGAAGGGCATCTGTATTAAAGCTCCGCCCCTGTAGTGAGGAAGGGCATCTGTATTAAAGCTCCGCCCCTGTAGTGAGGAAGGGCACCTGTAGTGAGGAAGGGCACCTGTAGTGAGGAAGGGCATCTGTAGTGAGGAAGGGCATCTGTAGTGAGGAAGGGCACCTGTAGTGAGGAAGGGCACCTGTAGTGAGGAAGGGCATCTGTAGTGAGGAAGGGCCCCTGTAGTGAGGAAGGGCACCTGTAGTGAGGAAGGGCCCCTGTAGTGAGGAAGGGCACCTGTAGTGAGGAAGGGCACCTGTACTAATGCTCCGCCCCTGTAGTGAGGAAGGGCACCTGTACTAATGCTCCGCCCCTGTAGTGAGGAAGGGCATCTGTACTAATGCTCCGCCCCTGTAGTGAGGAAGGGCACCTGTAGTGAGGAAGGGCATCTGTATTAAAGCTCCGCCCCTGTAGTGAGGAAGGGCACCTGTAGTGAGGAAGGGCATCTGTATTAAAGCTCCGCCCCTGTAGTGAGGAAGGGCACCTGTAGTGAGGAAGGGCACCTGTACTAATGCTCCGCCCCTGTAGTGAGGAAGGGCATCTGTATTAAAGGAATAGGCCACCGTTTTTACATACTGACATATGTTCTTACCTTAGACTAGTTGATATGTGCCTGTCTGGTCTTTGTCCGTGCGCTCTGTCATGCAAACGGAGCACAAACGCAGCCTCTTCCACATACTGTATAGTTCCAAATCAGCTCCCGTTAGAAGCTACCAAACTCTTCCACGTTGTCCCTATTTAAATACAGTTACGTGACGTGTTACACTACAAAGTATAGTAACACAGAAATGTAACATGTCGATTTTCTCAGCGGATAAAAAGGGGTACTATATTGTGAGGCGTAATAATACGAGGAGCACTACGTCCGCGCACTAACTCCTAAAGACTTCTCCCGCTCACTACAAGTCACGCTGCTTCTATTGACGGAAGTACATTTCTGTGTTACTATACTTTGTAGTGTAACACGTCACGTAACTGTATTTAAATAGGGACAACGTGGAAGAGTTTGGCAGCTTCTAACGGGAGCTGATTTGGAACTATACAGTATGTGGAAGAGGCTGCGTTTGTGCTCCGTTTGCATGACAGAGCGCACGGACAAAGACCAGACAGGCACATATCAACTAGTCTAAGGTAAGGTAAGAACATATGTCAGTATGTAAAAACGGTGGCCTATTCCTTTAAAGCTCCGCCCCTGTAGTGAGGAAGGGCACCTGTAGTGAGGAAGGGCACCTGTATTAAAGCTCCGCCCCCGCAGCTCGCCGCTCCTCCGCCTCGATGCTGCACCGCCTGCTCACGCTGCCGTCGCAGCTGCTCGAGGAGGAGGACGTCGACGACGGCGAGATGGAGGCCATCGCCATCTCCATGGCAACAGAGGCAGCGGCGATGGCGGCGGGCGCCACAGAGACGGACCGCAGCCTGACGTTGCCCGCGGCAACCAGAGATGAGGAGGACGAGGAGGAGGAGGAAGAGGAGGACGACGACAGACGCAAAGTAATGAAAGAATTATTTTAATCATTAGATAAACCCGTACATCAGTGCTAACGTTAGCATTCGGCTAACCAGCAGACCGAACATGACCCCCGCGTGACCCTCTCGTGACCCCCGCGTGACCCCGGGCTCCGCTTTAAGCCGGGGGGTGAACGCTGTCCCATCATGGGGGAGGTCTTAGGTCGTCCAGACCGACGTCGGGCAGAGTCTGACGCTCGACTCGTCTCGCGCCTGGTTCTCACTGAGCGATATTTAGTCATTTATTTATATTTTTGTCTCAGCAGAAAAAGACCAAATGTTATAGTGAAATGTCATTTTGTTTTTGGCCAAATCTTTCCTCAGACCTGATGATTATTATTATTATACTTTCCCCCATGGGGAATCTGCGAGGCTGGTATTTGTTGTGTGATTTATGTAAACATGTAGCATGTTTTAACTTTAAGCCTCTCGTCACTTTAACAGCACCTTGTTCTGAACTCATGAGTCCAGACTGAAGAGTCCGAGCTGGTTTAGAGCCGGCAAAAGGATTTTCTAGATTAGCCTGAGCTTTGACCTGCGTTGTTTTCAATGATACTGTAAATGCGCTAACGATGCAAATGCCTCTAATTAAATATGCGACATAACGCCTGGTTTTCACGGCTCATTAACATGACACGTGTTCACAGAAAACGTGATACAGCCGTGATCATCCCTGTAGTTAAACCTACATGACACAAAGCCAATGTTTACGTGTTGTAGCCGTTAGCCTGTTGGAAGCTATGCTACGCTAACAAGCAAAGTTATAAATCTGGCGTCAGGACGGAGAAACTTTTGCAACTCTCACCTCAGATGTAGCGACAGAATCAGAAAAAGATTCAACTTAATCCTGAGTCTAAATGATGGAGGCCGATTCAGTCCCGTTTGTAACAGCAGGAACTTGTGTCTCTGTGTCCAAGTGTCTCCACTTTGTTTGAACTTTGTAAAACAAACTTTCTTTTGGAAACGTGTGAATTTATGCCGGAGTTTCTTTATTTTTAGGAGCCACAGTTTATTTCAGATAATTTGAATAAACTGTTTCCCCAGTCGGGTCTACACTGCAGCTGCATTCAAGAGCGCTACGACATTACAGCAGTAAATAATTCAAAGAAAAAAAGAAAATATACGGATATGTGAACAAATCACAAATATCGGCCGATATATCGGCCATCGCTAGTTGTAAGAAAGAGCAAACCTGGCTCTTTTCTGTAGGTTCATAGCGAGTTGGCGACACACGAGTGTAACATGTTTCCTCTGACGCCCCCTGTCTGTCATGGCCAGACTGCAGGAGGATAAAAGCCTGTGTTTTCCTCCACGGCGCCGCGTCTGGATCAGTAGATCTGAATCGTGGCGAGGGGTCCAGCGCTGAAGCCTCGGAGTGCGTTCTCTCTTAGAAGATAAAGGAGGTCAAAGCGTTTGCAGACGTGGAGATTATGAAACCGTGAGCTGCCGTCGTCTCCGCCGTGCGACGCTTCAACGAGACAATCGTAGATGAGACCAAAGACCAAAGCTTAGTCGGAGCAGTTTCAGGCTTGTGTGTTTAGCGGAGGCGACGTGAGCCAGGTTTGTTTCAGTGCAGGGACAGTCCTGTAAAAGGTGGAGTCAGACCGGCTCATGCCCGGCCTCTGTGCCAGACGCTTCACAGAGATCATCGCTGCAGCGAGAGGAGGCTCACTCTGAGACTTCAGAACACGAGACGAACACTCCGCCCGATGACGCTCACAGCTCGTCGTTGGTTCTACGACGGTTCTATTGTCTTTGTCTCGTTGGACGACCTAAGATTTTCCCTAAAATCGTGCAGTTTTCACCTAGCTTCAGAGTGGGCCTCCTCTCGCTGCAGAGAGGATCTCTGTCAGACCTCTGTAGCCTGATATTCTCTAAACAATTCTCTTTGAACCATTGCAGAGTGGAGACGAGAGCAGCTCACGATTTCACCATCTCCACGTCTGCAATGTGAGATCTAACGTGTCCAGCAGCCATTAGAGGAGCGTCTCAGGAGACCATCACGTGTCCTTTCAGATTCTGGTTAATGCGTTAATAGTAAAGAGTCGATCTGATGATTCAGACGTGTCCGGAGTTGATTCTATTGCGAGTCAGTAGTCGTATCGTGAGCCTCCAGTCCTAGATCCTACACATCCTGTACCAATGGGCCTGTTAGTGGATTATTATTGCACTAAACGCCGTCCGCCTTTGCGTCTTTCCCTCGCTGACTGTCGTTTTTGCTTTTGCAGAGGAAGCGGCGCCGCGTGTGGTCGGAGTGCGAGGACTGCGGGCGCCGCTTCAGCCGCGTGTCCCTGCTGAAGGCCCACCGCCAGACCCACCTCTCCGACTCGCCTCCCCCGCCCAGCGACAGCCCGGCCGCCTCGCTGCGCTGTGACGAGTGTGGCAAGCGCTTCTCCTCCAACACACGCCTGCTCAGCCACGTGCAGACCAGCCACGCCGAGAAGCACGCCTGAAGACCGGGACAATCCACAGCCCGGAGACAAGGACACGGGCCTGCAGGCAAGAAAACGGGCACAAATATCACAGAAACGAGCCTGGAAGCAAAGACACGGGCACAAATATCACAGAAACAAGCCTGGAAGCAAAGAAACAGGGACAAATATCACAGAAACAAGCCTGGAAGCAAAGAAACAGGGACAAATATCACAGAAACAAGCCTGGAAGCAAAGAAACAGGGACAAATATCACAGAAACAAGCCTGGAAGCAAAGAAACAGGGACAAATATTAAAGAAACATGCCTGGAAGTAAAGAAACAGGGACAAATATTAAAGAAACAAGCCTGGAAGCAAAGAAACAGGGACAAATATTAAAGAAACAAGCCTGGAAGTAAAGAAACAGGGACAAATATCACAGAAACAAGCCTGGAAGTAAAGAAACTGGGACAAATATTAAAGAAACAAGCCTGGAAGTAAAGAAACAGGGACAAATATCACAGAAACAAGCCTGGAAGTAAAGAAACTGGGACAAATATAACTGAAACAAGCCTGGAAGCAAAGAAATGGGCACAAATATCAAATATCGACGGGGCCAGGTGCCTGAAGACGACAAACTGTGCAAAAATAATGCACAAATTCGCCTGAAGGCAAGAAAATGGGGGAAAATCGTCATCAAAAAGGAACAAATCGGCCTGAAACGTAAATACTGGCCGAAGGAATGGGTTAAAACTCAGACGAGACCCAGTAAAATGAAAAAGGAAAATAATGACGGGACAAAGACGCAGCCCTTCGAGGGTGACCGCCCTTAACTGCAAGTTTTAAAGGAATTAAGCCAAAACAAAGGCCTGAAATGTCACGGAAAAGCATCACAGCTGTTTCACGTCAGCGTTAATTCTTTTATGGTATGAATTCATAAAAAAAAATATAAAAAAGTGTGACCCAAAGCACATATTTTATGGGCCATTTTTGGGTCATTCCGCCAAATCGGTGCCTTTTCAGCTTTAGAAATCAAAACAAGTGATTTTTCTTTTTTTTTTTAATTTGCATATGTTTAGGGGTACAAAAATGTATAGGGGCCAACTCAGTCTCTTTTAATTTTTGCTTGGATTTTTCCTATTTCTCCATCGTCATTGGACTGTACATTAATATGTGTAGAGTATTTGTAGTTCAGTAACAGGAATGACAAAAACGTACGGACACACATAAAGCTGCAAAGGTTTAATAGAAATCTATATATTTTTACCTTAAAAACGGTAAAATAATTATATATCTTAGTGGACGATGTGATTCAGTTATTCTCCTGTAGTTCTTTACCTCAATTTTTTATGCATTTTTGTCGTGTTTTCATCCTTGTTTTTGTCGCTATTTTAAGCTTTTAGATTTTCGAGGTTAAAGATGAAAAAGGCCCAAACAACATTTTTAAATGTTGTTGAAATTGTTTTAAATTATTAGATATTACATAAAAAAGATCTAAATAATTGTCTTTCATCATCATTTTGTGGCTGTTTATTTCCTGGAGACGCAAAAAGCTCCGATTTGGCGGAATGACCTTCGATCTGCGAGTCCAGGCGCCAATGTTGATCTAAGTTGGAATTCAATTTCCCACTTCCGAGGCGGTCGCCCTCAGCGCTGCAGACGAGAAAAAGGGCAGAATACAAAAACCGGGCCGTGACGAGAAGACATGGAAAAAAAAGGGCTGAATCGAGGCCTAAGGGAGAATAAACCGGCCCGATGGGGAAATAAAGGAAAGGATGAGGAGTGGACACGACGCCGGCCTGAAGGGAAAACCCAGGGGGGGAGTAACTCCGAGGGGGTGAACACGCCGCAAGACTAAAAAAAATACTGCGACTGAAAACGCTGTAAAGGACCTGCAGGGCAAACCCAGGGGGAACTGAACTAAAGGCTACAAAGGCCCTTTAACATCAGCCTGAAACATAAACAAATATTTTTTTTCTTCTTTTTTTTAAGACGTTTATTACGGGGGGGGAAACGAACTCTTGTCTTTTGGAAACGGGACCTAGCGAAGGGAAAGGGATTCCGCACAAAACGAAAGCCATAGTCCTGAAGCACCGTCTGGGGGAACTCGATCCCGGACGATTGTGGAAAGTTTGTAAAAATAAAAACGTCTAAACGTGGTTTTAAAGGGACAGTTCTTCCAAATCTTTTACACGACGGGAATTTTAAAATGTTACGATTGTCGACGCGGCGGCGGGAACGTTTTTTTCGAGATGCACCGATCCGGGGGTTTGAGTATCGGCCGATATCCGATATTAAGGGGCTCTGAGGGGGAAAGTAAATGTTCCTCTCATCTCCAGTGTGAGATCATTAAAGTCTGATCTTTTCTTCATGATGTTACAGATCAATTATCAATTATATCTATTGTTATTGTTTATTGAGGATCAGTGGGTTTTCAACACTATCTTTACTTCACATTAATATAAACAACAGCTCACAAAGTGATCATTGCAGCTTGTACAAATGTTAGAGCAGTTATTCTTTAACCTCTTGATCCCCGTCTGAACCGAGCACATTGTCTCCAGTTCGGCTTTACCCAAATCTTCTGGAAAAAAAGTGTTAAAAGATCGACAAAAATGTGACGAAAAAGCCACAAAAGAGTAACGGAAAAGTGATGAAAACGAGACAACATGAGGAAAGAGATGATTTTAGATGAGTTTTAGAGTCTTGGGCTGTAACCTTTTAGATTTGGGTAAAGCTGAACTGGACTAAACACACTTGGTGAAGGCGGGTGTTAAGAGGGCCGAACAGCCAATTTTATTTTATTATGCTACTTTAGGTATTTCTGACCCCGCCTTGATTAGTTGCCGCTAGCTTTAGCATGCTCCTGTTAGCTTTAGCATGCTCCTGCTAGCTTTAGCATGCTCCTGCTAGCTTTAACACACTCCTGTTAGCTAAAGGCAAGGCAAGTTTATTTGTAGAGCATAATTCATACACAAGGCAATTCAAGGTGTTTCACAGTTGCAGAAAATTACAAGAAAACAGATCAAATCAATAAAACATCAACATAAAGTTAATCAATGACAGTAAAAGGCCAGAGTGCAGATAAAATACTTTCAGTTTTCATCTGCTCGGGTAAAAAGAGCTGTTTTCAGCCTGGATTTGAACATTGCCAGAGTTAAGCACGCTCCTGCTAGCTTTAGCACGCTCCTGCTAGCTTTAGCACGCTCCTGCTAGCTTTAGCATTTTTCGCGCTGATCAAAAATACATTAGTGGAGGTTAAAACTAAATGAGGTACGACACGCCCATATTCACTTATGGTAAGTCGGTTAAAGTTGCCTGAACCGAGCACATTTTCTCCAGTTTGGCTTTACCCAAATCTAGCAACAAAATCAAGTATTAAAACCCTACCTCAAAGCGTTGTGACATAAAAGAGACAAAAACGCTTAAAAAATGTGACACAAATTCCACTCTATCCTCGTTTTTTTCATCACATATTTTTTATTTTTCTTCAGGTGGGGGTTTAGAGGTTAAGGCAATTAGACCCAGAACTGGTATCGTGTCCGATATCGGATGCCAGTATCGGATCGGTGCATCGCTTTGGTAAAAAGCTTCTGTATCGATAACGGCGAAGATTAGGCCGAGAGTTTTTGACTGAATTTGTGAAATTGAGACGCTTTAATCCAAGTGTCAAAACGAGGCTCAAATGAAACGAATAACGTTGTGTTCTTTGTGCGAGATCTCGATTATGGATCCGGACACATTTCTTCCGCGTGTCTTTGTCCAAACGCTCCTGAATCTGGACAGAAACGCCGCCGACCAAAGCTGCAAACGTGAAATCAAACCTTTATCCATAACGACGCTTTGATTGTGGGAAAAAAGCGACAAAATCAAAGTCGCCGTAAACGTTCTTCCAAAATCAAAGCCTTCATTCCAATTGTTCAGAAAAACCCATAAAAAAAACATCAACTGACCCAACTTTACTTTGAGCCAATCAGCTGAAAATGAATCTACAAAAAAAAATGGATGACGACGGACGATTTTATTTTATTTTTTCAGTTTTGGGGGAAACTTTTCCGTCTCGTCTTTTTATGAAACTTTCAGCTTCGATCGTTCACGTCAGAAGATGCTCAGGAGACGAGGAACAAAGGAAATCCTGAGCCTTTATCCACACTTTCAAAATAAAAGCCTTTTACCGGGACTCGGCGACGGATCAGCTGTTTTTGTGGATTTAGGAGCTTTGTCTTTTTTGTTGTTGTTGTAAATCTCACTCAACGATCGATGGATTTTCTGCAAAAATCACAGACTTTAATGGTGTCAAGTCCTGTTTTTTTTTTCTGTAGTTCTTGTGGAAAACTCTTTGAAACAGGAAACGAGACTGGAGGAGGATCTTCGGTCTGAAATCGACCGGCTTTTACGAAACGACTCTCGACAAGACGAACCGAAACGCCAGAACCCGCTTAGACCACAGATCTGAGACGCGAGGACGGCTCGCCCACACTGGTCGCTGCCAGATGTTGCTTCATTTGTAGTGATGGGCGACTGTGGTGAGGGTCGAAGTCTCAGAGCTGCTTCATTCTGTCTGAACACTGACCTCTTGTGGACGAACTTTATTATTGCGACTTCTCATAAACACGACTGAAGCTCCGGCACAAGTGTTACGAGAGAAGTTTCAAACACTTTTAGTATCTGCAGCCTAGATCCAGACGGCAAGAATCGCCCAAAACAAAGAGAAACATCTAAACTCTATAGTTACTCTAAAACTACTATGGATATAGTTTCTGCTCAGTAAAGATACAAAGACATGGAGTGAAGCAAAGTGGGTCAACAGCCCATAATTACTTGAATAACGGAGAATGCTACATGCTAACATGCTAACCATAGATATAATAGAGATTAATACCCACTCATAGAAAGGTCCGGAGTCCTGTGTGAACCTTAATGGCCGCTCAGGCTCCTCCTACGCAACCTGTTCCACCAGGGGGTGGTATTACAGTAGTGTCAGCCTCCTGCCATGAGGACCAAAGAGAAGCACGTTTCTCACCCAGTGATGCTAACGCTAGCTGAAAAAACATTCATATGGACCTGATTTAGTCTTGAATTCTTTATGTGATAAATGTTTAAATTCTGCCATAAAACGAGTGAAAAATTGTGTTTCCCATATTTCATTGTCAGTTAATTCAGCCACTGTTTCCTGTAGATGGCGCTCACGTTGCCCTCGCCTGGTCCACGCCTGCGTTAGCGCCTCCTCAAAAGACTTTATTCCTTTTACTCATTTCTAACAGTGAAACCACCTCATCATGACCTCAAGAACCTCCTCCTTCTGTTCTGAGGGAAACGTCTGCAGAGAACTGCATTATGGGAGTCGTCAGGTGACATGACGTCCTCGCTCTCCCAGTGCGCAGTACCCCGAGCGGCCGCCAGAGGGCCCCCTACCGGCGTACTTTGCTACGCCACTGGGTTAGGGTTAGGACCAAGGCGGCCGTGAGACCCTGGAGACACTGAAGCACGTTCTGAGACTGAAGCACGTTCTGAGACTGAAGCACGTTCTGAGACGACGCTTTAGTCACGTGACCAGCCGCGAGCGCCGTTTCTGTCGCCCATCACTGTGTCATTTCAGCCGGTTACCGCGGCAACGCCCCGTCTCCCGTTACAGATCTGTGGTTCGTCGTGTCGTTGCCAAAACAGGGCGGGCACTTAACCCGCTGTGCCACAAACCTCTTTTGTCTTTGTCGAGAGTTCCGTGTTTCAGACTTTCCTCCAAAAACATCTGGAGCAGCTCCGGACGGACGACTCCCTGCTGTAAATATTTCACTTTTTTGTTTTTGTTTTTTTTTCTTCTTCAAAGTGGCCTTTTTTTCCGGGACGTTTCCGTGTCACGCTCTTACTTTGAAGAGACTGAGAATGTGAACGGTTTTTAGCCTTTTGCTTTTAATCGTTTCCTGTACAGTGTTGTTTTTTTAACTTTATTTTGAAAGGTGTAACTTCTTGTCAGACCTCAAACACAGATACCTCCGCTACAAACACGGCCGCACGCTCTTACTCTGAAAGGACCGCTCGTACTCTGAACCGCTCTTACTCTGAACCGCTCTTACTCTGAACCGCTCTTACTCTGAACCGCTCTTACTCTGAACCGCTCTTACTCTGAAAGGACCGCTCTTACTCTGAACCGCTCTTACTCTGAAAGGACCGCTCTTACTCTGAACCGCTCTTACTCTGAAAGGACCGCTCTTACTCTGACAGGACCGCTCTTACTCTGAACCGCTCTTACTCTGAAAGGACCGCTCTTACTCTGAAAGGACCGGTCTTACTCTGAAAGGACCGCTCTTACTCTGAAGGACCGCTCTTACTCTGAAGGACCGCTCTTACTCTGAAAGGACTGCTCTTACTCTGAAGGACCGCTCTTACTCTGAAAGGACTGCTCTTACTCTGAACCGCACTTACTCTGAAAGGACTGCTCTTACTCTGAAGGACCGCTCTTACTCTGAAAGGACTGCTCTTACTCTGAACCGCTCTTACTCTGAAAGGACCGCTCTTACTCTGAACCGCTCTTACTCTGAAAGGACCGCTCTTACTCTGAAGGACCGCTCTTACTCTGAAAGGACTGCTCTTACTCTGAAGGACCGCTCTTACTCTGAAAGGACTGCTCTTACTCTGAACCGCACTTACTCTGAAAGGACTGCTCTTACTCTGACAGGACCGCTCTTACTCTGAAGGACCGCTCTTACTCTGAAAGGACTGCTCTTACTCTGAACCGCTCTTACTCTGAAAGGACCGCTCTTACTCTGAACCGCTCTTACTCTGAAAGGACCGCTCTTACTCTGAAAGGACCGCTCTTACTCTGAACCGCTCTTACTCTGAAAGGACCGCTCTTACTCTGACAGGACCGCTCTTACTCTGAACCGCTCTTACTCTGAAAGGACCGCTCTTACTCTGAAAGGACCGGTCTTACTCTGAAAGGACCGCTCTTACTCTGAACCGCTCTTACTCTGAAAGGACCGCTCTTACTCTGAAGGACCGCTCTTACTCTGAAAGGACTGCTCTTACTCTGAAGGACCGCTCTTACTCTGAAAGGACTGCTCTTACTCTGAACCGCACTTACTCTGAAAGGACTGCTCTTACTCTGACAGGACCGCTCTTACTCTGAAGGACCGCTCTTACTCTGAAAGGACTGCTCTTACTCTGAACCGCTCTTACTCTGAAAGGACCGCTCTTACTCTGAAAGGACCGCTCTTACTCTGACAGGACCGCTCTTACTCTGAACCGCTCTTACTCTGAAAGGACCGCTCTTACTCTGAACCGCTCTTACTCTGAAAGGACCGCTCTTACTCTGAACCGCTCTTACTCTGAAAGGACCGCTCTTACTCTGAAAGGACCGCTCTTACTCTGAAAGGACCGCTTTTACTTTGAAAAAATAACTGCAGACTTTTCCCTCCTCCTCACGTCACGTCGTCTCTAAACCTTTAACGATGGGACAGAGATTCGGGAGGAGCTTGAATTTGTGAGATTGAAAATGTTTTAGTTTTTTTTTTTTTTTACTTGAAGGAGAAAGCTCGGACTTCACGCCGTTCAGTCCGAGCTTTGGTTTTGTTGTTTTCTGTTTCTCGAAGCAAAACTCGGCCGAACCCTCCTTGAAACAAAACCCGAGGTTCACAGAGTTTGATCGTCGCTGAGGCCGAGCTGCTCGATTATAGAAACAATTATAATCACGATAATTTATTGCCTTTAAAAAAAATCTTTATTTATGAATCTAAATATCTTCTTTGTACAATTAAAAAGCCCAATTCAAATGAACTCTGTGTTTCTAAACTAAGCCTCGATAAACTCACACCTGCCCAAGCAAACCGAGCGCGCCGCCTGATGACATCATCACACGGCGCGGTTTGTTTGTGTCACGAGTCAGTAGCTCGTGGAATGAGGAGGAAACGGAAACAATCTCTGAGCTGCTCCGAGTTCCCTCCACAGTCAAGCCTCCTGAATGAGGGAAGTGCAGGTGAGGATTTGTGTTTCAGGTCGTTTTAATTCTGGCGCTTTGCTCGGCTGCTAACGAGCTTAGCATTGTGTCTAAAAACAAGATGGCCGACACATTCAGGTCGTTTAGTTTGCATCCAGTCTATAAATGATACTTCCTTGGCCGTAAGTCTGGCCTTTTTATGGGGTAAGGCAGCTCCTCTTCCTCCCTGAAGTATTGGGACACCCTACCCCCGCGCGACATCCAGGGGAGGGGCTCAAATCAAGGGTTAGGATTTGACTTGGGACAGGGCGCCCGGGCAGAGGACGTCGAGGCTTCTAAACGTCTGTCCTTTCAGCAAAAGGTCCGCCCTCCTCAGTGGCTCCATCACGCTGGATCAGACGCCTCACACAAACCGCGCAGGACGGACTTTCTGCGCTGTGGACGAACCACGGGCAGGACGGACCACGGGCAGGACGGACCACGGGCAAGACATCACTCGCACTCCCCTCCCTCTGGGATTACAGCGAGCCCCACGCCAAATGGCACCGTTAAATCCAAAAGTTCCAGCTCCGTCTCCTTTTCTTCTTAGGACTGGAAACACGGGGCCGTCTGAGCTCCGCTTTAGACCGAGGACGTGAGCGTTCATCAAATGAAGGTCATGAAGCTACATCAAACTCTGTGAACGGTTTAAAGTCCTTCATTCCAACTCCACGTTCCGCCTCAGAGATGAACCTTTTAAACGATTTTAAAACGTAATGACAAATGAAGCTTCGTGTGCGTCTTTTTAAGCCTGTTTTTCCATTTCTCTGAGTTGTATCTTGTGTTTCTGATGTTCTTCTGGGTATTCCCGCTGTCCTTCGCCGGTTTCTCGCCTCGCTGTCGGACCTCATGGCCGTGTTTTGCTCACACCGTGTTACCTCACGTTAAATATGTTGTTGTTGTTCATGCCGGTGCGTCTCAGTGGCTTCAGTTCCAAAGGAAAACCTCGTGAAAAGGCAGAGACTGGGATCGGGTTTGGTAACCTGGTCACTTTGTTTCGGTTTACGGGTCCCGTCTCCGTAACGACTGGACCGATCCCTCGGCCCGGACGGACTACGGTCACGGGTCGGTCCCGGTCTCCGCTCCGTGACTTCAGACGCACAAAGATCATCGGTCGTACTGTACCTCGTGACCTCATTAGACTCCGCCTCCTCTGTTTGCACACCCTCACGGCCTGGACGCCACAGCACACGTTTCACTCGGTGTTTCCAGCACGGAAAAACGAAAAAACTAAAAAACTGGGTCTAAAAAGGCGCCGCAGCTGAAAACGTGGACATTTGTGACTAGTTTTCTCCTTATGGTCTGAGTTTGACTCTGTCAGAGTAAAACTAACAAACTACGATGTTTATTCTCTGAGATTTATCCAGGAAGTGACTCCATCATGTCTGTGTGGCTCCCTGGTCTTTCCCACATACTGACATGTTTGGTATCCACGTGTAGCAGGAAAGGCTGTGACCGAGATGACGCTGTAATCCAAATATGGTCATTTCCTTTGTGGGAGACAGAGCGGCTAAAGACGGGAGGAATAAACACTCTTTACAGACTAGACTCAAACACATGTTGAAGGTTTTTGCAGATCTAATTCTTTACAGATTTATTGAGCCTTGAAACCAAAGAAACGAGGCCCAGTTTTTCAATAATAACTAGTTTATTCCCAAACTAAACCAGATCCTAAATCCCTCTGAGCCAATCGTTGGAACTAATATGTCACAAAATAAAAACCACACGTTTAAACCTGGCTCTGAACATTATTTCGATTTTCAAAACAAAATGACCTCGTGCAGCAGAATCTTCACGTCGACGTCTCCGTTTTCCCCGGCGGCGTCTCGCCCTAAGTTTGAGTCGAGGCCCAGAGTGATATCGAAGCGTTTGAATGTTCTCGTGTGTCCAGGCCGTGCTCCTCTGCCCCCCCTCCTCCTTCGTACCTGCAGGGGGCGCCGTATGTAGCTCCACTGAGACGCACTCTCTCACTCCTCACTCTCGGACGGCGTTTACAGAAAGAAACGAAGTCGAAGCGGCCGCGGCTCGTTTCGACGGATCACAAGACGGCGTGAAACGGAAGGGAACCTCAGCCGGGACCTTATTTTGAAAAGGTGCCACTTCACAATAAAAGAATCCGAGGAGATCGTGCAATTCGTCTGGATTTACGTTTGTCAATAAATACATCTCCTCTGGACTTGAGAAGGTCCCGTAATCTCCGGACGATAAGCCGGAAAAATCTGTTTAGATCTGATTATGTTGGTCTTAGCTTTCAAATGAGGCGCTACACAGGCCTAGAGGCTGTGACCTGTAGAGTTTGTCGGTGCGGCTTCGACAGTTGTGCCAATAAGTTTACAAACCCTGGGGGATTTTTTGGCCATTTCTCAAAGAACGTGACTGAAAACCACGGCTTATTTTCACTCATGTAACGGTGCAAGAGCGATATCGTTGGCTAAGTCAGTTTGAAATAAAGTAGCCTAGATGTTCATTATTAGGCAGTTTTTGTAATTTCAGAAATACGTTGAAAATGCTAACTAATTTTTCAAAGCTGCTTTACGGTCAAATGTGCCCCTGGGCTCAAAACAAAACAAAACAAAACAGAACCCACAGTGCTCCAAAGCTGCGGCTAAAACAGCAGCGCGTTTGAGCTGAGGCTGTTCCTGGACGACGTTCTGCTCGGACTTCTGCGGAATCGAAGCTTTTGACCAGGACTGGATCTACACTTCACCGCAGCCCGGCCGTCAGCAGCAGGAGAGACTTTTGCAAAGGCATGCGGATTTCACTGGTTTTTGGAAGATGTGACTTTGCCTGCGGCCTCCGGTTTAGCGGTAAGTGGTGACACACGTGCGCTCTGTCTACGTGCACTCTGTTTACGTGCACGTGCGCTCTGTTTACGTGCGCTCTGTTTACCTGCACGTGCGCTCTATGTACGTGCACGTGCGCTCTATGTACGTGCATGTGCGCTCTATGTACGTGCATGTGCGCTCTATGTACGTGCATGTGCGCTCTATGCACGTGCACACGTCTGACACGGAGCTGAAATATGAAGACACTTGGACTAGAACTTGCACGTTAGTTCATATCGTCAGATCTCTGCATCGTTACGGCCGTGCTCGTGGTCAGTGATGTTGTGAAACTCATTTCAAATAACTCGAGTTTACCCCCCCCCCCAGTAACCCTCACACCCCCCAGTTCATAATAATGTATTCCCCCTTTAGCATCAAAGCCTATGATGAAAGTGCCCCTACTGGGAACCATGGAGGTAAATGGTGTAAAGCGCTTTACAGTAAGGAGCCAGTCACCCATTCACTCTTTCACCCTCCAGTGTACGCAGACACTGGAGGGTGAAGTGTCTTGCCCAAGGACACAACGACGAGTGCATTTTGAACCCACGACCTTCCGATCACGAGACGACCCGCTCGACCACCTGTGCCGCCGTCGCCCCGGTGCCCGGAGGTGTTTCGCTGAAGTGGCTCCAGCAGAAGAAAGGGAAGGTCCCGTTAGTGCCATGTCGGTCTCCTGACCTCATCATTGAACCACTGTGCGGTCCCTCACATGTTCCAGTGAAGCTCGGAGTCTTCGTGTCGTTATGGAGAAGGTTCTGAAGGTAAAGCCAAACATTCTGCAGTTTGAGCCTCGGCTCTTACCCTGGTGATATCAGATCTAGAGGCCGGCCGATATATCGGGCCGATATTTGGGGAATTTTACAATATCGGCTATTGGCCAATCTAGTGCCGAAAAAATATATTTCCGGGACCAAAAATGATCGAAACTTCCCGCATTGGAAAGAGCAAAGTCAGGGCTTTAAACGAGTCCTCCCTCGACCCCCTCGGCCTCGGGGCGGGCGAGGTCGGTCACCTCCAGGTTTGTTCAAACGAGTTTCACTTCATGTGGACGAGCTGCAGAATCTGGAGAATTCAATCGCCGCGCAAAATGCCGTGGCTAGTAACACTATGCTAATGCTAACGACAGCTAATCAAAGCTGGGACAGAAACTATGATTGAATCTCCTAAAGTAATATGAAAATATCGGGTGGTGCCGGAGCGCCAAGTATTTGTTTTTACAGGATTATAAACCAGACATTTGGACAAATTGGCCAAAAATATCGGCCTCAGCTTTAGAAAAACCCATATCGGCCTCTAATCAGATCCACCTTTAGGAACAGGCAGTGCTTAACTTGATCCGATTATCAGTTTTTCAGAATAAAGGATCCGTGACACATTTGATCTGTTATAATGATGATCCGGCAAATGTTTTGGCCTGTTCCTGAATCCATCACATCAGACCAAAAGCGTTCCTGAAACGACTGAGGGTTAGCCCTGGGAACAGGTCATTTTGTTTAGTTGTGGCGACATCACTGACCATGAGTGAAAATACGTTGTTTTTATTCCTACTCTTTGAGAAATGGCCCGAGTAACCCTCCGTGTGTTTAAACTCATCGGCGCGGCTGCTTCAGGGGCGGCTCAAGAGTCCGGAGTTTACGGTATTCATTCCGACACGGATCCTCAAACGTCACGAACTCCTGTTTTATTCTGAAGTGGCTTCGAAGGTGGGGAGAGTTCAGTTTTTCTGCAGTCACAGGGCCGTGGAGAGGCGTGGCTGGGGCCCCGGGGCCGGGAGCTCTCAGGGGCCCCCACACCGTTTATACACGGCCCTGTTCCGTTTGTCTTCAGGGAACAGTCTCATGTTTTGGGGGGGATTTAAAGAGTTTTTTTTATTTTTTTTTCATCCGTTTCCTGTTTTACTCTGGAGGAAGTGAATGTTTGGTGTTTCCTGTACAAAGCTTCCTGTACATGAGCTCATCTCGGTGTTTTCGTACGTGCAGTTCAGGATGAGCTCGTTTTGTTTTTGGATTAGATGCAATACTTTTATAGAAATTTAAAATGAGCCCTTTTTTTGTAATTCAGCTCTTCATTAACCTCTTAACCCCCGCCTGAACCGAGCACATTTTCCCCGGTTCAGCTTTGCCCAAATCTAAAAGACTCTGGAGAAAAGCGTCAGAATAGAGACGAGGACGAAAACGCAACAAAAAAGTGACACAAACTGAATGAAAATTTGACAAAAACACAATAAAGCAGCATAAATTATATGGAGAAAAAAAAAAAGTAAAAAAACTGGCGACAACGCGAGGAAACGGATCTGTTTACATCCGTTTTTTTGGTCTTAGCTTTCAAATGAGGCGTTACTCTGGCCTAGAGGCTGTGAGCTCCAGTCCAGAAGCTTTTCGATTTGGGTAAAGCCACTCGGTAAGAGGTTAATTGACTCCATGGCTGATTCCGAAACCGTTAAATTGGTGAGAGGTCTAACGCCAAACCGTATAAGAAGCCTCTGAACTGGGCTGTGAGTGAGGGAGGAGTCAGGGAAAGTAGCCTGTAAGCTAACTATCATAGCCACTTTAGCATAGGGACCTCTGATGCTAACTATCATAGCCACTTTAGCATAGGGACCTCTCATGCTAACTCACTAGCGTTTAGGAGCCATGTGCCATCCCATAAGCCACATGCGCTGCAGTCCGCCAATAACCTTAAAGAAGAAGAACAGCTGTTGGTGATGTCACTTCCCCTGGGTAAGGACGGTGGAATTGGGCAAATGCCGCTGAAGCTCTAGTTCCCTGACTGCATAGAGAACAGTTGACCCCGTGAAAGGTGAAGGGTCAGGAGCTCGGGTTCGGACTTGGAGGCTCTGATTTAAGGGTTTCGGAATCGGCCCGATCGTTGAGCTCTGGAGCCGGGCTTTAAAGACTCCGCTGGACACGGTCCTGGATCCGACATCGCTCTGACGCGCCGACGCCATCTTTAAGAGCTCTTCGGGAAACTGATCCAGAAACACAAGAATCCTTTGAGTTTTCCCGATTCTAAATCTGAGGGTTTGTTTTGGGTTCACATAAAAACTAAAAACAAGGAGGAGTTTGAATTTGAATAACGAGTTTATTTAAAATCCCAGTGACTGGACTCCAGGAAGTGTGAATGTAACCCGCGAGCTCCCGGTGAGCGGGCGCCTCAGAGCGTGTCCGTCCAAACCGTCTTCGGCGCCTGAATGTTCGGATCTCGCCATATTTGGGTTTGTATCGGTTTTGGTGATTGTTGTTTTTATATAAATGAGCTGTTTTTCAGTCGTTCTTGATTAAACTGGTACTTTTGAAATGTAAAAATGAAACAATAAATGTTCCTTATTCAAACGCCTCGGGTTTTATTCCCGTTAGCACATTAGCTGGTGTTAGCGTAGCATTAGCAGTGTTGGCTAACGTTCCTTTTAAAAGTAACTGGTTAAGTTGAGCTCGTTACGTTACTGCGTTACTTTATTATGAAGGTAACGCGTTAGAGACTCGTGCGTCAGATGGTAGAGCGGGTTGTCTCGTGATCGGAAGGTCGGGGGTTCGAATCCCGCCTCCTGAAGGTGCACATTGTCGTTGTGTCCTTGGGCAAGACACTTCACCCTCCTTGCCTCCAGTGTCTGCGTACCCTGGTGTATGAGTGAGTGGCAGGTGGTGGGCCGATGGCGCAGACTGGCTGCCCCAGGGCAGCTGTGGCTGCAACAGCAGCTCACCACCAAGTATGGAGTGAATGAATAATGACGACAGTGTAGCGCTTTGAGAAACTTGGTAATACAGGCTTGTAAAGCGCAATATAAGTGTAAGGCATTATTATTATTATTGTTAATAACACTGGGTAACAAAAAAATATGTTTTGAAAATAGTCCAGGGTTTTGCAGCTGAATTAGACTAATGTTGATGCTCTGAGTCCGAAAATGACCTTGGTTTTGCTCAATCAGGTCAGGATGTTTTGCTACAGAAATGCTTTAAAAATCGATTT
Source organism: Proterorhinus semilunaris (assembly GCA_021464625.1). Taxonomy (NCBI): domain Eukaryota; kingdom Metazoa; phylum Chordata; class Actinopteri; order Gobiiformes; family Gobiidae; genus Proterorhinus; species Proterorhinus semilunaris. The sequence goes on from CM038352.1 coordinate 2,026,032, forward strand.
TGCATCAAAAACAAATTTCTGCGGATCATCAGCTGAGAAACCCTTGACGTTTTTTCCGTTTTCCTCAAGAAATAAAAGTCAACGTATCCAAAGTCATTCAGTTTTTATTTACTCCATCAAATTTGATAAGCAGAATTCATAATAACGTAGTCGTACGTAATCCGTAACACTATGGCTGTATCTCAGAAAGTTGACCTGATGGAGCAAAATGCTGTGATGTTCGGACTCAGAACACCAACATTAGTCTGAATCAGTGGAGAAACTCCTGACCATTTTTTGGCTGTCACCTTGTGTAATAAACATCTGTAATATTCATGTCCATTTGTTCTGAGGAGGAATTCTCTCTTTCACAAACTGAGCCAATAAAAGCGGCTAACTCACAAACAGCCCGACAGTAAATGTATTTAATCGCACAATAAAGTCACTTCGGAGCTTTATTTTGTGACAAATGACGACAATAAGCAACAATAATGAGCTCCAGATTTCTGCAGTAAAAGTGGACGTTTCCCATGAATGCAGTGAAATATATTTAAAAACTTATTGAGTAACTTTTTCAAAATTGACATTTTGTGCCGTGTTTGACCCCAATTTACCACAAATGTCTGTAACTGTGGAGAGTCTGTGGTGACCAGAAGAGTTGACCTGAAATTCGGGACGGGGTCCGCGAGGTGGGGGAGACTGTAGGCTATCATTTCTGTCATTCAGATCTGCTCAAATAAACCGCCCATGATGACAGTCCAATGCAAAGATAAACTGTGTGAACTCCGTCTGCATAACAACGGAAGCCCAGCGAAAGTTCTGGAGCTGATGCTGTCCGGCTCAGCTCCGAGCACAGACGTTTGTTTCCATATCTTTGTTTTTAGACCGGGGGGGGGGCAATCCATTTCCATTAGGGGCCACATGAGAAGCCTGAATCGAGTCGGAGCCGCACCAACAATAAACAAACTTATTCTGCTCAACTTTATCCGATTGTACATTACACTGATGTGTGTTTCAAACAGCTGATACTGTTATTATAGGACTATTATATTTATCCATATCAAGCCGAGCATGTATGAGCGTCGTTATTTAAGTTATTCAACTGAAGGCACCTGTGTTTGAATGAACTGAAGCGACGCCCTGTAGTTATGTTTTAATTGGGAAAATACTGTGAATGAATAATAATGAGCCTGACGGGTGTTGTTCATGTCCTGAGCTCTCATTATGCCCTCTGCTGGACACGTGTGAATTGTTTTATTTTTATTTAAGCAGCCCCCTAGTGGATGGAGTGAGCATTATGGTCATTTCTTCAAGCATAACTCCGCACTCCGACTAGAGACTTACTTTTTTTTTTTTTTTTGACATACTCAGAAATGTGTTATCTACAAGCCGGGGCCGGATTGAATCATCTCGCGGGCCGGATGTGGCCCACGGGCCGTATTTTGCCCAGGTGTGTTTTAAAGCATCTATGTACGAGGCCAAACGGGGCGCGTGCCTGACCTGCACGCGGCGCTGCTCGTGTTTACTCCCGCGTGCTAAAAATAACCAATGGCCACGCGAGTGAGGAGGGACTTAATAACAGCCACCGAAGAGCAGCCAATCAGTGTTCAGAACAGGAGACCACGCACGAGCCACGCAAATGCCCGGTAGGGGAGTTCTAAAATATCTTTGGGACAATTTGGGATTCGGGATTCGGGACGAGAGCCTGGATTTCGGGACGTGGTCACCCTATTGCAGGGGGATAGGGGGCAGCACTGAGGCCATGACTGCAGAGAAATATCAGCACAACTGTCGAGTAATTTTAATACAATTATAATTTGGCATTTTGTGTTAATGGATGTGAAAACAGTCCCAACGACAATCAATGTACACTTTAGATTATATTTATTCATTTCTATATTTGTTATTTCTCTGTTTGACAGACTGTACCTGATGGCCCATGATGATGATTTATTTCCCCTCCATGTATGTGTAGTTCTTACAGCACGTAGTCCGATTTCCTGAAGCTTAAAAGCTTAAACATGTCTTTCACTGTTTCAGTGTTTGACTCTACATTTAAATTTAGACTCAACAACGCCACCTGGAGGTACGACTCCAGAACCACCGGACACTTTGGAAATCATTTATAATTTGGAACAAGTTCATTAACCTCTTATCCCCCACTTTTTGTCATCGACACTCATGTAAAAGGAGGAGCCTGTAAAATGGTCCACAGGGCGTCTGGAGTCTCAGACTAAGGCGAATATATTTCTTAAAAATTATTTTTAGGACATAGACTTTTTTTTTTCTAAAATAATGTTTTAAAGGTTTTCCAATGGTGGCCTGTGGACGAGCTCAGGTCTTCTCCGTGCAGTCCCTGCGGTCTGAGCATTGAAGTAAATGAAATGGAAGAGGCGCGATGTCTCAGGTCCTTCCTCTTTCAATAGTACTCAGTTGTTATACTGTTAAAATACTTTTCAATGTCTTGAATTATTTCTACTTAACCCACACTGGAAATGGAAAACTATTGGACTATTAAGTCAAATTCTTATCTGAATCCTGTACCTAGATTAAAGAAATATATATATTGCAGAAATAAAAAATGAAAAAAAGCGTAAGCAAAACATCAAAAGAATTATAGCTTTAATAATAATAAAACCACTTCAAGTTGTGCAGAAAGTTTATTTTTAGACATATTAAGATACGAGTCATAAACAATATAAGAGAACACAATAGGCTTAGGACAAAAGCTTCAACCGAATATGAGCAAAACTTTGTAATGACCCAAAACCTGTGTGTGATGAGCTCAATGATTAGAGAAATTAAAATAGTTCCACGTCACATGACACCAGCGAGTTAAACCTGCAGTGAGTAGAATCCATACTAGATCACTGCAAATCAAAGGAGTAAATATGGTCTTTATCACAAAGTGGACATATTTTACAATGTTACCATGGACTGTATAAATGTGATCCCAGTCTCCCTTGGGTGCCCTGCCATAGACCACCTGTAAATGCACCCTGTCTTCTGCTCTCCACTCTCCGATCATCAGGACAGTGTGATCTCTCCAGTCGTCTCGGCACCAGTGATACAGACCTACAATGACTCATATATTGTAAATCAAAGGTGTAAATGACCATTAAGTATTTGTTTTTATTTTATTTTGGCGTTTGCCAACAGCTACGGTTAACTTCCTGTTTAAGATTCAGGGATTTTATTTTGAAAGCAGGAAAATTGTTAGGGATTTGTTTTTGCCTTTCTGCTCCCCCTCCCTTTCTGTTTCTGTGCAGGGCGTGTGGGACAGGGGGCGTGGCTGGCTCCTCCAGGGGAACGAGGCACACCTGAAGTTACTCACTCGTTTGCAGTCTTCAAAACCCTGGTTCTCCCTCCACATCCCTGCCGGATTATTACGGCTACTCGGTAGAGTTCAGTCTGTAGTACTGTGAAAACTCCATGTTTTTGGATCTAATCTTTCTCCTTCGCGCAGACATCCTGGAGCCACTCCTGGAGCCTACCACTCTGCCAGCCCGCCCCCTGTCTCCACTGCCAGCCCGCCTGCCTTGTGTCAAGGAAATACATTTGTTTTGAACTTTGTTTGGTCCGTCCGGCTCTGCTTCGGGGTTCCTATTTTTCAAACCCTAACAAAAATAGTTCTACGTTCGCGCGAGCTAACCGAAAAAACGAGAAAAAGAAAAGTTACGACAGAGCAAACGAAAATGCATGTAATAATTAGCTTCCCCTTTGTAGAGGAACAAGCTCTTACGGTGAATTTGCGGGTTTACTGCCATTAAACCTAAAAACCATCAGTAAAGTGTCATCCTTCATGCGGGGGGGGGGCGGGGGGGGTATGCTACAGTAAGAGCTTGCCTCCAGGAAGAGTAAGACCTTGTCGCCCGGGAGAAACACAAGCAACCGAGCCCTGCGAAGACCGGGCTTCACCCCATGTGCTACAACGAGCTACCCGCGGTCTCAAGGAACGGCACGGCGCGGAGCAGCAGCGGTTTAAGGCCCCACCGCGGCCTGCATCTCCGACATCAAAACCTGGATGGACAATAACTTTCTCAAACTCAACAGCAATAAAACAGAACTCCTCATCACCGGCCCCAAATCTCTCCTCCCTTCTGTCCAGAACTTTACCCTCCTCATCGACGGTCACATCGTCACCCCTCCCCCTCCGTACGCAACCTCGGCATCATAATGGCCTCCACCCTCTCATACCAAACACACATTAACCACATCACTAAAACATCCTTCTTCCACCTCCCCCCTCCCTTACCCGTCAGCAGCTGAAATCCTCATCCACACTTTCCTCACTTCCAGACTCGACTACTGCAATAGCCTCTACGGACGTCCCACCACTCCTCTCCAAAAACTGCAATACATCCAGAACTCTGCTGCCCCCCTCCTCACCCACACCCGGTCCAGAGAAACATCACCCCCGTCCTCCAACAGCTCCACTGGCTCCCCATTCAATATCGCATTCAATTCGCCCTACCTCACCGAGCTCCTGCAACAACACCAGCCCATCCGCCACCTCCGCTCAGCCGGCACCAACCGCCTCACCCCCATCACCCGCACTAACCGCCTCACCCCCATCACCCGCACTAACCGCCTCACCCCCATCACCCGCACTAACCGCCTCACCCCCATCATCCGCACTAACCGCCTCACCCCCATCACCCGCACCAACCGCCTCACCCCCATCACCCGCACCAACCGCCTCACCCCCATCACCCGCACCAACCGCCTCACCCCCATCACCCGCACCAACCGCCTCACCCCCATCACCCGCACCAACCGCCTCACCCCATCACCCGCACTAACCGCCTCACCCCCATCACCCGCACTAACCGCCTCACCCCCATCACCCGCACTAACCGCCTCACCCCCATCACCCGCACTAACCGCCTCACCCCCATCACCCGCACTAACAGCCTCACCCCCATCATCCGCACTAACCGCCTCACCCCCATCACCCGCACCAACCGCCTCACCCCCATCACCCGCACTAACAGCCTCACCCCCATCATCCGCACTAACAGCCTCACCCCCATCACCCGCACTCACCCCCATCACCCGCACCAACCGCCTCACCCCCATCACCCGCACTAACCGCCTCACCCCCATCACCCGCACTAACCGCCTCACCCCCATCACCCGCACTAACCGCCTCACCCCCATCACCCGCACCAACCGCCTCACCCCCATCACCCGCACCAACCGCCTCACCCCCATCACCCGCACCAACGCCTCACCCCCATCACCCGCACCAACCGCCTCACCCCCATCACCCGCACTAACCGCCTCACCCCCATCACCCGCACTAACCGCCTCACCCCCATCACCCGCACTAACCGCCGGACCTTGGGGGACCAAGCCTTTGCCATCGCCGCCCCCACCCTCTGGAACTCACTCCCACAGCCCATTAGAAACTCGGACTCACTTCCAACCTTCAAATCAGGACAAACCCACCTGATCAAACTAGCTTTTCTTTAAACCCCTTTTTTTTGTTTTGTTATTCCCCACGTCTTTGAGTGTCCAAAAAAGCGCTATACAAGTTTGATGTATTATTATTATTATTATTATTATTATTATTATTAAGGCTACGGTGACAAGCGATTGCTCTGAACATGGCAAATACAAAAGAACAGCTAAATGAAAAGGATCAACTTGAGGAGTTGCGATCTGAAATGGATGAAACAGATGTTGAAGCGGTACCAAGGCGGTAAGAACGGCATAGTGGGCCCACAGAGGAAATGCTTCAATACCAAAATGATGAACAGTCAAAAAGAGAGAAAAAATGATTAACCATTTATGAACATTGGAAAGGCCTGGTAAGAGTCTACAGAGAAGACTTAAAAAGTGATATATCAGATTCACGGTTAGCAGAAATGGCCGACGATATTGAAAAGACAGTATATGACATGAACCAAGTCCCATGTCATAAGGCGCAAAATGGACTCTTGCGAATCAGTGACTAAGGACATTATGAAAATACTTTCTGAGCGTTTAGCAGCCATAGACGAGTATGATGCAGATAGAGAAAAGCAGCGCCTCCAGAAGCTCTTAGCCTACGAACATGCCACGTCCATGTTTGGCACCGCGTCACAGTCAAGTTACCGCTCTGAAGCAAGTATCGCTGCCAAAAGAATCGATGCAAAAGAAGCTCAGTATAAAATCACAGACGAGCAAATTAAACAAAAGGAAAAAATAAGAGAAATGGAAGAGAAACACAGGAAGGAATTAGATGCACAAAAGTCTGAATTAGAGCGTTCACAAGCAGAAAAGGAAAGGCAAGCTGCACGCGCAAAGTTAGAGATTTACGACAAGGAATTCAGAGTTGATCTGGACGGTCGGTTAATGGTTAATGGTACATCACAATGGGACCCCTCCAGTCACCCAAAGCTTCGCACAGCCGGCGCCAGCGCTCTCTACAGACTCATATGATGACTGACACGTGTCCGATCATGTGACTCGTTTGCAGAGACACCAACTCGAGTATTTTGCTTATTTATCGACTTGGAGAGATCACAAAGGCCAGGAGGCCAGGAGGCCGCCTGATTTGTGCTTCGCGGATTCAACGCAGTGGGCTCCAACTGTCGGAGCCCTTGTGTCATGACGTCACCTTCCGATGCGGCGCGTTGTGACAGCTGTTCAATGCTGGAGGCGAGAGTTTTTGAGATTGAAAAACGACTTTCAACGCTTTCTACAAGCCACACTCAAGAACTGTCGACTCTGTAGTTACTGTTGGAAAGTCTGGACCGGTGCCCGCCGACAACAACAATGATTTGGATATTACTTTGCCCATGTCCACACATCCCACAGAACCGGGTGCTGCAAATAGCGAAATAAACCAAGCTGCTCAAGACTCGGCACAGGCTAATGCCTGGGATCATCCCAGCGGGGCACGACCTAAACAACTGACAGCATCTACACCATCGTATGATTGGTCTCTGCCAGTTCATAGACATAAACAACATAAATATAAAGTTTATCGCTGTGATAGAAAGTCTAAGGGTGGTGGTATTGCAATCTTTGTTAAAGACCACTTTACTGTTGAAACAATTACCTGCTATGCTAAGCCCAAGTGTTATGAATATTTGGCACTGTTGGTAAATATTTCAAATAACAATAAAAAAATTGCTGTTGTAGGCATCTATCGCGCACCCTCTGCAAACAAGGAGGCTATAAATGACATTTTTGAATGTCTCTAAATTAGAAGAATTTGAAATGCTTATAATGGGTGATCTAAACATCAATTGGTTAAGTAAAAATTCTGATAACTTAAAGGATCTATGTAATAGCTTAAATCTTACACAACTAATATCCTCTCCTACCAGGCCTAACAACAAACATTTACTAACTAATAATCCACAAAATTATAAATCAAGTGGCGTTTTCCCCTTGGATTTTAGTGATCATTGTCCAATATGCGTCCGTAACAAAAAATGAGTAAAGCAAATCCCCATGTGACTATTTAGAGATCCTACAAACTTTCAAGATCAGGCATTCCTTGCTGACTTGTATTATAGCGATATTGGTTTAACATCAGTGATTCCAGACCCAGAAATGGCCCTAAAATTCTTCATCAACACTTTTAATAATGTTTCAAACAAACATGCTCCGAATAAAAAGATTAGAATGAAAAATCGCGTAAATCCTTGGTTTCATTCAGAAAGTTCAGGTTTAATCAGAGAAAGGGATGCAGTTTGGAAAAAGGCACAAGCTTCAAAACAAAGAGAGGATTGGATACTTTTTTGCCAAATACGAAACAAATGTCTAGCAAGAATTAGAAAAGCTAAAACGTCTTATTATAGGTCAAGCCTGACGGCAAGCCATGGAAACCCAGCAAAATTCTGGAAAACTGTTAGGTCACTGTCACAACATACTATGCCATCGTTACCATCTAATGTCCTGGACAGCGCAAACACAGTAAGGTCAAAACAAGATATTTGTGAAGCCTTTAATAAGCATTTTGTAAATGCATGTAATGTCTTTCAAAATAATGATTCTCCTTCTCCGGATGACTTGGTTGAAAATAAACTCAAAAAACAGTTTTTTTCATTAAAGCCTATATCATACTCTGAAGTTTTTCATATGCTGTCCACAATAGACCCTAAAAGTCCACAGGGGCTGATGGGTTGGACCCCAAGCTGTTATTATTGGCCCGTAACACACATTCTTAATTTATCAATTGAATCTGAAATCATTCCACATTTATGGAAAGCAGCCCATGTTCTGCCATTACATAAAGATGGCCCTACAAATATCTTAAATAATTATCGACCAATATCAAAACTACCATGTCTTGCTAAAATCTTAGAAAAACTTGTAAGTAATCAAATTAAATCCTTTTTAATTAAGCATTCTGTCCTTAAACCATATCAGTCTGGCTTTAGACGAGGCCATAGCACTGTCACTGCCACAACTAAAGTTTTAAATGACATCTATGCAGCACTTGATAGTAGGCAAGAGTGTTTGGTTCTATTCATTGATTTATCAAAGGCTTTTGATTCTGTGAATCATCAAATATTGTTAAAGCAGCTACAACATATTGGATTTGATAAAAAAGCCTATAATTGGTTCTCAAACTATCTTTCAAACAGAACACAAGCAGTTGTAGCTGATGGTTTAAATCTGAGTTTTTAATCACAGCTAAAGGAGTCCCCCAGGGCTCTATTTTGGGTCCATTGTTGTTCACAATCTTCATAAATTCTATTGGGTACAATATCAAACATAGCTCTATACACTTGTATGCAGATGATGCGATGTTGTACCAGTGCTCCCTCTGCTGGCCAAGCTGCACAGTTCCTACAGGAAGATTTTGATGAAATTCAAAATTCATTAATAAAACTTAAACTGTCATTAAATACACGCAAAACTAAGTATATGTTGTTTTCCAGGAGGTAAGAAGTTCAACCTTTAAATATCCAGACATTTGATGGCACAGCTATAGAAAGAGTGTCCTCTTATAAATACTTGGGTTTCTGGCTGGATGAGAAATTTACTTTTAAAACACATGTTTCAAAACTATGCCGTAGTCTTAAATCAAAATGATCATTTTACTATAGAAACAAATCTCGTATTCCATTGAATTATAGAAAAGAAATCGTTCAAGCTACGTTTTTATCAGTCCTTGATTATGGCGACACAGTTTATACTTCAGCTTCCTTTCCTCTCGATGCAGTTTATCTGCTGTTCGATTTATAACTGGAGACAAATACAGAACTCATCACTGGTTACTGTAGGACAAAGTCGAAGAGAGCAACACTGCATTTTTAGGCGGCTGCATATATGAAAAAAAAACACCTAACCCCAAAAAAATTGCTACAAAAGGTTTTTCAATGGTTTTCTGTAGTATCAGGTGTGCTTATTAACATACTAAAAGTCTACCAAAATCTGACCACTGGAAAGGTGTAATTTCCAAGATGGCGTCCAAGATGGACGCCAAATCCTTAAAATGCCCATTACTCCTTTATTATTCGTCCTAGACAAGTCATTTCTGTGTCTAACCCCATGTTTTAGGTATCTAGGAATCCAATAAGCTTGTTCAAATAGTGACATGATTGCATAATTGTTAAATAGAAATGGTGGACAAATACTCTATGCATTAATATTAGCGAGGTTGTCACGGCAACGGTACAAATTTTCCCAGAGGTTTAGAGGGACATGGATGGGCTCATTTTAAAGCCACGACCCTGTTCTTCCCAACACAATAAAGAATAAGTCTGTACGACATTTACTCCCAGAGATATTCGCTAATGTCTGCGAGGTGAGCGACCATGTCGGCCCTGACATGGTAGACCTGGATGGGTTTTAACCTCTCTGTTATCTCAGCATATTAGCAATTTGCTATCGCAATCATTTCACTATAATGTAAATATGCTAAGTGATTACAAATCTCTTATTTATTTTTGAAAAGAATGCCTTTGATCTGCACTAGATTTACAAATAGTCATTGTCACACTCGTCCTCCCGTAAAGGTTGATTATGTGGATTGTCACAATTTTCCACTTGACATGATCCACAAGCAGGTGTGCGTGGTGGTCCATATCCTCTGTAACTACACCGTGGTATTCGGCAGTTGTGCTATTACAGTGGAACATCTGCAGGAGACTTATCAGGGCAGCAGTTTTATCGGTAAGAACTGGCACAAACCGACTGTCCTCCAGTTTCCCCCAATCCACCGCATTCATGTCACTCCCTTTTCCAATCCACATTATCAATACGCTCTGAGCAAATGATATTAAGTTGAGAACTCGGTATGAGGGATACGTTGCTAAAAAGGTTATAGCACAAAGAGGCTAGTGAATCAGTACTGTTGCCACCAAACACAGATTGAGAACCATATGTTTACATACACTTCTTAGGTCAAAATTATTTATCATTTCTATTCATCAAACTCCAGAGGAATGAAAGATAGAATGTTCTCACTATTTTTTAATCACTTTTTACAGTCAGACGTTTATATACACTAAGATTATTAAACCTTTAAACAGTTTAAACCCAGATGATGATGTCATGACCTGAAGCACAAGTCCGGTTCATCCTTGGGTGTAATTTACAGACACTTGAAGGTTCAGGTTCATTGGTTCAAACAATGATGGAAATGTCCAGTCATCATACAGATCAGAAAGAAGGTTCTGTGTCCCAGAGATGAACGTGCTGTGTCTGAAATGTAAATATCAACCCAAGAACAAATGCAAAAGACCTGGTGAAGATGCCGAACCTGGTAAGAGTTTGTCATTATCCAGAGTGAAAAAAGTCCATGGTCTGAGATGGAACTCTGCCAGGAAGAAGCTCTGACTCCAAAAGAAACATCAAAAAGCCAGATTGGAGTTTGCAAATAAAAAAAGGATAACGATTTACATTTTTGGAGACATATCCTGTGGTCTGACGGAAAAAAATAAAGTACATTTTGGCCATAATAACCATGGTCACGTTTGGAGGAAAAAGGGTGAATCTTGCAGCCTGACAACACCGTCCCAACTGTGAAATACGGGGGTGTCAGTATCAGGCTTGTTTTGGGGTTGTTTTGCTGCGGGAGGAACTGGTGCACCTCACAAAATAGATCATGAAGAAAGGATTCACATTAATGTTACGTGTTTAGAAAGATTTTTAAGCAAAATGTATTGCTACGTTATGCTTAAAAATCACATTGGTCACATGTTGGTCTGGCCCCTGAATGCATGGAATGTCAGGAATATTATGATGTGTAGAGACTGGATAGGTACATTTAACAGGCATTTTTTGTAATTTGTAATTATGTATTTTGTTTGCTTCTGCACTTTGATTGTATGTTTTAATTGTGGGTCCCTGTCCATAAGCTTTGCGCTTCTTGGGATTCCCTTTTGCAAAACGAACCTCAATATCAACAAAACTGAATGATATAAATTGTCACGTTTTGTAAATATTATAAAAACTATGTGGAAAAATTGTACGAACATCTCAAGAGCCAGGAAGTTAAAGCTTGGGCAGATGGATCTTTCAACTAGACAATGACCCAAAGCCAAACTGCCAATACTGGTCACAAAGTGGCTTAAGGAAAACAAAGTCAATGTTTTCAAGTGGTCATCACAAAGTCCTGATCTCAGTCCAGTTGAAAATGTATGGGCAGAGCTGAAAAGGCATAGGCACGCAAGGCGGCCTACAAATGTTTCTCAGTTACACCAGTTCTGTTTGGAGGAATGGACCAAAACTCATCCAACTATTGTGAGAAGCTTGTGGAGGGAAAACCAAAACGTTTGACCCAAGTCAAAGTCACAGTTTAAAGGCAATTCTACCAAATATTCATGAAATCTATGTAAACGTTTGGTTTTGTAATAAGTAATAAACATTTTTTTTAGAAAATTCTATCGCTCATTCTTCTGGAACACTATAAATCTGGGAAGTTGTGTCACAACCTGTGAAAGCAACTGAGAACACAAGTCACTCCCCAGGACTTGTTACATCTCGCTGATGTTGTATATCTCAGGAACTGTGGATTTGTCCGAACGAAAATAGAGACCCTAATTGTTCATCTCAGCTTAGTAGAGAAGAAGAATGAGCAAGTCTGTATCTTCACCTATCAAGGTCGTGGGCTGATGTTGTGACACCTTGATTGCAGCCTTCACAAGGTCCACGTCTGCATCCTCAGTCACAAGATCAATAAGTCCTTGTTTGTTAGAAGGTGTGGAAAGGAAATCTTATTTTTCCACAAACTCAGTTTTTGCATTGAAAACCTTCACTGTAGCCATCACAAACTACGGTTGCTTTACCATAATGACGTATCAAGCAAAGAATATCATAAATGCCATTTGCTCAGAGTGTATTAGCAGATCATGGTGTGGATATGAAAGGGTATGGACATGAATGTGGTGGATTGGGGATGGAAATTTGAGGACAAGTGGTCTATGTCTAGCCTGGTCTCACCATACCCTCGTACCCATTTCATACAAAGGGTCTTCTTCTTGTGGATCTTCACAATTGAGCTCCGTTTTCAGGTGGGAGGGGTGAACTCCTTTTAAACGATTGGATCTAATTTTACCCAATCGCTAGCATTTTTACCCGCTCACTAAATGGCAGGTTGAAATTCAACCGATGTAACGCGGTCACTGAGATCAGACCCAGACGGACATGTTTGGAAATGATAATTGACCGGACTTTGCGCATGGCTAAGGCCAGGCTAGTTCATGCCAGTTCTTACCGATAAAACTGCTGCCCTGATAAGTCTCCTGCAGATAGCCCACTGTAATAGCACAACTGCCGAATACCACGGTGTAGTTACAGAGGATATGGACCACCACGCACACCTGCTTGTGGATCATGTCAAGTGGAAAATTGTGACAATCCACATAATCAACCTTTACGGGAGGACGAGTGTGACAATGACTATTTGTAAATCTAGTGCAGATCAAAGGCATTCTTTTCAAAAATAAATAAGAGATTTGTAATCACTTAGCATATTTACATTATAGTGAAATGATTGCGATAGCAAATTGCTAATATGCTGAGATAACAGAGAGGTTAAAACCCATCCAGGTCTACCATGTCAGGGCCGACATGGTCGCTCACCTCGCAGACATTAGCGAATATCTCTGGGAGTAAATGTCGTACAGACTTATTCTTTATTGTGTTGGGAAGAACAGGGTCGTGGCTTTAAAATGAGCCCATCCATGTCCCTCTAAACCTCTGGGAAAATTTGTACCGTTGCCGTGACAACCTCGCTAATATTAATGCATAGAGTATTTGTCCACCATTTCTATTTAACAATTATGCAATCATGTCACTATTTGAACAAGCTTATTGGATTCCTAGATACCTAAAACATGGGGTTAGACACAGAAATGACTTGTCTAGGACGAATAATAAAGGAGTAATGGGCATTTTAAGGATTTGGCGTCCATCTTGGACGCCATCTTGGAAATTACACCTTTCCAGTGGTCAGATTTTGGTAGACTTTTAGTATGTTAATAAGCACACCTGATACTACAGAAAACCATTGAAAAACCTTTTGTAGCAATTTTTTTGGGGTCAAACCATATTTGCAGCCGACTATTTATTTATTTATAAGGGACTTGTTGGGAGGCTTCCTGATGATGTCGCATGTGAACTCAACTGCAGCTCAAGTAGCTACAACCAGGAAGCGGACGCTGCTCAAATATAAGTTATTTAAATGCAAAATGGTTATATCTAAAACATGATTCAGTCGACACAGACATTATTCGTTAGGCTGGTGTTAGAAGTGATTAGCCTCAGGTCAGACTGTTTTTAATGCAGGCTACTAGTTACCATAGACATGCACTAGCCTAGAACTAGCCTAGCACCGCTAAACTCTTCAAATATAAGAACTGCATGAATTAATATGTATATACATCTCCAGAAATCACACTCTGGATAACTAGGAAATGAGTCAAATATGTCAGAAATCCTGAAATATGCCTTTAAGTTGCTTTTTGTTGGTCACATTAAACATAATCTAATAATACATTTCTTATGTTATCGGTTCCTACAGGGTCGGACGAAGCTCTGAGCTGTTTCTGCTCCTCAAACGCACACATTTTCAGCGGATTCTTTTGCCTCAAACTTGACTGAATTGTTGACTTGCTGTTGTTGCATGAGGCACAATGTCCACATATCTTTATATCTCTGTAGTAATGACATAATAACGGTAATAACAATAACGTTGGCCTGTTTTGTATGGATCGTTGCTCTGACGTTGTCCTTTTTGCACGACTGAATGTGATTTATAAACTGTGACTTTATACCGTGTTTTCTGGACATGAATAAACTTGGAATGTAGTCGGTCTGTTTCTTTACTGCAGCGAAGCCACGACATGGAGAGGTTCGAACTCTCAGGGCGAGTGTTTGTTTCAGCTCTGGGACTGTTCCTTTCACTACACTGCCATGATGCGTTTGGAGGAGAGAGGCTGTTACTGCAGGACAGCGCTGCCCTCTACTGGCTGCACGCGGCACTGCAGAAAAGCCACGTATTTATTTATTAGAGCACTTCACAATAAGACAAGAGTGGCGAGCCAAACCCAGAACCTCCTGAAGTGAAGTACAAGTGAAAGTGCATATGACAGGTTTCAAAGCTTTTGCAAATATGACTCATTTAGATGAATCCCATCAGTTGCATAATTATCTTTTTATTTCAGTGAAGCAGCGACGTTAATGAAGAAATGTCGGGCAGAAAAGCTATTTTTATTTCATGTGTTTAAGTTACTGACAGGAAGTGACATCGATAAAGCTCCAGAGCAGTTTGACTCATTTCCCATTGACGTGGTCGGCACGGCAACAGTTTAAAATAGTTTGCCTCGATCTCACTTCCTGTCTGTGTCCGATAAAGAAGTGAAACTATTGACACACTAAAGAAAGCTGGAACAATCTTCAGCAGAATCTTGAATATAATTGTGTTCACTATGTTTGAGTAAATATTGTGTCTCATGTGTCACTTTAAGTTGTGTGTGTTTGACCTTTAGTGACCCAGCGGCTGTGAGTGTTTGTTTATTTGTTTATTTATTAAAAGGATCCCCATTAACGCAGTCATGCCCAAGTCATATTTGTGTTCGGACTCAAATGAGACTGACGTTGTTAAAGTGAGGCTGGAAGTCTAAATGGACTTCAACCTGTACGGACTCGACAGGTTACAGGTGAAACTCGTGCAAAAGTTCATTTATTTCTGTGATTCAACCTAAAGTGTGAAACTAATTTATGATATAGACTCATTACAGGCAAAGAGACGTGTCAAGCCTGTGTTTGTTATAATGTGGATGATTATGACTTACAGTCCATTTTCAAAAGAGTCTTTTCATGTGGGTTTTATACAAATGCACACTGTCGTTGTGTCCTTGGGCCAGACACTTCCCCTTACTTGCCTCCAGGGTCTGCGTACACTGGTGGATGAGTGAATGGGTGACTGGTTCTTTGCTGTAAAGCGCTTTGGGCCTGATGAAGGTAGAAAGCGCTGTATAAGTTGAGATTATAACAAATAAAGGCGATACATGTGTCACTGTGCGTGTGACGAGTCTATCACACACACGATATCACATGTGCAACATCGCTCACCTGGCCTTGTATTTGGATGTAAAGTAAATATAACACATATCAAAAAGAGGAAGGAGAAGTGCATCCTGAACCTCCTCAGAGTGTGATTAAAAACAGAGGTGTTTTTTGGAGCAGAGAAAGTCATTCATAAAACAGCGATAACACACCGGCCTCTATGGCAGAAGAAACGCTTTATACAAAGTCTCGTCTGAATGAAAGTCCAGGGAGGTTTTAGTTTCATAAATGTCACTATAATGTTACAGGTGTTTCATTTGTTTGAGCCACTATAGGTTCAGATTAAAGCCATGTGTTGCTGGTAACTGTCCTTTGAGCTTTTATTCCTTTGTAATGATGTCAATTCTAAAAGAAAACCTGAATGTAAGCAGCTCAACCCGAGTAAACTCATTATTAAACTGAAATACGGTCTGAATGACTTTGCACTAGAACCTATTTTGACACAATTCAGCAGATAGTGTGATCCGGCTCTGAGGAATGGCTGTCCTATGAAGACAGTGTCCTATGAAGACAGTGTCCTATGAAGACAGTGCCCTATAAAGACAGTGTCCTATGAAGACAGTGTCCTATAAAGACAGTGTCCTATGAAGACAGTGTCCTATGAAGACAGTGTCCTATGAAGACAGTGTCCTATGAAGACAGTGTCCTGTCCTATGAAGACAGTGTCCTATGAAGACAGTGCCCTATGAAGACAGTGCCCTATGAAGACAGTGTCCTATGAAGACAGTGTCCTGTCCTATGAAGACAGTGTCCTATGAAGACAGTGCCCTATGAAGACAGTGCCCTATAAAGACAGTGTCCTATGAAGACAGTGTCCTATGAAGACAGTGTCCTATGAAGACAGTGTCCTATGAAGACAGTGCCCTATGAAGACAGTGTCCTATGAAGACAGTGTCCTATGAAGACAGTGCCCTATGAAGACAGTGCCCTATGAAGACAGTGTCCTATGAAGACAGTGCCCTATGAAGACAGTGTCCTATGAAGACAGTGTCCTATGAAGACAGTGTCCTATGAAGACAGTGTCCTGTCCTATGAAGACAGTGTCCTATGAAGACAGTGCCCTATGAAGACAGTGCCCTATAAAGACAGTGTCCTGTCCTATGAAGACAGTGTCCTATGAAGACAGTGTCCTATAAAGACAGTGTCCTATGAAGACAGTGTCCTGTGAAGACAGTGTCCTGTCCTATGAAGACAGTGTCCTATGAAGACAGTGTCCTATGAAGACAGTGCCCTATGAAGACAGTGTCCTATGAAGACAGTGTCCTGTCCTATGAAGACAGTGTCCTATGAAGACAGTGTCCTATGAAGACAGTGTCCTATGAAGACAGTGCCCTATGAAGACAGTGTCCTATGAAGACAGTGTCCTGTCCTATGAAGACAGTGTCCTATGAAGACAGTGTCCTATAAAGACAGTGTCCTATGAAGACAGTGTCCTATGAAGACAGTGTCCTATGAAGACAGTGCCCTATGAAGACAGTGTCCTGTCCTATGAAGACAGTGTCCTATGAAGACAGTGTCCTATGAAGACAGTGCCCTATGAAGACAGTGTCCTATGAAGACAGTGTCCTGTCCTATGAAGACAGTGTCCTATGAAGACAGTGCCCTATGAAGACAGTGTCCTATGAAGACAGTGTCCTATGAAGACAGTGTCCTATAAAGACAGTGTCCTATGAAGACAGTGCCCTATGAAGACAGTGTCCTATGAAGACAGTGCCCTATGAAGGCAGTGTCCTATGAAGACACTGTCCTATGAAGACAGTGTCCTATGAAGGCAGTGTCCTATGAAGACAGTGTCCTATGAAGACAGTGTCCTATGAAGACAGTGTCCTGTCCTATGAAGACAGTGCCCTATGAAGACAGTGCCCTATGAAGACAGTGTCCTATGAAGACAGTGCCCTATGAAGACAGTGTCCTATGAAGACAGTGTCCTATGAAGACAGTGTCCTATGAAGGCAGTGTCCTATGAAGACAGTGTCCTATGAAGGCAGTGTCCTATGAAGACAGTGTCCTATGAAGACAGTGTCCTGTCCTATGAAGACAGTGTCCTATGAAGACAGTGTCCTATGAAGACAGTGCCCTATGAAGACAGTGTCCTATGAAGACAGTGTCCTATGAAGACAGTGTCCTATGAAGACAGTGCCCTATGAAGACAGTGTCCTATGAAGACAGTGTCCTATGAAGACAGTGTCCTGTCCTATGAAGACAGTGCCCTATGAAGACAGTGTCCTATGAAGACAGTGTCCTATGAAGACAGTGTCCTATGAAGGCAGTGTCCTATGAAGACAGTGCCCTATGAAGACAGTGTCCTATGAAGACAGTGTCCTGTCCTATGAAGACAGTGCCCTATGAAGACAGTGCCCTATGAAGACAGTGTCCTATGAAGACAGTGTCCTATGAAGACAGTGTCCTATGAAGACAGTGTCCTGTCCTATGAAGACAGTGTCCTATGAAGACAGTGCCCTATAAAGACAGTGTCCTATGAAGACAGTGTCCTATAAAGACAGTGTCCTATGAAGACAGTGTCCTGTGAAGACAGTGTCCTGTCCTATGAAGACAGTGTCCTATGAAGACAGTGTCCTATGAAGACAGTGCCCTATGAAGACAGTGTCCTGTCCTATGAAGACAGTGTCCTATGAAGACAGTGTCCTATGAAGACAGTGCCCTATGAAGACAGTGCCCTATGAAGACAGTGTCCTATAAAGACAGTGTCCTATGAAGACAGTGTCCTATGAAGACAGTGTCCTATGAAGACAGTGCCTTATGAAGACAGTGCCCTATGAAGACAGTGCCCTATGAAGACAGTGTCCTATGAAGACAGTGCCCTATGAAGACAGTGCCCTATGAAGACAGTGTCCTATGAAGACAGTGCCCTATGAAGACAGTGCCCTATGAAGACAGTGCCCTATGAAGACAGTGCCCTTTGAAGACAGTGTCCTATGAAGACAGTGCCCTATGAAGACAGTGCCCTATGAAGACAGTGTCCTATGAAGACAGTGCCCTATGAAGACAGTGCCCTATAAAGACAGTGTCCTATGAAGACAGTGCCCTATGAAGACAGTGTCCTGTCCTATGAAGACAGTGTCCTATGAAGACAGTGTCCTATGAAGACAGTGTCCTATGAAGACAGTGTCCTGTCCTATGAAGACAGTGTCCTATGAAGACAGTGTCCTATGAAGACAGTGTCCTATGAAGACAGTGTCCTGTCCTATGAAGACAGTGTCCTATGAAGACAGTGTCCTATGAAGACAGTGTCCTATGAAGACAGTGTCCTGTCCTATGAAGACAGTGTCCTATGAAGGCAGTGTCCTATGAAGACAGTGTCCTATGAAGGCAGTGTCCTATGAAGACAGTGTCCTATGAAGACAGTGTCCTATGAAGACAGTGTCCTGTCCTATGAAGACAGTGTCCTATGAAGACAGTGTCCTATGAAGACAGTGTCCTATGAAGACAGTGTCCTATGAAGACAGTGTCCTATGAAGGCAGTGTCCTATGAAGACAGTGTCCTATGAAGGCAGTGTCCTATGAAGACAGTGTCCTATGAAGACAGTGTCCTATGAAGACAGTGTCCTGTCCTATGAAGACAGTGTCCTATGAAGACAGTGTCCTATGAAGACAGTGCCCTATGAAGACAGTGTCCTATGAAGACAGTGCCCTATGAAGACAGTGTCCTATGAAGACAGTGTCCTATGAAGACAGTGTCCTGTCCTATGAAGACAGTGTCCTATGAAGACAGTGTCCTATGAAGACAGTGTCCTATGAAGACAGTGTCCTATGAAGACAGTGTCCTATGAAGACAGTGCCCTATGAAGACAGTGTCCTATGAAGACAGTGTCCTATGAAGACAGTGTCCTATGAAGACAGTGCCCTATGAAGACAGTGCCCTATGAAGACAGTGTCCTATGAAGACAGTGTCCTATGAAGACAGTGCCTTGTCCAATCACATGTGAAATGCATCAGTGCTTTTTCAATAAGTGATTATTTTAGGGGAAAATAGAACTGTGAGGGTCAAATGAAGAAAACCTGCCTCAAGGATTTTTTTCATAATAGTTTTTTTTCCAATTGCTGGGTTTCAGGGACATCACAGCGTCTAAAGGCCAATACTATTATATGGAGGAAAAATGATTTTGAGGAAATGTTTGGTCTTGTACAGAGAGATCTTGGACCCAGTGACTGATACTAATGAGAACTGTTGTATGTCAGACTCTGTCTTTTGAGCTATGACTTGTGAACGTGTAATGCTGTTAATAGGAAAAAGTGGCTCCTCCCCCCCGCTGGGTCCGGTGACATCATCACATTCTAGAACCTGCGACCCAGCAATAGGTGGAAAAAAATCTCATGTTTCTGTCCCCAAATGGAAGCTGACCACGTCTGACCCCATCTTTACCCGAAGCAAAGGTCCCACAAACTTGCAGCTTTGGCCCATGACTGTACATGCCCATGTACATACTGTAAAATTAGCCCCCTACCTATATTCATTTTGAATTTATGGGGAAGAGAAATGACAAGTGCCCCGAAAGTAACATAAAATCCCCCAACAATAAATCTGACCCGTTTTTTCCCCAATTTGACCCCTTTAACTTTAGAGTTTGACCTATTCACTGACATCATTACACTCAGCACCCTCTCCTGAGGAACATACGACATTTTCAGCCTCTTAGCTCAAAGCAACATTTATGTTTAAGCCAAAAAGTTGTGAACAATTATTTTATGAGTCAATTAATTCCAATAAGGGCCCTTTCTAAAAAAACAAAAAATACTTTTTGGCCACTGTGCCTTGACCTTTGACCCTAGGGATATCAAATTCGGTACAGAGAATGTCACAACGGCCCTGTAACATAATCCAGTGTTTGATTTTACCCAGGACCCCCATAGAGTTATTCAGCTGTCTCACTTTCAGACTTTCAGACTGCTTTTTGAGGTATTTACATGTTGTTGTTTTCAATTGGGGCACTGTTCATGTAACCAAAGGGCCCCAAAGGGAACGTGTTTTCTTTGTTACACGGTTAAAGCTGTATTGGAAACGTGTTTCCTTTTGGGGCAATGTTAATATAACAAAAGGGGCCCAAATGAAATGTTTTCCTCTGGTCCATAGTTAAATCGCTGTATTGGAAACATGTTTTCTTTTGGGGCGCTGTTAAAGAGCTTTATTGGTTCTCAAACGTTCTCTATAGTCCATTGAGGACTTTTGAGGTCAAGTGAGGACTATTGAAGTCCTCAATAGTCCTCACTTGGCCTCAATAGTCCCCACTTGACCTCAATAGTCCCCACTTGACCTCAATAGTCCCCACTTGACCTCAATAGTCCCCACTTGACCTCAATAGTCCCCACTTGGCCTCAATAGTCCCCACTTGACCTCAATAGTTCCCACTTGACCTCAATAGTCCCCACTTGGCCTCAATAGTCCCCACTTGACCTCAATAGTCCTCACTTGACCTCAATAGTCCCCACTTGACCACTTGACTACTTTTAAAGTAACCAAAGTGCCACAAATGGAACGTGTTTTCCTCGGGGCCACGGTCAAAGAGCAGTATTGGAAAGGCGTTTCCATTTGGGCGTCAAATGTTGTATAGAGAAGGGAAAATGAGTGCCCCTAATGAAAGGGGAGGGGCTAGGGGCGTGGAGGTTTTTTTCCGATCAAAAGACCTTTCCCCAAGGGGAAAGTGGACCGGTCCTTAGCAAAGTGCCCCAGGACCGTCTGCACCGCCTCCATCTCCAGCAGGTTGAAGGTTCTCAGAGTCCAGGGTCAAACTCTGCTCCAGTACGCCTCAGCCGGTCAGGGAGGCGTCCGGGAACACCTCTGTATAAAGGCCCAGCTGGACTCGCTGATGGAGGAGGTCCGGGTCCAACCACAATTCTTCCCAAAAGTGGGACAGTGGAGGAAGGGCCAACAGAATGCCTAACGGGCCGTTTAGCTGCACAGGGCTGTCCCTCCTCTGCCCCGTCTGTCTGGAGCACTTTGAGCACAGCTGCTGGATTCACCGCCTCAACTTAAAGCAACTTTATTGTAGAGCACAATTCATACACAAGTGCTTCGCAGTTGCTTCAAACTACAAGAAACTGATCGAATCAATCCATAAAACAACATTAAAAAGACTGAACGATTCAAAAGCAAAGAGTGCAGATGTTTTCATATTCACGGGTAAAAAAGAACCAGCCTGGATTTGAGGCCTGTCTCACATCCTCGTGAAGACTGGTCCAGATTTGAGCTTCAGCCTCAGCGTGTTTAGTCCTGACTCTGGGCCCAGGAGACCCCTCCCTGAGACGGTTCATTCGGCTCAGAGATGGACTTTAGTGCAGAGCTGTTTTAAAGTCTATTCTCTGAGCGACAGAAGCGTGCAGAGACCGAAGCACTGGACTAATATGGTCGTATTTAAGGTCACTGTGCTGTCCAGCTGCCTGCTCGCCCCTCCCCCCAACCACAGCAGGCATTACAAGCTGGTGAAACCAAGGCCCCGATCAACTAGTCCCTACTGGCTTCAAAGATGCAGAGACTTCAGTCAGTGTGGGCAGGACCGACCTGAGTGGAGGCACAAGCTTTGTCCCGCCACAAACCTCAAAGAGGACCCAAACCAAGCAGCAACTAGAAATAAAACCTTTCTACGAAATGGTGAAGGACGGCCGGTGAGGGACAATATATGATGAATTGTCTTTACGTGTTAAACTTGGTTGTAAATGCGGCCTGTTAAAAGGTTGGACTAAATTTGTGATCATGTAGATTTGTAATCTGTAAAAATGATGCTCAAAGATTGGTGAGAAGTGTATTTCATTTATGTACATGTATTTACACTTGCCTTTTATTCTGTGTTAAAGGGTTTTTCACCTACTGCTACTACTACTGCATGGACAGAGACTGAAAATAAAAAACCCAAAGACGTTCATTGGAGTGAATTCCAGTTATTTCCTTCACGTAGAGAGGACGGATCCCTTTCAAGTCGGGGAGCTGCTAATGTAGACTTGACAGTCACTCAGGGTGTGCAGAACAGACAGGACATGGCAGACAGTGAAATAGTAAAAAGAGGTTTCTTATGCACAATAAGTCAAAGCAAAACTCTTAAGGGGTGGAGTCATTACAATTAGGAAATAACAATAAATAAAAACAGAATAAAAGTTAGAACGGACGATAAAAAAGTAGAATATCTCGGTGCAAGTTTCCAGTCCCAGTGCAGGTTGTCAACAGGTGGCGCTGGTACAGAGATGAGTGCACGTAGTTTTTCACAGGGGGGTTATTGCACGTGTTACTTTATGTCCTGGTTCTTGTCCGGACTCACATGTAAGACGCACTTCTTAAACATCACAGAGGAAGAGCTCACAAAAAGCTGTTGAACAGGAAACTCAGACCAGTCCGGCTTCAGACGGCGCCTTTGAAAGATGTCTCTCCTCGTGCTCATCATGTCCTTGACCGTCTGCAACTCTGGTAAGTGCTTGTAGAGCCTCGTTTTGTAATAAAGCCAAAAGAGCAAAAGGCAAATTTAGATTTGATTATTTTAACACTTTAAGAATAGACTTTATCATCAGTTTATGTTGGAAACAATTATAGCAACAAATAACAACAGAATCATTGAGCATGAAGAGAAATGGAACGTCTGCTTACTTGAATTAGAGATATTCATATTGGTTGTACTCGCTGTGCCATTTGTTATGTCATAAACGTTTTGCCGATTATACGGCATTTTGTTTATGGGTTTTTGTTGGGTATTAGTGATTTCATCTTATTTGTCTTTTTTTAATGATTTTATTTGTGCTTCCTTTCTGTTTATAGTCTGTGTTCCTCAAAATACTATGAGTGTGTGGATGGAGGAGTGGCTGGGGCTGGGGTTAAAGTTTGTCTTGTTATATTATGTAAATAAATAAAAAAGAGCAAAAGGTCACACTGCCGGCTGTCAACGCATTTGTAAATCATGAGTTGATCATTTCTAAGACTCACAGAGAGTTCCGCTGTTTGTTCATCAGTAAGAAGTCGTCATGACCTTCCTGAATATGTAGAGGCTGTAAAAGAGTCAAAGAGCGTCTAAAGCCTTTTCCTGCCCTGAAGATGAAGGAAGTTCCTCTTAAGCTTCACAAACTTCATCAATAGAATCAAATACAAGCCGTTATTTCACTTCAGGGTCATGGATTCTGAATCAGCAGGTTCTAAATCAAAAAGCCACAACCAGTGCAGGAGCAGCGTTTGTTTAAAGTGATGTTTTAAGCTGTTTTACAACAGAAACATGAAGCCTGCATTCACGTTAATGCATCATTGCTTTTGTGTTTTCTTCTAAGAAAAGCGATGATTTTGGATCTTTATTAGACTTTGAGCAGACACTTTCTTTTCAAACTGAAGTGCTTGTTGCGGTGAAGACGTCGGCGCTGCTTCCTCCTGCGGTTTTCTCACATCCGCTGGACTCTGAATCTAAAAGAGTTTGCGGCGGCTCGTCTGACACTCGCAGCTCATTGACCGACGTGCATCATGTGTGGAGGAAGTTACACTTACAGGTGTTACATTAAGGGTTCAGAGTCGACAGTTGTCATGGCGATGTGAAAACAGGAAGTGACCTCGCGCTCTCCTTTGTGCAGATGACTTTTTTGCCTTTTTCTGCGACCTGCATCTGTGGTTTCTGTTTTTTGTTTTTCTGATACTTTTGTCTTTGTCATGTTTTTGTGGAGGTTTGGTGGATTTGTTTACGTTGAGTCTAAAATGGTCCTGAAGAAAGCAGCGGTTTAAAGGTAAACAAAATGCTTATCAGCTAAACCCATTTAAGACCCACACTTTTGTTCTTCTGAGACACTGAAGAGGCACCATGAGCCCCCCCTGCAGGACAGAGGAGTCACAAGAGGAGCCAAAGGAAACAAAACAGGACAAACGAGAGATGGTGAAAGACTGTTGTGAAGCGGAGGGAGGAAGAGGAAGGAGGAGGGGGAGCTGACCAGTGCAGGACACCACGCTCTGAAACAGGGACAAACCCAGGAGGTGGTGCACCGTTTCACAGGATCAGAGGAGACAGAGGGCAGCCAGGTTTAGTTTGGTCACATGTCTCCGGTTCGAGTCCCACCTCACCTGTGTATGAATGCGGCTCATGAGGGACTGGGGGGGGGGTTGGTGGTGATGGTGAAGTTTGGCAACCTCACTTGTGTCAGTGTGCCCCAGGGCAGCTGTGGCTACAATAGCAGTGAATAGAATCAGAATGAAAGAGTGATGTAATGTAAAGCGTAACAGAGTGTCCAGAAGATTATGGTCCTGACAGGAGGTCCTTCTTCAATAATAATATAAATACATTCTGAGCTTTTCTTTCAGATCCGTACATTATGTTCATGAGACTAAATACACTTTTCTTCTGTTCAAGCGTTTCTTCTCACAGTAGAACGGTAAAAAAGATGCTCTACAGCTAAACCTGCAGCGCCCTCTGCTGGGCACATGTGGTATTAATCCATGCTCCATGTTGCTGTGTTACATTTAAACCTACCTCTGTCCTTTACTCGTATTTGGTTTTCAAAAACAAACAAATATGGCTTTTTTTATTTTATAAAATGCATATTTTTTATATGAAAACAAAATAAACGTGTCATGCATTTGCTCCTCATGTTTCTGTCAGTTATGGTGCGTTCCACTTATGTTGGAAAATCCGTCCAGGATAGAACGTCATCTCCGAGTTGTTGCGTTCCAGTCGTCCAGGTCGGAAACATCGGAGGCAGACACGTCCGTAAAAGTTCCATCTTCATAATCAGTTTACAGAGAAACTTCATTGTAACATTTATTATAATTGTTCATCACTTAGCACTAGTAGTTGTTTTTCTCTTTTTTTTTTCCGTTAATAAGACGCTAGCAAGAGAGCAGTAATGCTGACCCGTTTGGCGTTGACTTCGAACAAGTTTATTTGGGAAACTTCTGCCAAATAACGCGGTTTAACGAAGCTTTCCCTCGCTTCACGTCACGTCGGGCGCTTTGCTCCGTCTCTGTGGAGCCGATTCTGTCCCGAGTTTCCCAGTCGGAATTACGGAGTTGGTGCGTTCCAGTTGAAATTTCCAAGTTGGAGCTCGGAAATTCCGACTTCCGAGATCAAGTGGAACGCACCATAATCTAGAGCTAAAGTCTCAGACGGATTTCTCTCCAGATGGTTTTGTTTTGCAAATAAATAAATACTAAATGAAAATCAAAAGGGGAATAAACGCATTAGTGATAAAAATGTGAAAGACGTTTCTATGACTGAAATCTGGTTCTTCGTGGGTCCATGAAGCAGCTGCTTAAATCAGTGGTTCCCAAAGTGCGGTCCTGGGGTTTGTATTGAACTGTCGCACATTTGGCCAAAGACTGAACATTTCAAACTGAGCTTTTACCGCCCGCTCACACTTTTCAGTTTGTTCACTTTCTTCAAAGCCGTGGTGCATCATGGGTGATTTTGGCTGGTCAAGGCAGTGAAGGCCACGCTGATGTTTCCATGTATCATCCCCAATGGAACAAAATCATTGATTTTGCTTTTGGCATTTTTGTCTCTTTTCAAAGGCTGTTGTCCTATTTTAAACGCAAAACTAAATCCCTCTGGTTTGAAGTGAATTCATGAATGCTGATTTCAAGAAATCTGAACCTGCTCAAAATCAGCATCGTCTGAATTCAAGCACATTTACATAAAGCCTTTTATCCAGAGCAGACGCTCTCAGCTGCAATGACAAGGGTAATCCAACTACTGATTACTCATGAAAGTAATCCAGTTACTAATAAGCGTCAGCAGTGGAGACGAGCAGCTCGGGCGTCCCCCGTCCTTAGACTCTCCAGCACAGAGAGGAACAACTCAAAAACCCAGTGGGAGAAACGAGAAACCTTGAGGAGAACCACAGAAGGAGAAAATCGGGTTTGACTGTTGATAAACAAAATTTTACATCAGTGAGAAACAAAGTCACCCGGTCAGTACGTAGGGCCAAGGTATTTTTTTTATCAACATTATTGAGAATGTGAAAGGGAATTGCAACAGTATAAACAAACTCACTGGAAAACGGAACAAAAAAGATAAAATGAGATAGAAATAAGCATTAACGGAAAGATCCAAATATAATTGCTGCAGTTGATTATGACACTATTCCAATGAGCAATACACAACCCATCTTTAATATAGATGAGATAACAGAGAGAGAAGTAGCAACATTATTAGTTTACTGAACAGCTCCAAAGCTAAGGATGGCTCTGATCTTGATGTCAGTTTTATAAAAGAGCATAAAGACACTGATACCACCCGTCACCCACGTGGTAAATTTGTGAATTAAGCACTCAGTCCCAGACACATGGAAAGTGGGCGTGGTTAGTCCAATTTTCAAAACTGGAGACAAAACGGACAAGCATAACTAATGAACATCTTACCCGTAGTCTCAAACATTATAGAGAAATAGGCTGTGAAACTATTAACCGAACATCTTAGTAGGAGTCATAATCCTCTACATCCAATGCAGTTTGGATTTCGCACCCATCACTCAACAGAGGGCGCTATCAGTGTGTTTTTAGAAAAAACAAAAAGTTGATCACAAAATCCTGCTAACCAAATTATCTCATTTTAATTTTTCAGAGAAAGCCCTAAACTGGATTAAATCATATCTGACCAATAGAATGCAGTGTGTGGTCAACGGTGTCAAATCGCCCTATCGAGAGTGCACAATGGGAGTACCACAGGGCTCCATTCTAGGACCGGTTCTTTTTTCCCTCTATATAAATGATCTTCCAGAAGCAGAAACACCCAGATACAAATGTGTGCAGACGATGCTGTAATAGACACTCCAGCAAAACATGTACAGGAAGCTGCTCGTATTCTTACTTCTGAAACGGCCCAAGTCCAAAATTGGCCCCAAAGTCATGTCTCCTTTTAAACACTAAAAAGTCTGTGTGTTTGATGTTTTCCAAACAAAACAACAAAACTACTAATTCACATGTATTTCTCAGATGTGGAGCTTGAACTGGTACAAGAGTTCAAATACCTTGGAGTAGTTCTTGACTCTCACGTTCAAAAGTCACGTCATGTGTAGAACTATTAAATTCAGTCATAACTTCAGATATATTGGCTCATCAACGACACTTCAGGTGCTCAGATGTTTCTGCTCTGGTGTTCTCGCACATCCAATATTGTTTTACAAACTGGTCTCTTACAAATGAAACCACTTTTAGACAAATAGACTCCTGATATAAACCTGTTTCGTAACCACTGCCGCATTCTTGAGACGTACAACCTTCTAAACTTCCAACATTTTAAATACTTTAAATTTGCTTGTATGGTTTATAAAATACTCAACGGACTCGCACCACCGCCATTAAGGGGATTGAAATCCTCTTCTGGCAGAACCACTCGGCCTATGGTTAGAGGAGACTGTGAAGGCCCTTCAGACCTTTGGCCAGACTGTTCCTTCAGTCAGAGGCTGGAACATCTGGAACAGCAGCCCTCTCTGTAACATCTGGAACAGCAGCCCTCTCTGTAACATCTGGAACAGCAGCCCTCTCTGTAACATCTGGAACAGCAGCCCTCTCTGTAACATCTGGAACAGCAGCCCTCTCTGTAACATCTGGAACAGCAGCCCTCTATGTAACATCTGGAACAGCAGCCCTCTCTGTAACATCTGGAACAGCAGCCCTCTCTGTAACATCTGGAACAGCAGCCCTCTCTGTAACATCTGGAACAGCAGCCCTCTATGTAACATCTGGAACAGCAGCCCTCTCTGTAACATCTGGAACAGCAGCCCTCTCTGTAACATCTGGAACAGCAGCCCTCTCTGTAACATCTGGAACAGCAGCCCTCTCTGTAACATCTGGAACAGCAGCCCTCTCTGTAACATCTGGAACAGCAGCCCTCTCTGTAACATCTGGAACAGCAGCCCTCTATGTAACATCTGGAACAGCAGCCCTCTATGTAACATCTGGAACAGCAGCCCTCTATGTAACATCTGGAACAGGAGCCCTCTATGTAACATCTGGAACAGCAGCCCTCTCTGTAACATCTGGAACAGCAGCCCTCTCTGTAACATCTGGAACAGCAGCCCTCTCTGTAACATCTGGAACAGCAGCACTCTCTGTAACATCTGGAACAGCAGCCCTCTCTGTAACATCTGGAACAGCAGCCCTCTATGTAACATCTGGAACAGCAGCCCTCTATGTAACATCTGGAACAGGAGCCCTCTATGTAACATCTGGAACAGCAGCCCTCTCTGTAACATCTGGAACAGCAGCCCTCTCTGTAACATCTGGAACAGCAGCCCTCTCTGTAACATCTGGAACAGCAGCCCTCTCTGTAACATCTGGAACAGCAGCCCTCTATGTAACATCTGGAACAGCAGCCCTCTATGTAACATCTGGAACAGCAGCCCTCTATGTAACATCTGGAACAGGAGCCCTCTATGTAACATCTGGAACAGCAGCCCTCTCTGTAACATCTGGAACAGCAGCCCTCTCTGTAACATCTGGAACAGCAGCCCTCTATGTAACATCTGGAACAGCAGCCCTCTCTGTAACATCTGGAACAGCAGCCCTCTCTGTAACATCTGGAACAGCAGCCCTCTCTGTAACATCTGGAACAGCAGCCCTCTCTGTAACATCTGGAACAGCAGCCCTCTCTGTAACATCTGGAACAGCAGCCCTCTCTGTAACATCTGGAACAGCAGCCCTCTCTGTAACATCTGGAACAGCAGCCCTCTCTGTAACATCTGGAACAGCAGCCCTCTCTGTAACATCTGGAACAGCAGCCCTCTCTGTAACATCTGGAACAGCAGCCCTCTCTGTAACATCTGGAACAGCAGCCCTCTCACTATAAGAGAATGCCCCACATTTAACACATTTAGTAATCAGTTGAAAACTGGTTGAAATCCAATCAACGATGTTCTCATTAGACCCTAGACCTCCTCCAGGCCTGAGCCTCAGGATCTTCTGCTCAGGCGTTGCTTTGTAAATAATAATTGTACATATTTATCCTCATGTCTGTCTGAACTGTATGACCTGCCCTGGCACCAACATCTCTGTTCTATTGTGCAAGTCCCAGAACCAACGTCCAGATGTTGTTGGTGTGTGAGTTGTTGTGTAGCCTCAACTCTTAAATAGTTTTGTTTTATAATTGTTGTTGGCGTTACACACCTGGCCCGGGACAACAGCTGAGAACGAGCTTTGCAGCGAATACTGACACATTTACAGAAATGTTCCTTAATGTGTCAAATAAACTCATAAATAAATACATTTTACTCAAAAGACGTCGTTGGTAAAAACTCGATTTTACGACTGAGCTCATAAAAGTATCTACTTTCAAAAGTACTTTCAGTAAAAGTATTTGAGATTCAAAAAGTTTATTTCAGACTTTAACCACCTCGCTGTGAGGTCGCTGTGAGGTCGCTGTGAGGTCACTGTGAGGTCGCTGTGAGGTCACTGTGAGGTCGCTGTGAGGTCACTGTGAGGTCGCTGTGAGGTCGCTGTGAGGTCGCTGTGAGGTCACTGTGAGGTCGCTGTGAGGTCGCTGTGAGGTCACTGTGAGGTCACTGTGAGGTCACTGTGAGGTCACTGTGGTCACTGTGAGGTCACTGTGGTCACTGTGAGGTCACTGTGAGGTCACTGTGAGGTCACTGTGAAGTCGCTGTGAGGTCACTGTGGGGTCGTTGTGAGGTCACTGTGAGGTCACTGTGGGGTCGTTGTGAGGTCGTTGTGAGGTCACTGTGGGGTCGTTGTGAGGTCACTGTGAGGTCACTGTGAGGTCACTGTGAGGTCACTGAGGTCACCGAGGTCACTGTGGGGTCGTTGTGAGGTCACTGTGGTCACTGTGAGGTCACTGTGAGGTCACTGTGAAGTCGCTGTGAGGTCACTGTGGGGTCGTTGTGAGGTCACTGTGAGGTCACTGTGGGGTCGTTGTGAGGTCGTTGTGAGGTCACTGTGAGGTCACTGTGGGGTCGTTGTGAGGTCACTGTGAGGTCACTGTGAGGTCACTGTGAGGTCACTGAGGTCACTGTGAGGTCACTGAGGTCACTGAGGTCACTGTGAGGTCACTGTGAGGTCACTGTGGGGTCGTTGTGAGGTCGTTGTGAGGTCACTGTGAGGTCACTGTGGGGTCGTTGTGAGGTCACTGTGAGGTCACTGTGAGGTCACTGAGGTCACTGTGAGGTCACTGAGGTCACTGAGGTCACTGTGAGGTCACTGTGAGGTCACTGTGAGGTCACTGAGGTCACTGTGAGGTCACTGAGGTCACTGTGAGGTCACTGTGAGGTCACTGTGAGGTCACTGAGGTCACTGTGAGGTCACTGTGAGGTCACTGTGAGGTCACTGAGGTCACTGTGTGGTCGCTGTGAGGTCACTGTGGGGTCGCTGTGAAGTCACTGAGGTCACTGTGAGGTCACTGTGAGGTCACTGTGAGGTCACTGTGGGGTCGCTGTGAGGTCACTGTGATGTCACTGTGAGGTCACTGTGGGGTCACTGTGAGGTCACTGTGGGGTCACTGTGGGGTCACTGTGAGGTCACTGAGGTCACTGTGAGGTCACTGTGAGGTCACTGTGGGGTCGCTGTGAGGTCACTGTGATGTCACTGTGAGGTCACTGTGGGGTCACTGTGAGGTCACTGTGGGGTCACTGTGGGGTCACTGTGAGGTCACTGAGGTCACTGTGAGGTCACTGAGGTCACTGTGAGGTCACTGTGAGGTCACTGTGGGGTCACTGTGAGGTCACTGAGGTCACTGTGAGGTCACTGTGAGGTCACTGTGGGGTCACTGTGAGGTCACTGTGAGGTCACTGAGGTCGTTGTGAGGTCACTGTGAGGTCACTGTGAGGTCACTGTGAGGTCACTGAGGTCACTGTGAGGTCACTGAGGTCACCGAGGTCACTGTGGGGTCGTTGTGAGGTCACTGTGGTCACTGTGGGGTCACTGTGAGGTCACTGAGGTCACTGTGAGGTCACTGTGAGGTCACTGTGGGGTCACTGTGAGGTCACTGTGATGTCACTGTGATGTCACTGTGATGTCACTGTGAGGTCACTGTGATGTCACTGTGAGGTCGCTGTGAGGTCGCTGTGAGGTCACTGTGGGGTCACTGTGAGGTCACTGTGGGGTCACTGTGGGGTCACTGTGAGGTCACTGAGGTCACTGTGGGGTCGCTGTGAGGTCACTGTGATGTCACTGTGAGGTCACTGTGGGGTCACTGTGATGTCACTGTGATGTCACTGTGAGGTCACTGTGGGGTCACTGTGGGGTCACTGTGAGGTCACTGAGGTCACTGTGAGGTCACTGTGAGGTCACTGTGAGGTCGCTGTGAGGTCACTGTGATGTCACTGTGATGTCGCTGTGAGGTCGCTGTGAGGTCGCTGTGAGGTCACTGTGATGTCACTGTGATGTCGCTGTGAGGTCGCTGTGAGGTCACTGTGAGGTCACTGTGAGGTCACTGTGATGTCACTGTGATGTCACTGTGATGTCACTGTGAGGTCACTGTGGGGTCACTGTGAGGTCACTGTGGGGTCACTGTGGGGTCACTGTGAGGTCACTGAGGTCACTGTGAGGTCACTGTGAGGTCACTGTGGGGTCGCTGTGAGGTCACTGTGATGTCACTGTGATGTCACTGTGAGGTCGCTGTGAGGTCACTGTGAGGTCACTGTGAGGTCACTGTGATGTCACTGTGGGGTCGCTGTGAGGTCGCTGTGAGGTCGCTGTGAGGTCACTGTGAGGTCACTGTGAGGTCGCTGTGAGGTCACTGTGAGGTCACTGTGAGGTCACTGTGATGTCACTGTGATGTCACTGTGAGGTCACTGTGGGGTCGCTGTGAGGTCACTGAGGTCACTGAGGTCACTGAGGTCGCTGTGAGGTCGCTGTGAGGTCACTGTGAGGTCGCTGTGAGGTCACTGTGGGGTCACTGTGAGGTCACTGTGAGGTCACTGTGATGTCACTGTGAGGTCACTGTGATGTCACTGTGAGGTCACTGTGGGGTCACTGTGAGGTCACTGAGGTCACTGTGAGGTCACTGTGAGGTCACTGTGAGGTCACTGAGGTCACTGTGAGGTCACTGTGAGGTCACTGAGGTCACTGTGAGGTCACTGAGGTCACTGTGAGGTCACTGTGGGGTCGCTGTGGGGTCACTGTGAGGTCACTGTGAGGTCACTGTGAGGTCACTGAGGTCACTGTGGGGTCGCTGTGAGGTCACTGTGGGGTCGCTGTGAGGTCACTGAGGTCACTGTGAGGTCACTGAGGTCGCTGTGAGGTCACTGTGGTCACTGAGGTCACTGTGAGGTCACTGAGGTCACTGTGAGGTCGCTGTGAGGTCACTGAGAGGTCACTGAGGTCACTGTGAGGTCACTGAGGTCACTGTGAGGTCGCTGTGAGGTCACTGTGAGGTCGCTGTGAGGTCACTGTGGTCACTGAGGTCACTGTGAGGTCACTGTGAGGTCGCTGTGAGGTCACTGTGAGGTCACTGTGGTCACTGAGGTCACTGTGAGGTCACTGTGAGGTCACTGAGGTCACTGAGGTCACTGAGAGGTCACTGTGAGGTCACTCTGAGGTCGCTGTGAGGTCGCTGTGAGGTCACTGTGAGGTCACTGTGAGGTCACTGTGAGGTCACTGTGGGGTCGCTGTGAGATCGCTGTGAGGTCACTGTGAGGTCACTGTGGGGTCACTGTGAGGTCACTGTGAGGTCACTGAGGTCACTGAGAGGTCACTGTGAGGTCACTGTGAGGTCACTGTGAGGTCGCTGTGAGGTCACTGTGAGGTCACTGTGAGGTCACTGTGGTCGCTGTGGGGTCGCTGTGAGGTCACTGTGAGGTCACTGTGAGGTCACTGTGAGGTCACTGTGGGGTCGCTGTGAGGTCACTGTGGGGTCGCTGTGAGGTCACTGTGATGTCACTGTGAGGTCACTGTGGGGTCACTGTGAGGTCACTGTGGGGTCACTGTGGGGTCACTGTGAGGTCACTGAGGTCACTGTGAGGTCACTGTGAGGTCACTGTGGGGTCGCTGTGAGGTCACTGTGATGTCACTGTGAGGTCACTGTGGGGTCACTGTGAGGTCACTGAGGTCGCTGTGAGGTCGCTGTGAGGTCACTGTGAGGTCACTGTGAGGTCACTGTGGGGTCACTGTGAGGTCACTGTGAGGTCACTGTGAGGTCACTGTGAGGTCACTGTGGGGTCGCTGTGAGGTCACTGTGATGTCACTGTGAGGTCACTGTGGGGTCACTGTGAGGTCACTGAGGTCGCTGTGAGGTCGCTGTGAGGTCACTGTGAGGTCACTGTGAGGTCACTGTGGGGTCACTGTGAGGTCACTGTGAGGTCACTGTGAGGTCACTGTGGGGTCGCTGTGAGGTCACTGTGGGGTCGCTGTGAGGTCACTGTGATGTCACTGTGAGGTCACTGTGGGGTCACTGTGAGGTCACTGTGGGGTCACTGTGGGGTCACTGTGAGGTCACTGAGGTCACTGTGAGGTCACTGTGAGGTCACTGTGGGGTCGCTGTGAGGTCACTGTGATGTCACTGTGAGGTCACTGTGGGGTCACTGTGAGGTCACTGAGGTCGCTGTGAGGTCGCTGTGAGGTCACTGTGAGGTCACTGTGAGGTCACTGTGGGGTCACTGTGAGGTCACTGAGGTCGCTGTGAGGTCGCTGTGAGGTCACTGTGAGGTCGCTGTGAAGTCGCTGTGAGGTCACTGTGAGGTCACTGTGAGGTCACTGTGGGGTCGCTGTGAGGTCACTGTGAGGTCGCTGTGAGGTCACTGTGGTCACTGAGGTCACTGTGAGGTCACTGTGAGGTCGCTGTGAGGTCACTGTGAGGTCACTGTGGTCACTGAGGTCACTGTGAGGTCACTGTGAGGTCACTGAGGTCACTGAGGTCACTGAGAGGTCACTGTGAGGTCACTCTGAGGTCGCTGTGAGGTCGCTGTGAGGTCACTGTGAGGTCACTGTGAGGTCACTGTGAGGTCACTGTGGGGTCGCTGTGAGATCGCTGTGAGGTCACTGTGAGGTCACTGTGGGGTCACTGTGAGGTCACTGTGAGGTCACTGAGGTCACTGAGAGGTCACTGTGAGGTCACTGTGAGGTCACTGTGAGGTCGCTGTGAGGTCACTGTGAGGTCACTGTGAGGTCACTGTGGTCGCTGTGGGGTCGCTGTGAGGTCACTGTGAGGTCACTGTGAGGTCACTGTGAGGTCACTGTGGGGTCGCTGTGAGGTCACTGTGGGGTCGCTGTGAGGTCACTGTGATGTCACTGTGAGGTCACTGTGGGGTCACTGTGAGGTCACTGTGGGGTCACTGTGGGGTCACTGTGAGGTCACTGAGGTCACTGTGAGGTCACTGTGAGGTCACTGTGGGGTCGCTGTGAGGTCACTGTGATGTCACTGTGAGGTCA
This sequence comes from Proterorhinus semilunaris, assembly GCA_021464625.1. Lineage (NCBI taxonomy): Eukaryota > Metazoa > Chordata > Actinopteri > Gobiiformes > Gobiidae > Proterorhinus > Proterorhinus semilunaris. The sequence goes on from CM038352.1 coordinate 2,060,812, forward strand.
CTGTGGGGTCACTGTGAGGTCACTGAGGTCGCTGTGAGGTCGCTGTGAGGTCACTGTGAGGTCACTGTGAGGTCACTGTGGGGTCACTGTGAGGTCACTGTGAGGTCACTGTGAGGTCACTGTGGGGTCGCTGTGAGGTCACTGTGATGTCACTGTGAGGTCACTGTGGGGTCACTGTGAGGTCACTGAGGTCGCTGTGAGGTCGCTGTGAGGTCACTGTGGGGTCACTGTGGGGTCACTGTGAGGTCACTGAGGTCACTGTGAGGTCACTGTGAGGTCACTGTGGGGTCGCTGTGAGGTCACTGTGATGTCACTGTGAGGTCACTGTGGGGTCACTGTGAGGTCACTGAGGTCGCTGTGAGGTCGCTGTGAGGTCACTGTGAGGTCACTGTGAGGTCACTGTGGGGTCACTGTGAGGTCACTGTGAGGTCACTGTGAGGTCACTGTGGGGTCGCTGTGAGGTCACTGTGATGTCACTGTGAGGTCACTGTGGGGTCACTGTGAGGTCACTGAGGTCGCTGTGAGGTCGCTGTGAGGTCACTGTGAGGTCACTGTGAGGTCACTGTGGGGTCACTGTGAGGTCACTGTGAGGTCACTGTGAGGTCACTGTGGGGTCGCTGTGAGGTCACTGTGAGGTCACTGTGAGGTCACTGTGATGTCACTGTGATGTCACTGTGAGGTCACTGTGGGGTCGCTGTGAGGTCACTGAGGTCACTGAGGTCACTGAGGTCGCTGTGAGGTCGCTGTGAGGTCACTGTGAGGTCGCTGTGAGGTCACTGTGGGGTCACTGTGAGGTCACTGTGAGGTCACTGTGATGTCACTGTGAGGTCACTGTGATGTCACTGTGAGGTCACTGTGGGGTCACTGTGAGGTCACTGAGGTCACTGTGAGGTCACTGTGAGGTCACTGTGAGGTCACTGAGGTCACTGTGAGGTCACTGTGAGGTCACTGAGGTCACTGTGAGGTCACTGAGGTCACTGTGAGGTCACTGTGGGGTCGCTGTGGGGTCACTGTGAGGTCACTGTGAGGTCACTGTGAGGTCACTGAGGTCACTGTGGGGTCGCTGTGAGGTCACTGTGGGGTCGCTGTGAGGTCACTGAGGTCACTGTGAGGTCACTGAGGTCGCTGTGAGGTCACTGTGGTCACTGAGGTCACTGTGAGGTCACTGAGGTCACTGTGAGGTCGCTGTGAGGTCACTGAGAGGTCACTGAGGTCACTGTGAGGTCACTGAGGTCACTGTGAGGTCGCTGTGAGGTCACTGTGAGGTCGCTGTGAGGTCACTGTGGTCACTGAGGTCACTGTGAGGTCACTGTGAGGTCGCTGTGAGGTCACTGTGAGGTCACTGTGGTCACTGAGGTCACTGTGAGGTCACTGTGAGGTCACTGAGGTCACTGAGGTCACTGAGAGGTCACTGTGAGGTCACTCTGAGGTCGCTGTGAGGTCGCTGTGAGGTCACTGTGAGGTCACTGTGAGGTCACTGTGAGGTCACTGTGGGGTCGCTGTGAGATCGCTGTGAGGTCACTGTGAGGTCACTGTGGGGTCACTGTGAGGTCACTGTGAGGTCACTGAGGTCACTGAGAGGTCACTGTGAGGTCACTGTGAGGTCACTGTGAGGTCGCTGTGAGGTCACTGTGAGGTCACTGTGAGGTCACTGTGGTCGCTGTGGGGTCGCTGTGAGGTCACTGTGAGGTCACTGTGAGGTCACTGTGAGGTCACTGTGGGGTCGCTGTGAGGTCACTGTGGGGTCGCTGTGAGGTCACTGTGATGTCACTGTGAGGTCACTGTGGGGTCACTGTGAGGTCACTGTGGGGTCACTGTGGGGTCACTGTGAGGTCACTGAGGTCACTGTGAGGTCACTGTGAGGTCACTGTGGGGTCGCTGTGAGGTCACTGTGATGTCACTGTGAGGTCACTGTGGGGTCACTGTGAGGTCACTGAGGTCGCTGTGAGGTCGCTGTGAGGTCACTGTGAGGTCACTGTGAGGTCACTGTGGGGTCACTGTGAGGTCACTGTGAGGTCACTGTGAGGTCACTGTGAGGTCACTGTGGGGTCGCTGTGAGGTCACTGTGATGTCACTGTGAGGTCACTGTGGGGTCACTGTGAGGTCACTGAGGTCGCTGTGAGGTCGCTGTGAGGTCACTGTGAGGTCACTGTGAGGTCACTGTGGGGTCACTGTGAGGTCACTGTGAGGTCACTGTGAGGTCACTGTGGGGTCGCTGTGAGGTCACTGTGGGGTCGCTGTGAGGTCACTGTGATGTCACTGTGAGGTCACTGTGGGGTCACTGTGAGGTCACTGTGGGGTCACTGTGGGGTCACTGTGAGGTCACTGAGGTCACTGTGAGGTCACTGTGAGGTCACTGTGGGGTCGCTGTGAGGTCACTGTGATGTCACTGTGAGGTCACTGTGGGGTCACTGTGAGGTCACTGAGGTCGCTGTGAGGTCGCTGTGAGGTCACTGTGAGGTCACTGTGAGGTCACTGTGGGGTCACTGTGAGGTCACTGAGGTCGCTGTGAGGTCGCTGTGAGGTCACTGTGAGGTCGCTGTGAAGTCGCTGTGAGGTCACTGTGAGGTCACTGTGAGGTCACTGTGGGGTCGCTGTGAGGTCACTGTGAGGTCGCTGTGAGGTCACTGTGGTCACTGAGGTCACTGTGAGGTCACTGTGAGGTCGCTGTGAGGTCACTGTGAGGTCACTGTGGTCACTGAGGTCACTGTGAGGTCACTGTGAGGTCACTGAGGTCACTGAGGTCACTGAGAGGTCACTGTGAGGTCACTCTGAGGTCGCTGTGAGGTCGCTGTGAGGTCACTGTGAGGTCACTGTGAGGTCACTGTGAGGTCACTGTGGGGTCGCTGTGAGATCGCTGTGAGGTCACTGTGAGGTCACTGTGGGGTCACTGTGAGGTCACTGTGAGGTCACTGAGGTCACTGAGAGGTCACTGTGAGGTCACTGTGAGGTCACTGTGAGGTCGCTGTGAGGTCACTGTGAGGTCACTGTGAGGTCACTGTGGTCGCTGTGGGGTCGCTGTGAGGTCACTGTGAGGTCACTGTGAGGTCACTGTGAGGTCACTGTGGGGTCGCTGTGAGGTCACTGTGGGGTCGCTGTGAGGTCACTGTGATGTCACTGTGAGGTCACTGTGGGGTCACTGTGAGGTCACTGTGGGGTCACTGTGGGGTCACTGTGAGGTCACTGAGGTCACTGTGAGGTCACTGTGAGGTCACTGTGGGGTCGCTGTGAGGTCACTGTGATGTCACTGTGAGGTCACTGTGGGGTCACTGTGAGGTCACTGAGGTCGCTGTGAGGTCGCTGTGAGGTCACTGTGAGGTCACTGTGAGGTCACTGTGGGGTCACTGTGAGGTCACTGTGAGGTCACTGTGAGGTCACTGTGGGGTCGCTGTGAGGTCACTGTGATGTCACTGTGAGGTCACTGTGGGGTCACTGTGAGGTCACTGAGGTCGCTGTGAGGTCGCTGTGAGGTCACTGTGAGGTCACTGTGAGGTCACTGTCAGGTCGCTGAGGTCGCTGTGAGGTCACTGAGGTCGCTGTGAGGTCACTGTGAGGTCACTGAGGTCACTGTGAGGTCACTGTGAGGTCACTGTGAGGTCACTGAGGTTTTCAAATAGTTGAAGTTAAAGAAACTAAAGTCATAGTTGTTATTGTACGTTTGACTTTGTTGTTTCCGTGGCGACGCTCTGCACACACCCACATCAGAGACACTGAAACTCTAGGAAACATTACTGACCGACATAAAGGAGAGACTTACTGCAGAGCAGCTCAGACTGTGATCTCATCTTCATACACAGACTCGGTGCGGCTGGTCGGGGGGCGGAGCCTGTGTTCAGGATCTCTGCAGATCCAGGACCAGTCCTTGGCCCAGTCCTGGGCCGGGGTCTGTGAGGGGGCCTTGGACCGTCGCGGGGCAGAGGTGCTGTGCAGGGAGCTGGGCTGTGGGGCTCCTCTCCTCCAGGGGGCGCTCTCTCCTCTGGGCCAGACGTTCCACTGTGAGGGCCACGAGTCTAAGCTGATGGACTGTCCCCGGACCAGGACCGGCCCAGAGACCTGCCCCACTCTCAACCTCACCTGCAAAGGTAAAGGGGCGGGACCAGGGGCGGGGCCTGTAAGGGGGCGGGGCTCACCTGTGTCTTGTGTCCAGAGCCGCTGAGGCTGGTGGGAGGGGCCAGTCGCTGTGAGGGGACGCTGGAGGCGGAGCTCAGAGGAGAGTGGAGACGAGTGATGACCTTTGGCCGCTGGGACCACTGGGACCTGGAGGCGGCGGCCATCGTGTGTCGAGACCTGGACTGTGGATCTGCTGTTTATGCAGAAAAGAGAGACGGGTCTTACTGGAGTGAAGTGTGGAGCGTCATCACTTACTGTGTGAAGAAGAACTCGGCTGTGAGAGACTGTCTCTACGATGGTGACTCAGATTCCAGCCTCCTCCTGGTTTGTTCAGGTACTGCACCTTTAAATCTGAATCTCTTCTTCTCCAGAGCTGCTCAGAATCTCTGCTCAGAGTCAGTTCATTGAATGTGGTGGTGCCCCCTAGAGGAGGACACAGAGTGTGCAGAACTAACACAGATAATCCTCTGCTCCCATTGGCCGAGGCGGGGAGTACTCAGTTACCTCTACTCAAGTACTTTAATGTAACTGTTTCCACTGCACGTAGAGGATCACACAGTACTTTTACTTCTACAGTAGTTTATTTTGAAGTAACAGTACACATAAAAAACTAACTTCATCTTTTTGTTTCTAACATGACTTTCCTTCAGCTAAAGTTTATGGATTATTCTTTAGAAACAAAGATTTACACTTTATTGTTTTGTCTCATTAACACGAAACTGAAACTTAAATCAGACTTTACTCCAACAGTTACTCGAGTATTTCTCCAAGTACTCCTTTTACTTTTACTCGAGTAGCTGTTTGTGTCAGTACTTTTAAAGCCGCCTGACTCTTATTTCAGTGAATATCGAGGCTCCGGCCCATTGGTCGGTTTAGTCACATGACCATAAGGTCTGGACTGATCCTTCAGCCTTTGTCGTTTCACTCGGATCATTTCTCGTTCCCTTTAACAGACATTCATTCATCTCTCAGTTCACTCATTCTTTTCTCTTTAATGAGATACAAACCTGTTATTCATGTTGGGAATACTGTGAGCCTGCAGGATAAACGGAGCTGAACTAAGCAGGATGTTTCAAACTCGAGCCTAAACGTCTCACAGGAGGACGACTCATTCAGAGCCTCATCTGCTCCTCAAGATCGAGGCTCAGATCTCACTTTAATTCATAATTACTTTGCATAGTAACTAATTACTTTTACAGCATAGTAACTTAATTACTAACTCAATGACTTTTTGTGAGAGGTCATTTGTAACGGTAACTAGTTACTTTTTTTAAAGTAAAATGCCCAACACTGGCCATGACTCCCTAAAGCAGCAGCAGGTCATTAGGACACAGTGAATATTGAGCATTTGATGGAGCTTTTAAATAATGGATTAGTTTGTGGGGGCCCATGACCGTTGGGGGCCCATGACCGTTGGGGGCCCATGACCGTTCGGGGCCCTGCCTAATGCCAAGCTACGCCTCTGGGTGCGCGTTGGCCTTCATGCTGCCGTGCGTTATGCATAAGTTAGGCTGTCACTGGGCATAACATGTGGCCTCGTTAGGAATACTCCATGTATATGCCCAAAACAGAAAAATACATCAAGTCCAGCGTATGCCAGAGTTTTAGGACATTCCGGGACGTCAGCTTACGCTGGCTATGTTACAGCTATGGACACGTGCTGTGGCTCGTTTGAGACTCTCAGCTCTCCGTAGGATAAACAGAGGCTTTTTATCTCGATCCTGTCCTTTCGGTCATTACCCAGATCTCATGACCATAGGTGAGGGTGGGAACGTAGATCGATCGGTAAATCGAGAGCTTTGCCTCAGACTCAGCTCCCTCTTCACCACAACAGTCCGATACAGCGACCGCATCACTGCTGACGCCGCACCGATCCGTCTATCCATCTCACGCTCCATCCGTCCCTCACTGAGAACATGACCCCGAGATACTTGAACTCCTCCACTTGGGGCAAGGACTCCCCACCGACCTGAAGCGGGGGAGCCACCTTTTTCTGGTGGAGAACCATGGCCTCAGATTTGGAGGTGCTGATCCTCATCCCGGCCGCTTCACACTCGGCTGCAAACCGCCCCAGGGCAGCTGGAGGTCCTGATTTGATGAAGCCAACAGAACAACATCGTCTGCAAACAGCAGAGAGGAGATTCTGAGGTTCCCAAACCGGACACCCTCCGGCCCCTGGCTGCGCCTAGAAATTCTGTCCATAAAAGTAATGAACAGAACCGGTGACAAAGGGCAGCCCTGTGGAGCCCAACACGCACCGGGAACAGGTCTGACTTACTGCCGGCAATGAACCAAGCTCCTGAAAGTCACACAAGTCAAAGGACTTTGCTGTAAAGCACAAACACACACACACACACACACACACACCAATCTGCACGATGGGCCATAGTAGCCACAACTGTAAATATGAACCAAACAGAAAAAGAAATCAGATACATTAAATTCACACTTTTGTTTTCATTTTCCAGCAATAGAGGATTTGGGGAATATGAAAAGAATTGAAGTAGGAGTTGTTTTTAAGTAGTTGTATCATCAGTTAAACGTATCTTCTGTCTCCGCTCAGCGGGGGAAAGTGGGCGGAGCCGACATGCAGGCACTGTAGCCTCTGAGTCCACATAAGTTTGATAAAACAATGCCCAGAACGAGCTGCTCTGCAGAAATGAGCTTCGGCTCCCGTGTGGGCGCCAAGTTTAGTTTAATCCATATGTGCAGTATTTGTATTTGGTAAACAATATGTATTTTATTTACAAGCGATTTAATAGGTTGATTTGTAGTGGTAAAATAGGGTAAAATTATTATATTGCACTCGTGTTAGTTTTGTTCATTTAATTTGTGTATAAGTGTATTTTTGAAGCTAATTTCAAGCTTAAAAACTCCGCATTGGAGCTTTAGGCCAAGGACTGCATCGCTAGAGCGAAGGGACAGAGGCAGTGGAGAGCCATGAGCTTTTCTTACCGTAGTTTACTTTGAGGATAGCGAAGTATTCAATGCTCCTGTATAAGTTTTCAGTTGTGGAAATACATTTTTGTTTAACTTTTTACATCGGAGTGGCTGTGGAAGTTTTCCCTCGAAACAAACACGAGTGTAAGAAGGGAACCGTGGACTCGTGCCGTCACATCCCGGTTCCTAAAAGTCAGCGTGGGAAAGACCTCACGAACGCGCACCACATCACGAGAAAAGAAGCGATCTAAATGCACACAGTTTATCAGATATAAGTCAAATAAGATCCAGTAGCAGAAGGAGAGAAAGAGCGCTACGCAGCAGTCAGGCCCGGGGCTGAGTGAGAGGGACTTTTCACAAAGGGAAATCAATAAATAACTTTAAAAAACAACGCAAAAACAAGGTTTTTCGTTTTTAGCACTGTGTTAAAATGCAATAGGCATTTAAGTACACAAAAATAAAGATGCTAAAAACAAATACAACACAAACAAATACCAACAGTGTCCTGCTCAGGTTTGGTTAAAAGCCGTCGCAAACATCTGGATCTTCACCATAGATTTAAAAGTGTCTAAAGACTGGGCTGCCCTGATATTTAAGACTGTTCCAAAGCGGAGGAGCCGGGACGGCCCGGCCTCCTCTGGTCGACAGCCGTGACCTCGGTACGTCCAACAGATATTTGTCAGCTGACCTCGATGATCTGATCTGAACAGGCAGAAGCTCAGAAAGGGAGGGGCCGTCCCATTCAAACACGTCAACACCAACATTTTAGAATGAACTCTGTTTCACCGGGAGCCAAAGCAAACACATATGTTCGAATGTTTGTGGTTCCAGTGACCGGACGCACTGCAGCGTTCTGTACCAACTGCAACCGCGGTCAAGCCAGCCTCACGGGTGAGCTTGTTTTGGACACTGTCACCTCCCAGGATGTTACGTGCGGGTGTGGGCCGGTGCGTTGTACGGTGTCCAATATGAGGTCAATAAAACAGTATGGAGGATGAAATCATCACTCACCGTTATCACCGTATTTTCAAATCACTGCCATTAGGCATAGTTGTAGTAAAGTCGTTTGCACAGTGGGTCAAGATGTTGCTGGTATCAGGTTTTGATATGAAATAGTTTTTTGAACAATTAATGACCATTTTATTTGTGTCATTAATTGCACTACAGTCAGTAATTATTCCAAATAATTATGCACAATTTGGATGATTTATGACATAGAGCCATCCTTCCATGTTGAGCGTTCATTCCAACAATTCCAAACAGTAGCCTACACATTTTGATAATATTACAGTTGTCCTTTTTTTCTTGTAGAGATATGGTGATGGACTGGTCTGGATTTTGGACCAGTCTCTGTTCACTGGTACCTGCTCCCTGGACAATTACAAGAGTTCCCTCTGGGGGCGCTGTTCAGTGCTCTGATACTAGGGCTGGCAGCGTCATAACACATTAAGCCAAACGATGCATTCTTGTGTCACTATTAAACTTCAGGTCTGGTCCACAGTGTCTCCACAATGTCCTCAACTCATTTTCAACTATATTTGATTTTGCATTTGTCAATGAGGAACTTATTACATACAGATTATCATTACACCACATTAAGGCAACGATGTGTTCTTGTGTCACCATTACACTTCTACAAAGTGTCCTCATGTCCCTCACCAATTTACAACAAAATATTGTTTTGTCTCAATGTGGTGTAGACATTTTGTGCGTATTCCAGTGAAATAAACCCCTTATTTGTGGACACTACATCAGTTTTTGTAAGCAAGTACAAGTGTAATGGTGATGCAAAAACGCTTTGTTTCGGCTCAGTGTGGTGTAATGCTGATAATCCTATTGTAATAACTTCCTCACAGACAAATGCAAAATAAGATAGAGTAGAAAATGAGCTGAGGACATGCAGAGGTACTGTGGAACAGACCTGAAGTGTAAAGGTCACGCAAAAACACGTAGTTTTGCCTCAATGGGGGGTAAAGATGACAGCCCCAGTATAAAGAGACTGTATTTGGGAAAGGCTACGTTATGTTTGTGTGAATAATTGTGAGGGCCAAGAGGAGACGCCGTCTTACTGAGATGTAGTGTGATGCCTCTCTAACATCCATTGGTTTGGCAATATTTTTGACATTTTGTGAGTGTTCCAGTGTAATAAACCTATTATTTGTGAACACTACATTTTTTTTCAGTTGAGGACATTGTGGAGACACTGTGGACCAGACCTGAAGTTTAATAGTGACACAAGAATGCATCGTTTGGCTTAATGTGTTATGACGCTGCCAGCCCTAGTATCAGAGCACTGAACAGCGCCCCCAGAGGAAACTCTTGTAATTGTCCAGGGAGCAGGTACCAGTGAACAGAGACTGGTCCAAAATCCAGACCAGTCCATCACCATATCTCTACAAGAAAAAAAGGACAACTGTAATATTATCAAAATGTGTAGGCTACTGTTTGGAATTGTTGGAATGAACGCTCAACAACTTTCTGGGAGGTGACGGTGTTCAAAACAAGCGCACCCACGGTTTCGGCAAAGCTGGAGACGAGGCTGGCTTGACTGCGGTCAACTGCAGGCGATGGATGGAGCTTTGGTCCAGCCCACAATACAAAAGGCTGTTTTCCACATGCAGCTGGATGGCTCTTTCTCCCGCTTTGTCGAGCTTTTCCATAACAAAGGCCAGGGCCAAACTAGGTTTTGGGACCGACCTCTGGCTGTGGCCAAAGCTCTGACCCGTGTCTGATGTCACGTGAACAGACTCTGGCTCTGATTGGCAACGAGAGAGTGGACCGCCCTCACTATTGACACGCAGGTCATGTGGATTTAATATTTCACATCATCACACTAGTTTTTATACGTTTGACTTTGTTGTTTCCGTGGCGACGCTCTGCACACACCCACATCAGAGACACTGAAACTCTAGGAAACATTACTGACCGACATAAAGGAGAGACTTACTGCAGAGCAGCTCAGACTGTGATCTCATCTTCATACACAGACTCGGTGCGGCTGGTCGGGGGGCGGAGCCTGTGTTCAGGATCTCTGCAGATCCAGGACCAGTCCTTGGCCCAGTCCTGGGCCGGGGTCTGTGAGGGGGCCTTGGACCGTCCCGGGGCAGAGGTGCTGTGCAGGGAGCTGGGCTGTGGGGCTCCTCTCCTCCAGGGGGCGCTCTCTCCTCTGGGGCAGACGTTCCACTGTGAGGGCCACGAGTCTAAGCTGATGGACTGTCCCAGGACCAGCCCAGAGACCTGCCCCACTCTCAACCTCACCTGTGCAGGTAAAGGGGCGGGACCAGGGGCGGGGCCTGTACAGGGGCGGGGCTCACCTGTGTTTGTGTCCAGAGCCGCTGAGGCTGGTGGGAGGGGCCAGTCGCTGTGAGGGGACGGTGGAGGCGGAGCTCAGAGGAGACTGGAGACGAGTGACGACCCCTGACCACTGGGACCTGGAGGCGGCGGCCATCGCGTGTCGAGACCTGGACTGTGGATCTGCTGTTTCTACAGAAAAGAGAGTCGGGTCTGACTGGAGTAAAGTGTGGGTCGTCGACACTTACTGTGTGAAGAAGAACTCTGCTGTGAGAGACTGTATCTACGGTGGTGACTCATATGATTCCAGCCTCCTCCTCCTGGTTTGTTCAGGTACTGCACCTTTAAATCTGAATCTCTTCTTCTCCAGAGCTGCTCAGAATCTCTGCTCAGAGTCAGTTCATTGAATGTGGTGGTGCCCCCTAGAGGAGGACACAGAGTGTGCAGAACTAACACAGATAATCCTCTGCTCCCATTGGCCGAGGCGGGGAGTACTCAGTTACTTTTACTCAAGTACTTTAATGTAACTGTTTCCACTGCACGTAGAGGATCACACAGTACTTTTACTTCTACAGTAGTTTATTTTGAAGTAACAGTACACATAAAAAACTAACTTCATCTTTTTGTTTCTAACATGACTTTCCTTCAGCTAAAGTTTATGGATTATTCTTTAGAAACAAAGAATTACACTTTATTGTTTGTTTTGTCTCATTAACATGAAACTGAAACTTAAATCAGACTTTACTCCAACAGTTACTCGAGTATTTCTCCAAGTACTCCTTTACTTTTACTCGAGTAGCTGTTTGCGTCAGTACTTTTAAAGCCGCCTGACTCTTATTTCAGTGAATATCGAGGCTCCGGCCCATTGGTCGGTTTAGTCACATGACCATAAGGTCTGGACTGATCCTTCAGCCTTTGTCGTTTCACTCGGATCATTTCTCGTTCCCTTTAACAGACATTCATTCATCTCTCAGTTCACTCATTCTTTTCTCTTTAATGAGATACAAACCTGTTATTCATGTTGGGAATACTGTGAGCCTGCAGGATAAACGGAGCTGAACTGTGTTTCAAATCATTATGCAAATTCTATTTTTCTCAGATTTTTTAGATCATCAAATGACAGTCAGCATAATTTTCTAGTCTTTAACTGTTGAGGATCATTTGAATGTGATAAAAGTATTTCATCCATTTTCTTCCACTTGTCCGTTGCCGGGTCGTGGGGGCGGCTGTTGGAGCTGCACCAGTCCCTATAGCGCCCCCTGCAGGTGGTGGGTCCACAGAAGGACGGCCTCATGGTTCTAACCGGGCCTGTTGGTCTCTCATAAGGGGCTTCTGAACCGCTCTTTGTCTGACCCGTCACCTAGGACCTGTTTGCCCTGGGAGACCCTACCAGGGGCACGAAGCCCCCGACAACAGAGCTCCAGGATCATTCAGGCTCAAACCTGCAAAACTTGCATCTAGTAAACTTGAGTCTGGTCTCTGATGTGTGTCCCTCTGCTGCAGCGCCCCCCAGAGGTGTCCCAGTGACAGAGCGCCCGTGTGAAGCCACAGGAAGCTTAGGGACAGTTACAGTCACCTCGTCTCTGGTCCCTGATCTCAGTCCTGTCTCTGTCCACAGCAGAACCTCCACAGACCCTGAACCTGACCCTGGTCCTGGTCCTGGTCCTGGTCCTGGTCCTCGTCTGTGTGGCCCTCATCACCACGGCAACCATTCTGGTCATCTGCTGCAAGAGACGCGCTCGCACCAGTAAGTATCCGAGTGTCCAAATGTCCTAAACGTCTGGGACAGATCCACACGACTGAATATCTCAGTATTCTGGTATAATGAGACATTCATTAACAGCGATGAAGCGATATTTCTGCAAACCAGCACAAATATGGAAACATTTGCAACAAACATCTACATTTAAATCGCTTTGTCGCTCAAAAAGATAATTGTCCCGAACAGACGACAAACACTTACAGAACTTTCCCCCGCCCCATTCTTTTGTTCACTTTTTTATTTTCTTGACATTTTTGCCAATATTTTCCCCTATTGTCTTCCCAATTTATCCCACTTTTATTTGCCGTTGGAGATAAAGTCGGTCCCCTCCTGGAGCCTCCACCTTAACGTGGTGGAGGGTTTGACCTGAATGATCCTGGAGCTCTGTTGTCGGGGGCTTCGTGCCCCTGGTAGGGTCTCCCAGGGCAAACAGGTCCTCGGTGACGGGTTTTAATAGTAACTAAAATAACTTAAATTACACACTGAACAAGAAAAATCACTCTGTGATAATCAATACAGCAGAAAATAGACTTAGAACTACAGCAAACTAACTCTATACATTAAAAAACACAATAAAATCCAGACAATAAAAGTAAAATAGTAACACTGAGTTTGGTAAAGGCTTGTCGTGTCTGTTGCTGTTGCATCTTTTCTGAGAGGTCGCTCTCATGACGTCAAGCTGCTGTGATACAGCGTGTCTGACCCTTTCACAATAAGAGTCTTACTAAAGCGATAACATGCTGTGTCTTTTATTGTGTAAAAGGCAAACCGGAAACAGATACTTGACAATAACGAACCTAGATTCTCCAAAGTTGGACAAGTCTTATATTTTCAAAGACCTGGATAAACAGCACATTTGTGAACACGGTCCAGGATTTAAATTAAACAAATGAGAAGATGCGGCGCCTACAGAACTGTGAGGACGAAGGACACGCTCGCTTCTTCACACACGTGTCGCCAGGTAAATAAATAAACTCACGCTGAGCAGAGCGGCAGCGTTACGGGGAAAAGACACATAAACACCTCTGAAATAGAGACGCTGGGTTTAAAAGCTCCAGATTGAGGAGCCTGGTCCTGTATGTGACTGTAGAGGAGCGGCTCGCTGCCAAACGCTCACATTAGCGTCCGACATTAGCGTCCGACATTAGCGTCCGCCATTAGCGTCCGGCATTAGCGTCCGCCATTAGCGTCCGGCATTAGCGTCCGGCATTAGCGTCCGACATTAGCGTCCGACATTAGCGTCCGACATTAGCGTCCGACATTAGCGTCCGGCATTAGCGTCCGGCATTAGCGTCCGGCATTAGCGTCCGACATTAGCGTCCGGCATTAGCGTCCGACATTAGCGTCCGACATTAGCGTCCGACATTAGCGTCCGACATTCGCGTCCGGCATTAGCGTCCGCCATTAGCGTCCGGCATTAGCGTCCGACATTAGCGTCCGACATTAGCGTCCGACATTCGCGTCCGACATTAGCGTCCGACATTCGCGTCCGACATTAGCGTCCGACATTAGCGTCCGACATTAGCGTCCGACATTAGCGTCCGACATTAGCGTCCGACATTAGCGTCCGACATTAGCGTCCGACATTAGCGTCCGACATTCGCGTCCGACATTAGCGTCTGACATTAGCGTCCGACATTAGCGTCCGACATTAGCGTCCGACATTCGCGTCCGACAATAGCGTCCGACATTAGCGTCCGACATTAGCGTCCGACATTAGCGTCCGGCATTAGCGTCCGACAATAGCGTCCGACATTAGCGTCCAACATTAGCGTCCGACATCAGCGTCCGACATCAGCGTCCGACATCAGCGTCCGACATCAGCGTCCGACATCCGCGTCCGACATCAGCGTCCGACATCAGCGTCCGGCATTAGCGTCCGGCATTAGCGTCCGGCATTAGCGTCCGACAATAGCGTCCGACATTAGCGTCCGACATCAGCGTCCGGCATTAGCGTCCGACAATAGCGTCCGACATTAGCGTCCGACATCAGCGTCCGACATCAGCGTCCGACATCAGCGTCCGACATCAGCGTCCGACATCAGCGTCCGACATCCGCGTCCGACATTAGCGTCCGACATCAGCGTCCGGCATCAGCGTCCGGCATTAGCGTCCGACAATAGCGTCCGACATTAGCGTCCGACATCAGCGTCCGACATCAGCGTCCGACATCAGCGTCCGACATCAGCGTCCGACATCAGCGTCCGACATCAGCGTCCGACATCAGCGTCCGACATTCGCGTCCGACATTAGCGTCCGACATTAGCGTCCGGCATCAGCGTCCGGCATTAGCGTCCGACAATAGCGTCCGACATTAGCGTCCGACATCAGCGTCCGACATCAGCGTCCGACATCAGCGTCCGACATCAGCGTCCGACATCAGCGTCCGACATCAGCGTCCGACATCAGCGTCCGACATCAGCGTCCGACATCAGCGTCCGACATTAGCGTCCGACATTAGCGTCCGGCATCAGCGTCCGGCATCAGCGTCCGACAATAGCGTCCGACATTAGCGTCCGACATTAGCGTCCGACATCAGCGTCCGACATCAGCGTCCGACATCAGCGTCCGACATCAGCGTCCGACATCAGCGTCCGACATCAGCGTCCGACATCAGCGTCCGACATTCGCGTCCGACATTCGCGTCCGACATTAGCGTACGACATTAGCGTACGACATTAGCGTACGACATTAGCGTACGACATTAGCGTCTGACATTAGCGTCTAACATTAGCGTCTGATGTAAAGATAGGAGGAACGTGCTTCTCTATGGTCCTCATGGTGGGAGCTGACATTGCTGAAATACCACCCCCTTGTGGCCAGTGGCGACTTCAAACGTCCCAAGAACGGTTTAAAAGTCTGGCTCCAAAGAATTTTTCTTTTTCTAAAAATCGCTTTGACCCATGTGACCGCGCTGATTTTTGTTCATCAGCCCAAAAAAAGAGGAAGCCTTTTCAATGCAGAGCCTGTCAATCAAGCTCTGCAGCTCTGTAGCTCCGCCCACCCCGCGAGGGCAGGGCTTCCCGCCTCTTTGCCTTTTTAAGGAACAGGCTTCGTGGGAGGAGTCTGAGCAGCCATGTAAGTTTCACACAGGACTCAGGACCTTTTCTATGAATGGGGCTGAATGGGTATTAATCTATCTCTAATTATTATATCTATGAGATAGATAGATAGATAGATGGAGAGATGGAGAGATGGAGAGATAGATGTTAAGTGTCTGACGAGTGTGTGTCTCACAGACCGTGGCGCCGGAGCCGGAGGACGTCAGGATCCTGAACTCGTTGAAATGGTAGCTTCATTTTTCTTTTAACTCAATTTATTCATGTTGCTTCTGTTGGACTTTCTGTATTATTTATTTCAGGGAGAAAATGAAAACATACGCCCAGAGAATCAACCTGAGTCTGTTTACGAGGAGCTGCGTCCGCAGGAGATGGAGTCGGAATACAGCACTCTGAACCAGGTCTGAACCAGGTCTGAACCAGGTCTGAACCAGGTCTGAACCAGGTCTGAACCAGGTCTAAACCAGGTCTGAACCAGGTCTGAACCAGGTCTGAACCAGGTCTGAACCAGGTCTGAAATGGTGGTAAAGAAGCATCACCATTGTGCCTTAAAAATGTGTTAGATTTAACAGCATTTCATAAAGTCAAACACGAACACTTGCCCGTCCCAGCAGTGGTTATTTTAATTTAATTTTATTTTATTTTATTTTATTTTATCAGGCTACTTTGGGGATTTCTATCTTCGTTTCTGACCCAGCCTTGATTAGTTTTCGTTAGCATTAGCATGCTGTTGCTAGTTATATTAGCCTATTATATAATATACATTTGCAGAGGTTAAAACTCAACATGTTCATATTCACTTAGATTTAGTCGGTGAAAGTGTTTATAATATTAAAGAATGTTTTTAAAGCGGCGAGAGTCTGATATCTGTAGCCTATGCCCAATATCATATCTTTTCAGTATCGGCTCCGATATCCGACACCAGTATCGGATATCGGAGCCGATACTGGTTTAAATCATTTGAAATACGCAGTGGTGGAAAGTAACAAAGTAAAAAGTACAAATTATAGGTACTTTTTACTTGTACTTAAGTACATTTTACGATGAATACTTTTTACTTTTACTCCACTACATTTTTAAATTGGGTTAAAGTGAAAGTGTTTTATTTTCAAAGTGACGTCTCTACGATGACCTGGTTTACTCCTTTAGTCCTGGTTTAGTGGTTTACTCCTTTAGACCTGGTTTACTCCTTTAGACCTGGTTTAGTGGTTTACTCCTTTAGACCTGGTTTAGTGGTTTACTCCTTTAGACCTGGTTTAGTGGTTTACTCCTTTAGACCTGGTTTAGTGGTTTACTCCTTTAGTCCTGGTTTAGTGGTTTACTCCTTTAGACCTGGTTTAGTGGTTTACTCCTTTAGACCTGGTTTAGTGGTTTACTCCTTTAGACCTGGTTTAGTGGTTTACTCCTTTAGACCTGGTTTAGTGGTTTACTCCTTTAGACCTGGTTTAGTGGTTTACTCCTTTAGACCTGGTTTAGTGGTTTACTCCTTTAGACCTGGTTTAGTGGTTTACTCCTTTAGACCTGGTTTACTCCTTTAGTCCTGGTTTAGTGGTTTACTCCTTTAGACCTGGTTTAGTGGTTTACTCCTTTAGACCTGGTTTACTCCTTTAGTCCTGGTTTAGTGGTTTACTCCTTTAGACCTGGTTTAGTGGTTTACTCCTTTAGACCTGGTTTACTCCTTTAGACCTGGTTTAGTGGTTTACTCCTTTAGACCTGGTTTAGTGGTTTACTCCTTTAGACCTGGTTTAGTGGTTTACTCCTTTAGTCCTGGTTTAGTGGTTTACTCCTTTAGACCTGGTTTAGTGGTTTACTCCTTTAGTCCTGGTTTAGTGGTTTACTCCTTTAGACCTGGTTTAGTGGTTTACTCCTTTAGACCTGGTTTAGTGGTTTACTCCTTTAGACCTGGTTTAGTGGTTTACTCCTTTAGTCCTGGTTTACTCCTTTAGACCTGGTTTAGTGGTTTACTCCTTTAGACCTGGTTTAGTGGTTTACTCCTTTAGACCTGGTTTACTCCTTTAGACCTGGTTTAGTGGTTTACTCCTTTAGACCTGGTTTAGTGGTTTACTCCTTTAGACCTGGTTTACTCCTTTAGACCTGGTTTAGTGGTTTACTCCTTTAGACCTGGTTTAGTGGTTTACTCCTTTAGTCCTGGTTTAGTGGTTTACTCCTTTAGACCTGGTTTACTCCTTTAGACCTGGTTTAGTGGTTTACTCCTTTAGACCTGGTTTACTCCTTTAGACCTGGTTTACTCCTTTAGACCTGGTTTAGTGGTTTACTCCTTTAGTCCTGGTTTAGTGGTTTACTCCTTTAGACCTGGTTTAGTGGTTTACTCCTTTAGTCCTGGTTTAGTGGTTTACTCCTTTAGACCTGGTTTAGTGGTTTACTCCTTTAGACCTGGTTTAGTGGTTTACTCCTTTAGACCTGGTTTAGTGGTTTACTCCTTTAGACCTGGTTTAGTGGTTTACTCCTTTAGACCTGGTTTAGTGGTTTACTCCTTTAGACCTGGTTTAGTGGTTTACTCCTTTAGACCTGGTTTAGTGGTTTACTCCTTTAGACCTGGTTTAGTGGTTTACTCCTTTAGACCTGGCTTAGTGGTTTACTCCTTTAGACCTGGCTTACTCCTTTAGACCTGGTTTAGTGGTTTACTCCTTTAGACCTGGTTTAGTGGTTTACTCCTTTAGACCTGGTTTAGTGGTTTACTCCTTTAGACCTGGCTTACTCCTTTAGACCTGGTTTAGTGGTTTACTCCTTTAGACCTGGCTTACTCCTTTAGACCTGGTTTAGTGGTTTACTCCTTTAGACCTGGCTTAGTGGTTTACTCCTTTAGACCTGGCTTACTCCTTTAGACCTGGTTTAGTGGTTTACTCCTTTAGACCTGGTTTAGTGGTTTACTCCTTTAGACCTGGTTTAGTGGTTTACTCCTTTAGACCTGGTTTACTCCTTTAGACCTGGTTTACTCCTTTAGACCTGGTTTAGTGGTTTACTCCTTTAGACCTGGTTTAGTGGTTTACTCCTTTAGACCTGGTTTACTCCTTTAGACCTGGTTTACTCCTTTAGACCTGGTTTAGTGGTTTACTCCTTTAGACCTGGTTTAGTGGTGTACTCCTTTAGACCTGGTTTAGTGGTTTACTCCTTTAGACCTGGTTTAGTGGTTTACTCCTTTAGACCTGGTTTACTCCTTTAGACCTGGTTTAGTGGTTTACTCCTTTAGACCTGGTTTACTCCTTTAGACCTGGTTTAGTGGTTTACTCCTTTAGACCTGGTTTGATTCAAATCATAAAAAAAAAAAATCCTGCAAATTAAACTTTGAAATTATTTTACTTTTTACTTGTAAATGCATACTTTTATACTTGTACTTAAGTACACATTTTTATCCGATACTTTTACTTAAGTAAATGTTTGGTCCTGTATCTGCACGTCTACTTAAGAATATTGAGTACTTCTTCCACCACTGGAAATACGTGCAGATTCATTTGTGGCATTAAAAACATAGTAAACCCTCATTAATGATTAATAATCATTAAGTTTGACTTTAACCTGATTCTGAATGTTTGCTCAGTGATTAAAACATTTTAATATTAGTGATCAGTATTATGTATGTATGTAATCAGTTTCTATCTAATATGTATTTTGCTTTATGATTTTGATACTTTATGATTCTGATGTTTTATGTGACTCAACTATGACTCAGAGAAATGTATTTTATTGTATTTTTTCAATATAACGCCTTGTATGTCAAGCTTCACTTCCTCTTTCTAAACAAACAAAAAACAAAACAAAACAAAACAAGAACATTAGTTTAGATTAAGTTCTTCACAGATATTTTTCACTTAAAGCTGGGGTACCTTTAAGTGAAAAGGTACCCCCGAAAACGTTGACATTTTGTGATTTGGACCAAACTCATTTCTAGCTCTCACGATCCCTCCTGCATGTCCGAATTGTTCAAGCAAATAGTTGATATGCTCGTTTCAAGCCCGTGTGCTTTGAGCGGTGGCAAAGTGAAGAAATGTCAGTGATTTAGGTTCTACTTCTATTGCTCAATAACTAAATAGGTGAAGACCATGTAACAAGGTCTGTTTGTGTTGCGTTTACAACACACTCTGTGGAAGTAAAAACACATTTATTTTACAACAGAAAGTCAGGTACCTCAGCTTTAAAGCTTATTTGAAAAAAATCTAGAGATATCAATGTGACATAAATATGTGGGGAAAATCTACTTCAAGTTTTCTGTCTAGAAAAAAAAGTGTTTTCTACATAAAAATTGCTGATATTATCAGCGACGAAATCTAAATAATGGACAATCCCAGGTATAAATGTCTAGCGTCCAGTGAACCTTTTTATTTTCAATAAACAATATTTCCAACGTAAGAGCTAAGAGCACATACAATATGAGATAAGATTAATACCAAGTTTTACAATGAAATACAACCATAAAATAAGTTTAAATTGACCTCTTTCCCCCATTCCAACCAGGCGCTAGTGTTGAACATAAACACCCGCCATGACAGATTTAAACAATTACAATGGAACACAAGAAAGAGAAATGACGCCATCAACAGGCAGCAGTTTTCAAAATAAATTATACCATGGTCAATGAGAATTCTAATGCCGTGCATTATTTTGGTAGAGCCACACTGTTAGTCCGGCAACTGTTAAATCACGTCCTATATCACTCCACTGCAGCTGTTTCCATAGTAACGACAAACAACTGAGCCGGAACTAGCTTCAGATAAAACAGTTTAAACCATAGAAATAAAAAGGAGAAGCGTCATTCGATCCTTAGCAAAGATCCAGTTAGCAAAGAAGCTACTCCGGTATACTTTTCAGATTCCATTAGCCTGCTCAATGTATTTTCCCTGTAGCTGTTAACATTAGCCACCAAACATCTCAAATTTTGAACGATTCAGATGTTTTCAGCTGTTGTCAACCCATCGACCACGTTTAGGGGAGGCCAAAGCCTCGTTAGAAATCATTAATACATGTGCAGACCTTTGGATAATTTACTTTAGATACAAATTAGCATCTAAAAGTGTCCTCCGAGCTAAATGCTAAATCATGTTCAAGTTTCTACTTTTCATGGGTCTGATTCACAATTACACGTCTAATGGACATTAAACATCATCTTATAATATGATCAGGATAAAGTGACCATAGTAAAGTATATGTACTGTGGAATATGTACTTTATGAAGTCAGCGGCCGTTAGCGTTAGCCTACTAAGGGGTTTGAAGCAGGAGCTTTACGGCTCACGACCTGAGAGCAAAGATTTCTGTGCAGTTTGGAGCTGCTTTAATCAAAGGACAGTCACCACTTACCTTTCTCAGGTATGCAAAAAATAGAAATAAATAAATAAATATCAAACTGATTAGTAGCAATCCTTAATCCTTATGATCAGCCTTGCATCTGTTGTTATGAGTTTTATAAATGTCAACAGTCATTATTCCAGGTCCGATGCATTACATTGGCATAATAACATGCTGGACCAAGATGGCGGCTTGGCGTCCATATTGCGACAATGGAACGAAGCCACTAAGGACATTTCTCCTTTTTATTTCTATGGTTTAAACAGTGAAATAACTTCTGTCTGGTTTGTTTTTATTTCCAGGTGAAAGTTTATGTTAAGAGATCAAACTGAACCAAAATCTGAAAAACAAAAACAGTTTAGCTGCAGTGTCTCCCCTTAAATGAGAAACAAGAGGCGCCCTTCTGTCTTTGCATTTCTCAGACGTGAACAGATTTGGAAAACGTAGATGCTTATGTTGTTTTGATAAAGTACCATAACTTTAAACAGCATACGAATCGCGTGTCATTTTTGTTCCCAAAAGACACGCATTAATTTTCTGCTTAGTTGTAAATTAGTTCAACATTTAATCCCAAGTATATGGGCTACGCGGAAAATGCATATTTCAGGCTGTGAAATAAATATATATTTTTTTATTTACTGGAGACCTTCCAAACGTACAGAATTTGATTTGACAGATTATTGACATCAGTGTTAATCATTTGTTTTTGTGAAGTTGAGGAATTCAGCCGAGAGATTGGGGCTGGATTAAGGAAAGAGGGAAGACGCTGAAGGCTTTTATTTTTACTTTGTTATATACATTATTAACCCAATGACTGCTCTCCTTTTCTGCACTGATTACAATGGCCTGTTGTATTTCACAATAAAAAAATATTTTGTTCTTAAAATCGTCTCTGTCCCTTGTTCCTTTTTATTGAAATTAACAAATGAAGGCGCTGTCCCACAAACAATAACTATAATAACAAAGTGTTATACAGATATTTGGAAAACCTCAAAGAGAAGTGAAGTCTGTTGGCAGGTCCTTTTTATCCTAGTCTTGCACGCCTCTGCACAGAAAGGGTGACTGCCTATGAATCAGTTGTTTGTGGCTATAGATACAGACGGCATCGCTCAGAGAAGGGGGCGTGGCCTCGCCGAGCGGGAAAATGGAACCTTTTGGAAAACACAATTTTCTTTCTTTTTAGCCGTTTTCTGGCGAAGTATAAACGTATTTATCACGTACAAATGAAGTCAAGTCTAAATCGGGTCCATATGGATTTTTATCTGGTGACCAGAAGAGTTGACCTGAAATTCGGGACGGGGTCCGCGAGGTGGGGGAGGGGGGGGGGGGGGGACTGTAGGCTGTCATTTCTATCATTCAGATCTGCTCAAATAAACCGCTCATGATGACAGTCCAATGCAAAGATAAACTGTGTGAACGTCCGTCTGCATAACAACGGAAGCCCAGCGAAAGTTCTGGAGCTGATGCTGTCCAGCTCAGCTCCGAGCACAGACGTTTGTTTCCATATCTTTGTTTTTAGACCGGGGGGGGGGCAATCCATTTCCATTAGGGGCCACATGAGAAGCCTGAATCGAGTCGGAGCCGCACCAACAATAAACAAACTTATTCTGCTCAACTTTATCCGATTGTACATTTCACTGATGTGTGTTTCAAACAGCGGATACTGTTATTATAGGAATATTATATTTATCCATATCAAGCCGAGCATGTATGAGCGTCGTTATTTAAGTTATTCAACTGAAGGCACCTGTGTTTGAATGAACTGAATCGACGCCCTGTAGTGGGGGGTCTCCAAGTAAATTTCCCTTGGGGCAGAAACATAAATGGGGAGGGTCCATAAACAAAAGCTCCAAAATAAAGTTAGGTTTTAATTGGGAAAATACTGTGAATGAATAATAATGAGCCCGACGGGTGTTGTTCATGTCCTGAGCTCTCATTATGCCCTCTGCTGGACACGTGTGAATTGTTTTATTTTTATTTAAGCAGCCCCCTAGTGGATGGAGTGAGCATTATGGTCATTTCTTCAAGCATAACTCCGCACTCCGACTAGAGACTTACTTTTTTTTTTTTTTGACATACTCAGAAATGTGTTATCTACAAGCCGGGGCCGGATTGAATCATCTCGCGGGCCGGATGTGGCCCACGGGCCGTATTTTGCCCAGGTCTGTTTTAGAGCATCTACGTAGGCCAAACGGGGCGCGTGCCTGACCTGCACGCGGCGCTGCTCGTGTTTACTCCCGCCTGCTAAAAATAACCAATGGCCACGCGAGTGAGGAGGGACTTAATAACAGCCACCGAAGAGCAGCCAATCAGTGTTCAGAACAGGAGACCACGCACGAGCCACGCAAATGCCCGGTAGGGGAGTTCTAAAATATCTTTGGGACAATTTGGGATTCGGGATTCGGGACGAGAGCCTGGATTTCGGGACGTGGTCACCCTATTGCAGGGGGATAGGGGGCAGCACTGAGGCCATGACTGCAGAGAAATATCAGCACAACTGTCGAGTAATTTTAATACAATTATAATTTGGCATTTTGTGTTAATGGATGTGAAAACAGTCCCAACGACAATCAATGTACACTTTAGATTATATTTATTCATTTCTATATTTGTTATTTCTCTGTTTGACAGACTGTACCTGATGGCCCATGATGATGATTTATTTCCCCTCCGTGTATGTGTAGTTCTTACAGCACGTAGTCCGATTTCCTGAAGCTTAAAAGCTTAAACATGTCTTTCACTGTTTCAGTGTTTGACTCTACATTTAAATTTAGACTCAACAACGCCACCTGGAGGTACGACTCCAGAACCACCGGACACTTGGGAAATCATTTATAATTTGGAACAAGTTCATTAACCTCTTATCCCCCACTTTTTGCCATAGACACTCATGTAAAAGGAGGAGCCTGTAAAATGGTCCACAGGGCGTCTGGAGTCTCAGACTAAGGCGAATATATTTCTTAAAAATTACTATTTTTAGGACATAGACTTTTTTTTTCTAAAATAATGTTTTAAAGGTTTTCCAATGGTGGCCTGTGGACGAGCTCAGGTCTTCTCCGTGCAGTCCCTGCGGTCTGAGCATTGAAGTAAATGAAATGGAAGAGGCGCGATGTCTCAGGTCCTTCCTCTTTCAATAGTACTCAGTTGTTATACTGTTAAAATACTTTTCAATGTCTTGAATTATTTCTACTTAACCCACACTGGAAATGGAAAACTATTGGACTATTAAGTCAAATTCTTATCTGAATCCTGTACCTAGATTAAAGAAATATATATATTGCAGAAATAAAAAATGAAAAAAAGCGTAAGCAAAACATCAAAAGAATTATAGCTTTAATAATAATAATACCACTTCACGTTGTGCAGAAGGTTTATTTTTAGACATATTAAGATACGAGTCATAAACAATATAAGAGAATACAATAGGCTTAGGACAAAAGCTTTAACCGAATATGAGCAAAACTTTGTAATGACCCAAAACCCGTGTGTGATGAGCTCAATGATTAGAGAAATTAAAATAGTTCCACGTCACATGACACCAGCGAGTTAAACCTGCAGTGAGTAGAATCCATACTAGATCACTGCAAATCAAAGGAGTAAATATTGTCTTTATCACAAAGTGGACATATTTTACAATGTTACCATGGACTGTATAAATGTGATCCCAGTCTCCCTTGGGTGCCCTGCCATAGACCACCTGTAAATGCACCCTGTCTTCTGCTCTCCACTCTCCGATCATCAGGACAGTGTGATCTCCAGTCGTCTCGGCACCAGTGATACAGACCTACAGCGACACACAGTCATATATTGTAAATCAAAGGTGTAAATGACCATTAAGTATTTCTGTTTTTATTTTATTTTGGCGTTTGCCATCAGCTACGGTTAACTTCCTGTTTAAGATTCAGGGATTTTATTTTGAAAGCAGGAAAATTGTTAGGGATTTGTTTTTGCCTTTCTGCTCCCCCTCCTCTTCTGTTTCTGTGCAGGGCGTGTGGGACAGGGGGCGTGGCTGGCTCCTCCAGGGGAACGAGGCACACCTGAAGTTACTCACTCGTTTGCAGTCTTCAAAACCCTGGTTCTCCCTCCACATCCCTGCCGGATTATTACGGCTACTCGGTAGAGTTCAGTCTGTAGTACTGTGAAAACTCTAATCTTTCTCCTTCGCGCAGACATCCTGGTGCCACTCCCGGAGCCTACCACTCTGCCAGCCCGCCCCCTGTCTCCACTGCCGAGCCCGCCTGCCTTGTGTCAAGGAAATACATTTGTTTTGAACTTTGTTTGGTCCGTCTCCGGCTCTGCTTCGGGGTTCCTATTTTTCAAACCCTAACAAAAATAGTTCTACGTTCGCGCGAGCTAACCGAAAAAACGAGAAAAAGAAAAGTTACGACAGAGCAAACGAAAATGCATGTAATAATTAGCTTCCCCTTTGTAGAGGAACAAGCTCTTACGGTGAATTTGCGGGTTCACTGCCATTAAACCTAAAAACCATCAGTAAAGTGTCATCCTTCATGCGGGGGGGTATGCTACAGTAAGAGCTTGCCTCCAGGAAGAGTGAGACCTTGTCGCCCGGGAGAAACACAAGCAACCGAGCCCTGCGAAGACCGGGCTTCACCCCATGTGCTACAACGAGCTACCCGCGGTCTCAAGGAACGGCACGGCGCGGAGCAGCAACGGTTTAAGGCACCACCACGGCCTGCGTCTCCGACATCAAAACCTGGATGGACAATAACTTTCTCAAACTCAACAGCAATAAAACAGAACTCCTCATCACCGGCCCCAAATCTCTCCTCCCTTCTGTCCAGAACTTTACCCTCCTCATCGACGGTCACATCGTCACCCCCTCCCCCTCCGTACGCAACCTCGGCATCATAATGGACTCCACCCTCTCATACAAAACACACATCAACAACATCACTAAAACATCCTTCTTCCACCTCCGCCCCTCCCTTACCCGTCAGCAGCTGAAATCCTCATCCACGCTTTCATCACTTCCAGACTCGACTACTGCAATAGCCTCTAGGGACGTCCCACCACTCCTCTCCAAAAACTGCAGTACATCCAGAACTCTGCTGCCCGCCTCCTCCCCCACACCCGGTCCAGAGAACACATCACCCCCGTCCTCCAACAGCTCCACTGGCTCCCCATTCAATATCGCATTCAATACA
The DNA here is from genome assembly GCA_021464625.1 of Proterorhinus semilunaris. Lineage (NCBI taxonomy): Eukaryota > Metazoa > Chordata > Actinopteri > Gobiiformes > Gobiidae > Proterorhinus > Proterorhinus semilunaris. The sequence continues at coordinate 2,086,441 of CM038352.1, forward strand.
AGCTCCTCCTCCTCACCTACAAGTCCCTCCATAACCTGGCCCCGCCCTACCTCACCGAGCTCCTGCAACAACACCAGCCCACCCACCACCTCCGCTCAGCCGGCACCAACCGCCTCACCCCCATCACCCGCACTAACCGCCTCACCCCCATCACCCGCACCAACCGCCTCACCCCCATCACCCGCACCAACCGCCTCACCCCCATCATCCGCACTAACCGCCTCACCCCCATCACCCGCACTAACCGCCTCACCCCCATCACCCGCACCAACCGCCTCACCCCCATCACCCGCACCAACCGCCTCACCCCCATCACCCGCACTAACCGCCTCACCCCCATCATCCGCACTAACAGCCTCACCCCCATCACCCGCACTAACCGCCTCACCCCATCACCCGCACTAACCGCCTCACCCCCATCATCCGCACTAACAGCCTCACCCCCATCACCCGCACTAACCGCCTCACCCCCATCACCCGCACTAACCGCCTCACCCCCATCATCCGCACTAACAGCCTCACCCCCATCACCCGCACTAACCGCCTCACCCCCATCACCCGCACTAACCGCCTCACCCCCATCATCCGCACTAACAGCCTCACCCCCATCACCCGCACTAACCGCCTCACCCCCATCACCCGCACTAACCGCCTCACCCCCATCACCCGCACTAACCGCCGGACCTTGGGGGACCAAGCCTTTGCCATCGCCGCCCCCACCCTCTGGAACTCACTCCCACAGCCCATTAGAAACTCGGACTCACTTCCAACCTTCAAATCAGGACAAACCCACCTGATCAAACTAGCTTTTCTTTAAACCCCTTTTTTTTGTTTTGTTATTCCCCACGTCTTTGAGTGTCCAAAAAAGCGCTATACAAGTTTGATTTATTATTATTATTATTATTATTATTATTATTATTATTATTAAGGCTACGGTGACAAGCGATTGCTCTGAACATGGCAAATATAAAAGAACAGCTAAATGAAAAGGATCAACTTGAGGAGTTGCGATCTGAAATGGATGAAACAGATGTTGAAGCGGTACCAAGGCGGTCAGAACGGCGTAGTGGGCCCACAGAGGAAATGCTTCAATACCAAAATGATGAACAGTCAAAAAGAGAGAAAAAATGATTAACCATTTATGAACATTGGAAAGGCGTGGTAAGAGTCTACAGAGAAGACTTAAAAAGTGATATATCAGATTCACGGTTAGCAGAAATGGCCGACGATATTGAAAAGACAGTATATGACATGACAAAGGCATACAGTGAACCAAGTCCCATGTCATAAGGCGCAAAATGGACTCTTGCGAATCAGTGACTAAGGACATTATGAAAATACTTTGTGAGCGTTTAGCAGCCATAGACGAGTATGATGCAGATAGAGAAAAGCAGCGCCTCCAGAAGCTCTTAGCCTACGAACATGCCACGTCCATGTTTGGCACCGCGTCACAGTCAAGTTACCGCTCTGAAGCAAGTATCGCTGCCAAAAGAATCGATGCAAAAGAAGCTCAGTATAAAATCACAGACGAGCAAATTAAACAAAAGGAAAAAATAAGAGAAATGGGAGAGAAACACAGGAAGGAATTAGATGCACAAAAGTCTGAATTAGAGCGTTTACAAGCAGAAAAGGAAAGGCAAGCTGCACGCGCGAAGTTAGAGATTTACGACGAGGAATTCAGAGTTGATGTGGACGGTCGGTTAATGGTTAATGGTTAATGGTTAATGGTTAATGGTTAATGGTTAATGGTTAATGGTACATCACAATGGGACCCCTCCAGTCACCCAAAGCTTCGCACAGCCGGCGCCAGCGCTCTCTACAGACTCATATGATGACTGACACGTGTCCCATCATGTGACTCGTTTGCAGAGACACCAACTCGAGTATTTTGCTTATTTATCGACTTGGAGAGATCACAAAGGCCAGGAGGCCGCCTGATTTGTGCTTCGCGGATTCAACGCAGTGGGCTCCAACTGTCGGAGCCCTTGTGTCATGACGTCACCTTCCGATGCGGCGCGTTGTGACAGCTGTTCAATGCTGGAGGCGAGAGTTTTTGAGATTGAAAAACGACTTTCAACGCTTTCTACAAGCCACGCTCAAGAACTGTCGACTCTGTAGTTACTGTTGGAAAGTCTGGACCGGTACCCGCCGACAACAACAATGATTTGGATATTACTTTGCCCATGTCCACACATCCCACAGAACCGGGTGCTGCAAATAGCGAAATAAACCAAGCTGCTCAAGACTCGGCACAGGCTAATGCCTGGGATCATCCCAGCGGGGCACGACCTAAACAACTGACAGCATCTACAGCATCGTATGATTGGTCTCTGCCAGTTCATAAACATAAACAACATAAATATAAAGTTTATCGCTGTGATAGAAAGTCTAAGGGTGGTGGTATTGCAATCTTTGTTAAAGACCACTTTACTGTTGAAACAATTACCTGCTATGCTAAGCCCAAGTGTTATGAATATTTGGCACTGTTGGTAAATATTTCAAATAACAATAAAAAAATTGCTGTTGTAGGCATCTATCGCGCACCCTCTGCAAACAAGGAGGCTATAAATGACATTTTTGAATGATAACTTAAAGGATCTATGTAATAGCTTAAATCTTACACAACTAATATCCTCTCCTACCAGGCCTAACAACAAACATTTAGACAGTGGTACATTAATTGATGTCATATTAACTAATAATCCACAAAATTATAAATCAAGTGGCGTTTTCCCCTTGGATTTTAGTGATCATTGTCCAATATGCGTCCGTAACACAAAAATGAGTAAAGCAAATCCCCATGTGACTATTTAGAGATCCTACAAACATTTTCAAGATCAGGCATTCCTTGCTGACTTGTATTATAGCGATATTGGTTTAACATCAGTGATTCCAGACCCAGAAATGGCCCTAAAATTCTTCATCAACACTTTTAATAATGTTTCAAACAAACATGCTCCGAATAAAAAGATTAGAATGAAAAATCGCGTAAATCCTTGGTTTCATTCAGAAATTTCAGGTTTAATCAGAGAAAGGGATGCAGTTTGGAAAAAGGCACAAGCTTCAAAACAAAGAGAGGATTGGATACTTTCTTGCCAAATACGAAACAAATGTCTAGCAAGAATTAGAAAAGCTAAAACGTCGTATTATAGGTCAAGCCTGACGGCAAGCCATGGAAACCCGGCAAAATTCTGGAAAACTGTTAGGTCACTGTCACTACATACTATGCCATCGTTGCCATCTAATGTCCTGGACAGCGCAAACACAGTAAGGTCAAAACAAGATATTTGTGAAGCCTTTAATAAGCATTTTGTAAATGCATGTAATGTCTTTCAAAATAATGATTCTCCTTCTCCGGATGACTTGGTTGAAAATAAACTCAAAAAACAGTTTTTTTCATTAAAGCCTATATCATACTCTGAAGTTTTTCATATGCTGTCCACAATAGACCCTAAAAGTCCACAGGGGCTGATGGGTTGGACCCCAAGCTGTTATTATTGGCCCGTAACACACATTCTTAATTTATCAATTGAATCTGAAATCATTCCACATTTATGGAAAGCAGCCCATGTTCTGCCATTACATAAAGATGGCCCTACAAATATCTTAAATAATTATCGACCAATATCAAAACTACCATGTCTTGCTAAAATCTTAGAAAAACTTGTAAGTAATCAAATTAAATCCTTTTTAATTAAGCATTCTGTCCTTAAACCATATCAGTCTGGCTTTAGACGAGGCCATAGCACCGTCACTGCCACAACTACAGTTTTAAATGACATCTATGCAGCACTTGATAGTAGGCAAGAGTGTTTGGTCCTATTCATTGATTTATCAAAGGCTTTTGATTCTGTGAATCATCAAATATTGTTAAAGCAGCTACAACATATTGGATTTGATAAAAAAGCCTATAATTGGTTCTCAAACTATCTTTCAAACAGAACACAAGCAGTTGTAGCTGATGGTTTAAATCTGAGTTTTTAATCACAGCTAAAGGAGTCCCCCAGGGCTCTATTTTGGGTCCATTGTTGTTCACAATCTTCATAAATTCTATTGGGTACAATATCAAACATAGCTCTATACACTTGTATGCAGATGATGCGATGTTGTACCAGTGCTCCCTCTGCTGGCCAAGCTGCACAGTTCCTACAGGAAGATTTTGATGAAATTCAAAATTCATTAATAAAACTTAAACTGTCATTAAATACACGCAAAACTAAGTATATGTTGTTTTCCAGGAGGCAAGAAGTTCAACCTTTAAATATCCAGACACTTGATGGCACAGCTGCAGAAAGAGTTTCCTCTTATAAATACTTGGGTTTCTGGCTGGATGAGAAATTTACTTTTAAAACACATGTTTCAAAACTATGCCGTAGTCTTAAATCAAAATGATCATTTTACTATAGAAACAAATCTCGTATTCCATTGAATTATAGAAAAGAAATCGTTCAAGCTACGTTTTTATCAGTCCTTGATTATGGCGACACAGTTTATACTTCAGCTTCCTTTCCTCTCGATGCAGTTTATCTGCTGTTCGATTTATAACTGGAGACAAATACAGAACTCATCACTGGTTACTGTAGGACAAAGTCGAAGAGAGCAACACTGCATTTTTAGGCGGCTGCATATATGAAAAAAAAACACCTAACCCCAAAAAAATTGCTACAAAAGGTTTTTCAATGGTTTTCTGTAGTATCAGGTGTGCTTATTAACATACTAAAAGTCTACCAAAATCTGACCACTGGAAAGGTGTAATTTCCAAGATGGCGTCCAAGATGGACGCCAAATCCTTAAAATGCCCATTACTCCTTTATTATTCGTCCTAGACAAGTCATTTCTGTGTCTAACCCCATGTTTTAGGTATCTAGGAATCCAATAAGCTTGTTCAAATAGTGACATGATTGCATAATTGTTAAATAGAAATGGTGGACAAATACTCTATGCATTAATATTAGCGAGGTTGTCACGGCAACTGTACAAATTTTCCCAGAGGCTTAGAGGGACATGGATGGGCTCATTTTAAAGCCCCGACCCTGTTCTTCCCAACACAATAAAGAATAAGTCTGTACGACATTTACTCCCAGAGATATTTGCTAAAGTCTGCGAGGTGAGCGACCATGTCGGCCCTGACATGGTAGACCTGGATGGGTTTTAACCTCTCTGTTATCTCAGCATATTAGCAATTTGCTATCGCAATCATTTCACTATAATGTAAATATGCTAAGTGATTACAAATCTCTTATTTATTTTTGAAAAGAATGCCTTTGATCTGCACTAGATTTACAAATAGTCATTGTCACACTCGTCCTCCCGTAAAGGTTGATTATGTGGATTGTCACAATTTTCCACTTGACATGGTCCACAAGCAGGTGTGCGTGGTGGTCCATATCCTCTGTAACTACACCGTGGTATTCGGCAGTTGTGCTATTACAGTGGGCTATCTGCAGGAGACTTATCAGGGCAGCAGTTTTATCGGTAAGAACTGGCACAAACCGACTGTCCTCCAGTTTCCCCCAATCCACCGCATTCATGTCACTCCCTTTTCCAATCCACATTATCAATACGCTCTGAGCAAATGATATTAAGTTGAGAACTCGGTATGAGGGATACGTTGCTAAAAAGGTTATAGCACAAAGAGGCTAGTGAATCAGTACTGTTGCCACCAAACACAGATTGAGAACCATATGTTTACATACACTTCTTAGGTCAAAATTATTTATCATTTCTATTCATCAAACTCCAGAGGAATGAGAGATGGAATGTTCTCACTATTTTTTAATCACTTTTTACAGTCAGACGTTTATATACACTAAGATTATTAAACCTTTAAACAGTTTAAACCCAGATGATGATGTCATGACCTGAAGCACAAGTCCGGTTCATCCTTGGGTGTAATTTACAGACACTTGAAGGTTCAGGTTCATTGGTTCAAACAATGATGGAAATGTCCAGTCATAATACAGATCAGAAAGAAGGTTCTGTGTCCCAGAGATGAACGTGTCTGAAATGTAAATATCAACCCAAGAACAAATGCAAAAGACCTGGTGAAGATGCTGAACCTGGTAAGAGTTTGTCATTATCCAGAGTGAAACAAGTCCATGGTCTGAGATGGAACTCTGCCAGGAAGAAGCTCTGACTCCAAAAGAAACATCAAAAAGCCAGATTGGAGTTTGCAAATAAAAAAAGGATAACGATTTACATTTTTTGAGACATATCCTGTGGTCTGACGGAAAAAAATTAAGTACATTTTGGCCATAATAACCATGGTCACGTTTGGAGGAAAAAGGGTGAATCTTGCAGCCTGACAACACCATCCCAACTGTGAAATACGGGGGTGTCAGTATCAGGCTTGTTTTGGGGTTGTTTTGCTGCGGGAGGAACTGGTGCACCTCACAAAATAGATCATGAAGAAAGGACTCACATTAATGTTACGTGTTTAGAAAGATTTTTAAGCAAAATGTATTGCTACGTTATGCTTAAAAATCACATTGGTCACATGTTGGTCTGGCCCCTGAATGCATGGAATGTCAGGAATATTATGATGTGTAGAGACTGGATAGGTACATTTAACAGGCAATTTTTGTAATTTGTAATTATGTATTTTGTTTGCTTCTGCACTTTGATTGTATGTTTTAATTGTGGGTCCCTGTCCATAAGCTTTGCGCTTCTTGGGATTCCCTTTTGCAAAACGAACCTCAATATCAACAAAACTGAATGATATAAATTGTCACGTTTTGTAAATATTATAAAAACTATGTGGAAAAATTGTACGAACATCTCAAGAGCCAGGAAGTTAAAGCTTGGGCAGATGGATCTTTCAACTAGACAATGACCCAAAGCCAAACTGCCAATACTGGTCACAAAGTGGCTTAAGGAAAACAAAGTCAATGTTTTCAAGTGGTCATCACAAAGTCCTGATCTCAGTCCAGTTGAAAATGTATGGGCAGAGCTGAAAAGGCATAGGCACGCAAGGCGGCCTACAAATGTTTCTCAGTTACACCAGTTCTGTTTGGAGGAATGGACCAAAACTCATCTAACTATTGTGAGAAGCTTGTGGAGGGAAAACCAAAACGTTTGACCCAAGTCAAAGTCACAGTTTAAAGGCAATTCTACCAAATATTCATGAAATCTATGTAAACGTTTGGTTTTGTAATAAGTAATAAACATTTTTTTTAGAAAATTCTATCGCTCATTCTTCTGGAACACTATAAATCTGGGAAGTTGTGTCACAACCTGTGAAAGCAACTGAGAACACAAGTCACTCCCCAGGACTTGTTACATCTCGCTGATGTTGTATATCTCAGGAACTGTGGATTTGTCCGAACGAAAATAGAGATCCTAATTGTTCATCTCAGCTTAGTAGAGAAGAAGAATGAGCAAGTCTGTATCTTCACCTATCAAGGTCGTGGGCTGATGTTGTGACACCTTGATTGCAGCCTTCACAAGGTCCACGTCTGCATCCTCAGTCACAAGATCAATAAGTCCTTGTTTGTTAGAAGGTGTGGAAAGGAAATCTTATTTTTCCACAAACTCAGTTTTTGCATTGAAAACCTTCACTGTAGCCATCACAAACTACGGTTGCTTTACCATAATGACGTATCAAGCAAAGAATATCATAAATGCCATTTGCTCAGAGTGTATTAGCAGATCATGGTGTGGATATGAAAGGGTATGGACATGAATGTGGTGGATTGGGGATGGAAATTTGAGGACAAGTGGTCTATGTCTAGCCTGGTCTCACCATATCCTCGTACCCATTTCATACAAAGGGTCTTCTTCTTGTGGATCTTCACAATTGAGCTCCGTTTTCAGGTGGGAGGGGTGAACTCCTTTTAAACGATTGGATCTGATTTTACCCAATCGCTAGCATTTTTACCCGCTCACTAAATGGCAGGTTGAAATTCAACCGATGTAACGCGGTCACTGAGATCAGACCCAGACGGACATGTTTGGAAATGATAATTGACCGGACTTTGCGCATGGCTAAGGCCAGGCTAGTTCATGCCAGTTCTTACCGATAAAACTGCTGCCCTGATAAGTCTCCTGCAGATAGCCCACTGTAATAGCACAACTGCCGAATACCACGGTGTAGTTACAGAGTGAAGAAAAACAGCCGTTTTCCTGTGTTGTCCTTGTACACAATAAAGAGTATCACTACGACGAGTTTACTTTTCCCCTATTTTAAACATTACCTTTAATTGACAACACTGCGCATTCAAACTGAAAAAGGAGTTCAGAACCGTCAAAATTCTACGCTACGTAAAACTAATAAAAATACATACCAGGAATTGATGACAAATCAAGGAGTTCAACTTAGACGTTTTATTCCCTAACATGTCATCTTAATACAGAATTCTGTCTTTCCCAGTGCCCTATCAAATGTGTCTGTCAGCAGCCGTTCCCAATGGGCATACTGACTCTTCCTGGGGAAGCACAGTATTTTTACACATTCCATTGTTTACAAGATTTATGAGTCTAAGACCACATGTAATGTTTTCATCGTTCCCATTGGCTCCCACAGCTGTGCATTCAGCTCCACCTTGGTCTCCCTTGTAATTTGAACCCTTTATTGACCATGTGGCCAGTGGACTGGGTGGGGGTCGCTGTGTCTCAATCTTCCCTGAAACAAAGAACTTTTTTGGGGAAAACCACACCTTTTACTGCACTGAATGAAAACTTTTGGTTAGTTTGCTAAATAGCCAAAGGAACAAAACATCGTATAAAAATATTATCTCTTCAGACCCCTTTCTGACCTCTAAAAGGAGGTCAACAAAACCATAATATTTTCAAGTTCACAAAAGTACAGCCTGTATCAAAAATCACAGTACAATTTCACATATTATAACACCAAAAAAACATGTTCACTTTATGTAGGGCATACTCAACCAGCCGCTGAGTGGTTTCAAAATCATCTCTCTCTTCCCATGTGTAACTTCCGCTTACTAATCTTTCCAAGCGGAACTTGGCTGGTTTTTATTCCGTGTCAACGGTACATTTCACCTTTTACGTCCCCCTGGGACCGTCTCTGTTTGACACAAAAATAAACATTCCTGCAACACAAAACACAACAAGCACAACAACACCGAACAGTGTTGTTTAGATATTATCTCCACCACAATATTCTCCATCACAGCCTTGTCGGGGGTCGTTCCATTCATTTTTCAAAGCCTGCCGTACTCTTTCCAAGTACAGGCTGGGACCACCCCCTTCTTGCGTTTCCCTTGTCCTGAGCTCCGTGTCCCCCTGGGACGCATCACCCATGGTATAGATGCCCCCAGTGGAACCCAGAGCCCTGGAGACCATGCTGCGAATGAGAGGCACAACACAACAAAACAAAACACAACAAAACAAGAGTATTACACCTATAAGAATACCCACCTTTTGAAGGATATGGATCCAGGAACCGGAATTCAACCAATTTAGCCAGGTCCACTGAGGACCCTGGTCTTCTTGAGACGCGAGGAAGTCTTTGAGTTCCTTTACTTTATTTTTAATGGCTGTCCAATTGCCAGTGTCGTCGGGAATATAAGTACAGCAGTGGTCAAGGCCAACTGCTGTGCACATACCACCCTGTTCAGCGTACATGGCGTCTAACGCCACTCTATTTTGCATAGCCACAACAGCCACTGCCTTAAGTTCTGGACTCCTTTCCATTTGGTCCAAGATGTCGCCTATTACCTCAGTTAGGTCCTGCAGGATCCACCATACCTCATTTAGACGCTGCATGGAGGCCGCCACACCGATCATAGGGATCAGCGTGGCGATAAATCCTTTCCCATCTCCGAACAGGGGCTTACGTCCGCCGTTATCAGAGAAAGGTACGTATGATTGACCGAGGGTACGGTTTCCCACCTTCAGGGTGTCCCTTTTTCTCATGCCGTGCTTATGTAGGTTATGGTGTCTATATTCTCGTACGGCGTCTTGCATTAGTGCATCTGACACCACAATAGATGAGGGCTTCAAACGAGCCAGAGTGCAGGTCCCACACCACCCACCACGCAGGGTCAAATAACTATTATCGCCGCATAGCCAGATGTGTCCGACCGGGGTGGGAAATCCCCCTCTCAGTGGGACTGATACTACCGCGGAGTAGGTTAGGGGAGTCATTTCCACTACCCTAGCCCAAGTGGTTCGGTTCAACGGCCATGTTTGTCCGAAAAACGGATGCCTTCTATGTTTTATCTCGCTTTTTTCTACGAGGTCACTGTGGAATTTCACTACTCTCTCGGCCCATGTTTGGTTTCTTACAGAAAACCCATCACCTATGTAATCTAAGCACGATGTTTTACCCAAGTACCTGTCCCCCTGCCCACATTCCCGCTTAAACCCGAGGGGCGCTACTAGCTCCTTCCTAAAATGTGTCACGCCAGCAAACCGTATCCCCTTCCTCAAGGTGTCATTGGTTCCGGTCGTCCAATTCCCTGGCCAGACCCATTGTAAGGGACTAGCATACTTTTTGTATGGCTCGCACCCCGGTAGGACCCCATCAGTCCACCTCCACCAATGGTAGAGCCACAATAGACACACCGAGGCCCTTACCGAAATCGGGACGGGGACAGTGGACGGCACTTCTGCAGCATGATGGGGCCTGAGGGAGCACACCCAACAGGGCGGGGTTGAGTTGGTAATCATGGCCGTGTGCTTAGCTAATTTTACCCATTTATTCTCTCCTGGCTTATGACCCCCCGTATCGAAAGACCGTCGCTTCCTAGATCCATCTCCCTCTGTGGAAACAGACATGTTAGATACATCATAAATCACAGGTTTCAATACAGCATCATTTGTTCCTTCTTTGTTTTCCCATGTTTTTATCATTTTTTCTGTACAATGGGTGATCCAGTCTAGGGTGTGTTGGTCCGACACTGCTTCTCTCATTTTCACCAACATTGTACCTGCATTGTTGCAGTAGATGACCAGATTTTCTCCAGGTGTTTTACCTACTTCTTTGCATACCTTGTAGAGGGCCAATTTCAATTCTTTGATAGGGTGTCCTCTGACCCGTCCCTCACAACTATGTGGATCGTCTATTTTTATTACTGTTGGTATGATGAGCAAGCAAAGAGCAAGTGTCAGGGCCCACACCCCGTATGGACACCTTAAAGGTCCTGGTTTTAAAACCCAGGCCTTAAGTCCATATTTGTTAGTATTTTTTATGTCTTTGTGATCGTCTGGGTTGGGGTTGGTGTCCCCCACCCCCTTCAGTGGGGCTGTTAGACCCACTATCATATTCAGCAGGATGTGTCAACCGTCTGGGATGCGTATGAGTCCAATGTAAGCCAGTTTTCTCAGAACAGGGCTTCAAGTGTGACCAGTGGTACCAGTTGTCACGCCCCTCAACCTTAACTGCGGTGGCAGTCCTTTGAGTCACTTCAAAAGGTCCTAAGTATCTGGGAGCGTTCCAACAGGTCCTGGTGTGGTTTTTAATGTAGACCCTCGATGGTAAGTCCGCTGTGTAATCAGAAACAGTGGTGTCAGTCGCCACAATGGGTGTTAGTTCCTTCAAAAGTGTATTGAGAGCCTCAAAATACGGTCTGAACTGGAAGATGTTAGTAACTTCAGGCAAGGTCGCTGAGTTAGACTTAGGCAGGCACCCGGGCATGGCCCTGCCAAACACAAGTTCAAATGGGGTGAAATGAGTCGTGTTATTCACAGTGGACCTAAGGTGAAGTAACGCAGCGGGGAGCGAGGACAACCAAGTGGCTTTAGGGTTGTCTCGCAGCATTTTGGCAAGAACACTCTTCAGTGACCGATTCATTCTCTCCACTTTAGCGTTACCTTTGGGGTAATATACGCAGGAGAACGATTTGTGAACACCCAAGAGACCACAGAGAGTCTAAACATCATGGGCCGTGAAGTGGGTCCCGGAATCACTGTGTAACTCCGAGGGAACCCCAAAGAGAGGGATCCAGTCTTTCAGAAGTACAGCCATGACCTCAGCTGAGCTTTCCCTTTTGCATGGGAAGAACGCCGGCCATCCCGAGAACGTGTCTACAATACCCAACAGAAATCGCTTACCTTGGTGAGGCACGATCATGTCCGTGAAATCAATCTGGATCACATCACCAGGGTAGCGTCCAGTTTTCACCGCACCCGCACCTCGTTTGTGGTGTGGGTGAGGATTAAAGGCACCACATGTCTGACACGCACGTACAAAGTCTTTACACAAAAAGAGAGGCATCTTATGGTAGTAGAACTGTTCCAAGATGCTGGCCATGCCCTTCGGACCAAGGTGATTCAAACCATGTATTTCCTCTAGAACACGTTGTTCCATTGATGGCGTCAAGAATGGCAGGCCATTAGGGCCACGATAGACCCCATCAACGTACGCGTCAGCAAGGCGATTTCGTGACCAAAAGTCCTCACCGTATTCATCATGATAAGAACGGCACTCGTCGACACTCAGAAGTCCCTGAAAAGCAACAGGCGTTAAGTGGGGCTTCCAAAAGGTGTCTAAATGAAATTTAAGGCTGTGCGCCCTGCCTGGCGGCAAGTTCTCCACCAAGGTTCCCAAGCGATCCCACACTTCCATGGGCATCCAGAGATGACCTGAGTCAGTCAGAGCAACATCATGACCGTCAATTGTAGAAATACTGACCCATACATCCGAGACCAGCTGCAAGGACTCCAACAAAGGAGCCTGAACAAGTCCTACCAACATCAAAGGATTACACTCCCCTTCACCGGGAGAGTCAAAATGATAATCACCCGCCATTTTCGCCGCAACATCCGCCGCCCTGTTGCCAATGGCAGTCATTGTGTCCGCCTTAGAATGACCAGGAACCTTCACTACCGCCACAGCAGCAGGGAGCAACAGACTGTCAGCTACTTCTTCGCAAAGTTCTTTATGGGCTACAGGAGTGCCCTTAGCGGTCAAAAAGCCGTTCCTTTTCCAAGACGACAAATCACGCAACACTAGGCCACACACATAAGCCGAGTCGGTGTAAATCGTGACACGCTGACCCGAAGCAACCTCCAACGCCAATTTCAGCGCCATCAACTCCGCAAACTGGGCGGAGGAGCCACCATAGGGGCCCCAGCTGGAAACTGTGCGAGTGTGGTTCGGTGGCGAAAGTTCAACAACCGCAGCCCCAGCTGACAGGGACCCATCCGTGAGCCTGTGACAATGTCCGTCCGTGAAAAGCAAACGAGAGCCCGGTAAAGGTTGGTCTGACAAGTCAGGCCTAATCCGAACCTGAGATTGAGAGAAAGACTCACAGCAATGTGGGGAGCCAGTAAGGGTCAGCCCTGCCGAAACGTTAGGAGCGTCATCGGCAGCAAAAGTTAAATTTGGGGCAGTCAGTTCCCTTGCAAGTCTCAATTGTCTTTGAGGAATCAGGGCAAAGGTTTTAGATTGTACATAAGCTACCACCGAGTGAGAGGTATACACCACCAATGGATGACCCATCACTACATGAGCCACCTTCTTCAATAAGGAAGCCAATGTATCAGCAAACAGCGCACAATCAGTGGCCTTCTTGGCAATTGGGTCCAACAAGGTGGATGCGTAAAGTATGATATTACGCTGACCACTCGCTCCTTTCTGCCACAAGACCGCATGTCCGGAGCAATTGGTGATGGTGGTATCAAGATGAAAAGGCTTACCGTAATCAGGAATGGCAAGGTCCGCACAGGAAGCCAAAGCTGCCTTTAGGTCAGTAAAGGCTTTGTCAGCCTCCTCCGTCCAAGACAGGGAGGCTCGGAGATCTCGAACCCCAGCTGCGCGGATGATTTCTTGCAAGGGAGCAGTCTTACCTGTGTAGTCCAAGACATGGTGTCTGGAGTAATTCGCCAACCCTAAAAAGGAAAGAAGGGACCGTACCGTATCCGGACGGTCGGCCGTAAGAATGGACTGCCTCTGGGTGGCACTAGGGGTAATATGACCAGCCGAAATAACCTTACCCAAAAAGAGAACTTGGGCTCGGCAACATTGTAGCTTCTCCTTTGAGACCTTAAAGCCACATTCAAGGAGACGTGACAGGACAGCGGCCGTCACGTCCAAACAATCTTTGGCACTTTCAGCGCCAATTAAAATATCATCAGCGTACTGTGACACAACAGCACCGGGAAGTACTTCAATAGGGGACAAACAGTCCTTCAAAACTTTATTGAAGATTCCTGGTGAGTTCCGATGACCTTGAGGTAAGACCTTGTACTGCAATTTCACTCCACCATATGTAAATGCAAATTGATATCTACACTCCTTAGCCAAGGGAATGGTGAAGAATGCATGTTTCAGGTCAATGACTGTAAAGTACTTCATCACAGGAGTCAGGATAGAGAGACATTTGTGAGGGTCTGGAACAGGCAAGAGAGGTGTGGTTGTGACTTCGTTTACCTTTCTTAGGTCATGTGCAGGTCTAAAAGTGCCATCAGGCTTTGGCACTGGGTTTAAAGGAGTATTCCAAGGAGAATCAGAAAGCTCTAATACCCCAGCTTCCCATAAGTCTGTCAGGGCAGTTTCAATGCCCTCCCGCTGTTTTTCTTTACGAAAAGGTCTTTGCGGGACATAAACACGAGACCCCGGGGCAACATCCAAAGTTACCGGGTCCACTTTCGTGCAATAACCGATGTCCGATGGGCCCCTCGCCCACAAGTCCTCTGAGAAGCGCTTTAACATGTCCTCCGCACCTTCATGGTCGGTCAACTCGCGGCCATGAGACCGAGAAAGAATCTCTTCTTCAGCCATTGTTTCGTCTATCGCTAAACCTAACTCGACCTTGTATGCCTGTGTACTGGAACTGTACATTACCCCATCCATACCAGTCTGCTCCCAGTCCAGAACCTTGTTAAGTTTATGTGTTAGGGGACCCAACTCCCTGGCCTCATGGCCAGGGCCTAAGAACAGTGACACGTGTGGGTCAGTTAGAGTGTCTCTTTTATAGAAACATTTTATGTTTTCCGGCAGAACAACTGGGGCAACAACACCTGATTCATGTACATACAAATGTGTGGATGTGATAGTATATGTATTACCTCTAACCTCACTATCAAAAGCCAACTGGTATTGGGCGTCAGCACTTCTGTCATAGAAGAGAGTGCAGTGCAGTGGATCAATTGGAGGGGCATATGGGTGGAGCATAGTGAACCATGGTTTCCATTCGAGCATTTTTGCGTAGAGTCCAGTCATGTCAGGAGTCCCTGGCTCTAGGAGTAGCCAATAGATTGACACTCCCTCAGCCATACGCTCTTCCCGAAAAACATAAAGTCCATGCGACCGTGCCGGTGTGCAGGTGATGGAATATCCGTTTGGCCACGTAACATACATGGCGTCAGGGGAACAGTTAATAATGGCTCCTGTAGCTTGAAGGATGTCTCGACCAAGCAGATTCACCGGAGTCTGGGGTGAATAGATCAATGACGATTTGAAAGTCTGTCCAGCCAGTTTGAAAGTCAGTTCTTTGGTCATGCGTAGAGGGGTTGCCTTTCCCGTGAGTCCTGAAAGGTTAATGCTTTTGTCACTTAGCATGTGTGGTGTTGCTTTTCTAGTCGTGGAATGAGTAGCTCCCGTATCCACGAGCATCATCAACGTTTCCCCACCCACCTCTACTGGGACAAATGGTTCTGGGGTGGGTCCAGGACTCACTGGGCACCCCTAGTAGAAGTCCTCTTGACCGTATGGGAGGCAACCATGAGTGTCGTGTACTGGATAGTTGCCACCACCGCCCCCACGAAACCACGGGGCTGGTCCAGAACGGCCAGGTCCCCCTGCCGGATGTCGGAGCTGTGGTGCCCCACGCGCTCCTCCCAAAGGCACACGAGCAGGTGGGTTGGGACAATCCCTAGACCAATGACTGGGGTCCCCACAGTTGAAGCAGCCCGCCTGTTGGCCACCTTGGGTACAGTCTCTGGCCCAATGATCCTGCGCCCCACAGTGAAAGCAGGCCTGGTTGTGCTCTTGGCCCCGCCCAGCTCCAATAGCCCCATAGCCCGTACCGCCGGACCCCCTGCCTCTTGATCGTCCCCTTTTGTTGCCTCTACCCCTACCCCCTGAGTTTCCTCCTATCCCGTGAACATGAATGTGCATTTGTGATGTTGGCCCTAAGGGCTGATTCTGGGAGGCGTATAGGACGCTTGCTGGTGTAGGGACAGGTGTCAGGGGTGTGTGTATGGGAGTTGTTGCCACCATTTGTGTCTTTTTGTTATCTTTTTTGGCAGCCGTTAATTGCTGCCGTGTCTGGTTAAGCTGATTCTTCAGCAGCTCTTCCTGCATGATTTCAATGTTACTTTGTCTGGCACTGTGTTTTTTGTTGAAAATTTCAGCGTGATGTTTGAAATGAGTCAGAAATGTGGTTGAGTCTGAAGTCAGTCCTGGGACATTGGTCAGACAGGTCTTAATAGGTTCTGGAAGAACGTCCAGCACGTTCTGAAGGAACAGACAGGATGTCTGTGGGTGTCTGTACGGGTGTACATGCATGGATGCAATGTAAAGTTGGATACATTTATCCAGAAATTGGGTAGGGCAGGTGCCCGGTACAAATGATGGGAATGTGGGAGGTTGGGGGGATGGTGGTGGATACATAAGATCCACTACTGTCAGGAAATTCTCCGCCAGTGGATCAAAGGGTTCATGGACCTGCACGTTGTGCAGGTTCGCGGTTCTCAGTAGGTGGCTTACAGCGTGAGGGGCTGCACACGCGGACACCAGGCCCTTGATATCGCCGACCGCCAGCTGCGCGTTGGCGCACTGTAGCTGTAATGTGCTAAACCATTTTTTGCCCCCTTCTTGTAGGGGGGGTAAGGTGTCCCTAAGGTGTCGTAATTCAATACTACTCAGTGGTTTATAGGCCACTGGGATCGGGCCCCCTGCATTTACTGGGGGTCCCGTCTGAATAAGAGGATAAGTACCTCGATATGTAGCTCCTTGTGGGAGCTTGGCCAATTCCTTAGTCTTTTTTTCAATTTTCACCTGTAGGTCCGCTACCACCTTTTTTGCCTGTTTCAGCTCCACTTTCCAGTCCTCCTCCTCATCCTCCTCATAGTCTCTATTCTTAAGTTCAAATACGCGATCCAAAGCGCCTCTTTTTTCGGTGTAAAGTGCGCTTAATTCATCCGATATTTTGTATGACTCCACATTGGCCCGACAGTGGCCTTCGTCCTCGCTATCATCCGAGAACTGGGAAAGACTAATCTTTTCAGTTACTTTCTTCTTTTGTTTCACCACTGGGGCCGGCTGGGCCACGTTGGCCTTAAGCGCGAGTTCCTGTAGCCTTTCAGTCAGCTCGTGAACCTCAGCCTTTCTTGCTTCCGTCTCTTCATTAAATCTTTCCATTAATTGTTGTTGGGCTTTTAGATGATCTTCAGTCACCTTCTGTGTCTGAGACAGCGAGTGTGTCTTCAATTCTTCAAGGGCTTGCATTGTTTCCTTGGCGCATTTTTCTGTTTGTTCCACCACCTTTGTCCCCCACAACTGTCCGCCTGGATCCCTTGGTATTGTCTTGGAGTCAGTGTAGGCGCGTGTTATCAAGGACCTAACATGTTTATGCTCGTCCGCTGATAACAAGTTTGAAGCCGCCACGTCCACGTCCACCAGTCCATGAAGGGTTAACTGTGGGTATAGAGAGGACCCACACGCTCCGCTCTGGTCATACGGAGGAGGGGCCTGTGGGGCCAAAGCGGGAGCTCCTCCGCTCGGGAGGGGCTCTTGAATCCCTCCCCCTGAAGTGGGGGAGATTGTAGCAGGGGCCTTCGGCTCCACGGCGGGAGCCCCTCCTCTCGGGAGGGACTTTTGAACCCCTCCCCCTTGAGTTGGGGAAAAAACCTGTCTCTCTTTCAACCATTGTGCTGAAGCAAGTGCAAGGACCGGGTCGATGCGTTTTCTCAGTTTTTGATACTTACTGATCGTGAGTTTCAGCAGTTTCTTCTCACTCTTCGAGAGTCCATTACTCCCCTTTAATTTGTCCTCGTCCTGCAATTCCCTCGTGCAGAACTCCACTGCACCAGTCAAAACCCCGCAGAAAAACTCCAGTGAATGTGGGACCGTGGGGTCCCTCTGAAGCAGCTCAAAGCCTTGAAAACAGGCCAAAATCGCCTTGTTCAAGTCTTTTCGCGTGGTCTTTGTTAAGAGAGGCGACGCCTCTGTGACTGCCTTCCCCCAACCTTCACAGTCCATTAATTCCAGCATTTTCTTACCTTCTTTGTCGCGTCACACAAGTTTATACTTACCACCACTCCAACTCACCTTAATACCGTTTATGATTTCCAAAAACCAAACATAAATTCACCGAATTCACTATGGGTTTTTTTTCTCGTTTTTTTTTTTTTTTTTTTTTTTTATTAATTAATTTTTTTATACCACTTAATCCCGTATTTTTTTTAGAATTTATAGAACCCCGTTCTAAAGGCCTCAAACCTGTTTCTATGTAAAATTTATAGGATCCCCGTCCTAAAGGCCTTCAACCTTTCAATTTTAGACAGATCCCAAGTCTGTCAACGACAATATTTCAACGTTGTATTTCAGACCGTGCGTCCACGGCCTTGGGCGGTTCTGCCTACGTACATTTCAGCTTTTACAGGGGTAAAACCCCAACGCGCAGCCCGTTAATTACTCGTAATTTCAATTTATCCCACTTTTTTTTGTGGTATCTAAGATATCAAATTATAACGTTTCTTTCCTTAATTCCACCATCAATTCACAGATTACACCACACAACAGACAACTCCGTTAAAAAGTAATCTATAATTTGGAAAAATATGCCAAATAGACGTACTTTGAGACTCACACAATAGTAGGGGTCAAAAGCAGTCTTACCTTTTCTAGATGGACGTCCATGAAGTTGCTGTTTATGTGATTGTGGAATGATAAGGACCTGGTATGCCTGCCGCAAAAGTGTTTTTTTTTCTCTCGAAGACCGAACCTCGTCGCGTCTCCGTTTGACGGCTCTTCAGCACCCCCTTCAGCCCGTCGCGGTCACCAAAATGAAGAAAAACAGCCGTTTTCCTGTGTTGTCCTTGTACACAATAAAGAGTATCACTACGACGAGTTTACTTTTCCCCTATTTTAAACATTACCTTTAATTGACAACACTGCGCATTCAAACTGAAAAAGGAGTTCAGAACCGTCAAAATTCTACGCTACGTAAAACTAATAAAAATACATACCAGGAATTGATGACAAATCAAGGAGTTCAACTTAGACGTTTTATTCCCTAACATGTCATCTTAATACAGAATTCTGTCTTTCCCAGTGCCCTATCAAATGTGTCTGTCAGCAGCCGTTCCCAATGGGCATACTGACTCTTCCTGGGGAAGCACAGTATTTTTACACATTCCATTGTTTACAAGATTTATGAGTCTAAGACCACATGTAATGTTTTCATCGTTCCCATTGGCTCCCACAGCTGTGCATTCAGCTCCACCTTGGTCTCCCTTGTAATTTGAACCCTTTATTGACCATGTGGCCAGTGGACTGGGTGGGGGTCGCTGTGTCTCAATCTTCCCTGAAACAAAGAACTTTTTTGGGGAAAACCACACCTTTTACTGCACTGAATGAAAACTTTTGGTTAGTTTGCTAAATAGCCAAAGGAACAAAACATCGTATAAAAATATTATCTCTTCAAGAGGATATGGACCACCACGCACGCACACCTGCTTGTGGACCATGTCAAGTGGAAAATTGTGACAATCCACATAATCAACCTTTACGGGAGGACGAGTGTGACAATGACTATTTGTAAATCTAGTGCAGATCAAAGGCATTCTTTTCAAAAATAAATAAGAGATTTGTAATCACTTAGCATATTTACATTATAGTGAAATGATTGCGATAGCAAATTGCTAATATGCTGAGATAACAGAGAGGTTAAAACCCATCCAGGGCTACCATGTCAGGGCCGACATGGTCGCTCACCTCGCAGACTTTAGCAAATATCTCTGGGAGTAAATGTCGTACAGACTTATTCTTTATTGTGTTGGGAAGAACAGGGTCGTGGCTTTAAAATGAGCCCATCCATGTCCCTCTAAACCTCTGGGAAAATTTGTACCGTTGCCGTGACAACCTCGCTAATATTAATGCATAGAGTATTTGTCCACCATTTCTATTTAACAATTATGCAATCATGTCACTATTTGAACAAGCTTATTGGATTCCTAGATACCTAAAACATGGGGTTAGACACAGAAATGACTTGTCTAGGACGAATAATAAAGGAGTAATTGCATTTTAAGGATTTGGCGTCCATCTTGGACGCCATCTTGGAAATTACACCTTTCCAGTGGTCAGATTTTGGTAGACTTTTAGTATGTTAATAAGCACACCTGATACTACAGAAAACCATTGAAAAACCTTTTGTAGCAATTTTTTTGGGGTCAAACCATATTTGCAGCCGACTATTTATTTATTTATAAGGGACTTGTTGGGAGGCTTCCTGATGATGTTGCATGTGAACTCAACTGCAGCTAAGTAGCTACAACCAGGAAGCGGACGCTGCTCAAATATAAGTTATTTAAATGCAAAATGGTTATATCTAAAACATGATTCAGTCGACACAGACATTATTCGTTAGGCTGGTGTTAGAAGTGATTAGCCTCAGGTCAGACTGTTTTTAATGCAGGCTACTAGTTACCATAGACATGCACTAGCCTAGAACTAGCCTAGCACCGCTAAACTCTTCAAATATAAGAACTGCATGAATTAATATGTATATACATCTCCAGAAATCACACTCTGGATAACTAGGAAATGAGTCAAATATGTCAGAAATCCTGAAATATGCCTTTAAGTTGCTTTTTGTTGGTCACATTAAACATAATCTAATAATACATTTCTTATGTTATCGGTTCCTACAGGGTCGGACGAAGCTCTGAGCTGTTTCTGCTCCTCAAACGCACACATTTTCAGCGGATTCTTTTGCCTCAAACTTGACTGAATTGTTGACTTGCTGTTGTTGCATGAGGCACAATGTCCACATATCTTTATATCTCTGTAGTAATGACATAATAACGGTAATAACAATAACGTTTGCCTGTTTTGTATGGATCGTTGCTCTGACGTTGTCCTTTTTGCACGACTGAATGTGATTTATAAACTGTGACTTTATACCGTGTTTTCTGGACATGAATAAACTTGGAATGCAGTCGGTCTGTTTCTTTACTGCAGCGAAGCCACGACATGGAGAGGTTCGAACTCTCAGGGCGAGTGTTTGTTTCAGCTCTGGGACTGTTCCTTTCACTACACTGCCATGATGCGTTTGGAGGAGAGAGGCCGTTACTGCAGGACAGCGCTGCCCTCTACTGGCTGCACGCGGCACTGCAGAAAAGCCACGTATTTATTTATTAGAGCACTTCACAATAAGACAAGAGTGGCGAGCCAAACCCAGAACCTCCTGAAGTGAAATACAAGTGAAAGTGCATATGACAGGTTTCAAAGCTTTTGCAAATATGACTCATTTAGATGAATCCCATCAGTTGCATAATTATCTTTTTATTTCAGTGAAGCAGCGACGTTAATGAAGAAATGTCGGGCAGAAAAGCTATTTTTATTTCATGTGTTTAAGTTACTGACAGGAAGTGACATCGATAAAGCTCCAGAGCAGTTTGACTCATTTCCCATTGACGTGGTCGGCACGGCAACAGTTTAAAATAGTTTGCCTCGATCTCACTTCCTGTCTGTGTCCGATAAAGAAGTGAAACTATTGACACACTAAAGAAAGCTGGAACAATCTTCAGCAGAATCTTGAATATAATTGTGTTCACTATGTTTGAGTAAATATTGTGTCTCCTGTGTCACTTTAAGTTGTGTGTGTTTGACCTTTAGTGACCCAGCGGCTGTGAGTGTTTGTTTATTTGTTTATTTATTAAAAGGATCCCCATTAACGCAGTCATGCCCAAGTCATATTTGTGTTCTGACTCAAATGAGACTGACGTTGTTAAAGTGAGGCTGGAAGTCTAAATGGACTTCAACCTGTACGGACTCGACAGATTACAGGTGAAACTCGTGCAAAAGTTCATTTATTTCTGTGATTCAACCTAAAGTGTGAAACTAACTTATGATATAGACTCATTACAGGCAAAGAGACGTGTCAAGCCTGTGTTTGTTATAATGTGGATGATTATGACTTACAGTCCATTTTCAAAAGAGTCTAATTTTATGAGATTTTTCATGTGGGTTTTATACAAATTTATTTTTTATTTATTTGAACAGGGACAGTGTACAATCTACATTAGCCTCAGAAAGGAGAGATGCATTGTACCAGGTTATAGCCCATGTGCTAATTTCCACCTGCAGTCCCTGGGCCTATTGTACATGTTTTTAGTGGTAGGGGAAACCGGAGGAAACCTACGCAGACACGGGGAGAACATGCAAACTCCACAGAAAGGCCCCGTCCAGGTGGGAATCGAACCCGGGACCTTCTAGCTGTGAAGCACGAGCGCTAACCGCTGCGCTAACCGCTATGCTACCGCTGTGCTACCGTGCCGCCAATTCAGCAAATGCACACTGTCGTTGTGTCCTTGGGCCAGACACTTCCCCTTACTTGCCTCCAGGGTCTGCGTACACTGGTGGATGAGTGAATGGGTGACTGGTTCTTTGCTGTAAAGCGCTTTGGGCCTGATGAAGGTAGAAAGCGCTGTATAAGTTGAGATTATAACAAATAAAGGCGATACATGTGTCACTGTGCGTGTGACGAGTCTATCACAGACTCACGATATCACATGTGCAACATCGCTCACCTGGCCTTGTATTTGGATGTAAAGTAAATATAATATATATCAAAAAGAGGAAGGAGAAGTGCATCCTGAACCTCCTCAGAGTGTGATTAAAAACAGAGGTGTTTTTTGGAGCAGAGAAAGTCATTCATAAAACAGCGATAACACACCGGCCTCTATGGCAGAAGAAACGCTTCATACAAAGTCTCGTCTGAATGAAAGTCCAGGGAGGTTTTAGTTTCATAAATGTCACTATAATGTTACAGGTGTTTCATTTGTTTGAGCCACTATAGGTTCAGATTAAAGCCATGTGATGCTGGTAACTGTCCTTTGAGCTTTTATTCCTTTGTAATGATGTCAATTCTAAAAGAAAACCAGAATGTAAGCAGCTCAACCCGAGTAAACTCATTATTAAACTGAAATACGGTCTGAATGACTTTGCACTAGAACCTATTTTGACACAATTCAGCAGATAGTGTGATCCGGCTTTGAGGAATGGCTGTCCTATGAAGACAGTGTCCTATGAAGACAGTGTCCTATGAAGACAGTGCCCTATGAAGACAGTGCCCTATGAAGACAGTGTCCTATGAAGACAGTGCCCTATGAAGACAGTGCCCTATGAAGACAGTGCCCTATGAAGACAGTGTCCTATGAAGACAGTGTCCTGTCCTATGAAGACAGTGCCCTATGAAGACAGTGCCCTATGAAGACAGTGTCCTGTCCTATAAAGACAGTGTCCTATAAAGACAGTGTCCTATAAAGACAGTGTCCTATGAAGACAGTGTCCTATAAAGACAGTGTCCTATGAAGACAGTGTCCTATGAAGACAGTGCCCTATGAAGACAGTGTCCTATGAAGACAGTGCCCTATGAAGACAGTGTCCTATGAAGACAGTGCCCTATGAAGACAGTGTCCTATGAAGACAGTGTCCTATGAAGACAGTGTCCTATGAAGACAGTGTCCTATAAAGACAGTGTCCTATGAAGACAGTGTCCTATGAAGACAGTGTCCTATAAAGACAGTGTCCTATGAAGACAGTGTCCTATAAAGACAGTGTCCTATGAAGACAGTGTCCTATGAAGACAGTGTCCTATAAAGACAGTGTCCTATGAAGACAGTGTCCTATGAAGACAGTGTCCTGTCCTATAAAGACAGTGTCCTGTCCTATGAAGACAGTGTCCTATGAAGACAGTGCCCTATGAAGACAGTGTCCTATAAAGACAGTGTCCTATGAAGACAGTGTCCTATGAAGACAGTGTCCTATGAAGACAGTGCCCTATGAAGACAGTGCCCTATGAAGACAGTGCCCTATGAAGACAGTGTCCTATGAAGACAGTGTCCTATGAAGACAGTGCCCTATGAAGACAGTGCCCTATGAAGACAGTGTCCTATGAAGACAGTGCCCTATGAAGACAGTGCCCTATGAAGACAGTGCCCTATGAAGACAGTGCCCTTTGAAGACAGTGTCCTATGAAGACAGTGTCCTATGAAGACAGTGCCTTATGAAGACAGTGTCCTATGAAGACAGTGCCCTATAAAGACAGTGTCCTATGAAGACAGTGCCCTATGAAGACAGTGTCCTATGAAGACAGTGCCCTATGAAGACAGTGTCCTGTCCTATGAAGACAGTGTCCTATGAAGACAGTGTCCTATGAAGACAGTGTCCTATGAAGACAGTGTCCTATGAAGACAGTGCCCTTTGAAGACAGTGTCCTATGAAGACAGTGTCCTATGAAGACAGTGCCTTATGAAGACAGTGTCCTATGAAGACAGTGCCCTATAAAGACAGTGTCCTATGAAGACAGTGTCCTATGAAGACAGTGTCCTATGAAGACAGTGCCCTATGAAGACAGTGTCCTGTCCTATGAAGACAGTGTCCTATGAAGACAGTGTCCTATGAAGACAGTGTCCTATGAAGACAGTGCCCTATGAAGACAGTGCCCTATGAAGACAGTGTCCTATGAAGACAGTGTCCTATGAAGACAGTGTCCTGTCCTATGAAGACAGTGTCCTATGAAGACAGTGTCCTGTCCTATGAAGACAGTGCCCTATGAAGACAGTGCCCTATGAAGACAGTGCCCTATGAAGACAGTGTCCTATGAAGACAGTGTCCTATGAAGACAGTGTCCTATGAAGACAGTGCCCTGTCCTATGAAGACAGTGTCCTATGAAGACAGTGTCCTATGAAGACAGTGTCCTGTCCTATGAAGACAGTGTCCTATGAAGACAGTGTCCTATGAAGACAGTGTCCTATGAAGACAGTGTCCTGTCCTATGAAGACAGTGTCCTATGAAGACAGTGCCCTATGAAGACAGTGTCCTATGAAGACAGTGTCCTATGAAGACAGTGTCCTATGAAGACAGTGTCCTATGAAGACAGTGCCCTATGAAGACAGTGTCCTATGAAGACAGTGTCCTATGAAGACAGTGCCTTGTCCAATCACATGTGAAATGCATCAGTGCTTTTTCAATAAGTGATTATTTTAGGGGAAAATAGAACTGTGAGGGTCAAATGAAGAAAACCTGCCTCAAGGATTTTTTTCATAATAGTTTTTTCCAATTGCTGGGTTTCAGGGACATCACAGCGTCTAAAGGCCAATACTATTATATGGAGGAAACATGATTTTGAGGAAATGTTTGGTCTTGTACAGAGAGATCTTGGACCCAGTGACTGATACTAATGAGAACTGTTGTATGTCAGACTCTTTCTTTTGAGCTATGACTTGTGAAAGTGTAATGCTGTTAATAGGAAAAAGTGGCTCCTCCCCCCGCTGGGTCCGGTGACATCATCACATTCTAGAACCTGCGACCCAGCAATAGGTGGAAAAAAATCTCATGTTTCTGTCCCCAAATGGAAGCTGACCACGTCTGACCCCATCTTTACCCGAAGCAAAGGTCCCACAAACTTGCAGCTTTGGCCCATGACTGTACACGCCCGTGAGATGTACATACTGTAAAATTAGCCCCCTACCTATATTCATTTTGAATTTATGGGGAAGAGAAATGACAAGTGCCCCGAAAGTAACATAAAATCCCCCAACAATAAATCTGACCCGTTTTTTCCCCAATTTGACCCCTTTAACTTTAGAGTTTGACCTATTCACTGACATCATTACACTCAGCACCCTCTCCTGAGGAACATACTACATATTCAGCCTCTTAGCTCAAAGCAACATTTATGTTTAAGCCAAAAAGTTGTGAACAATTATTTTATGAGTCAATTAATTCCAATAAGGGCCCTTTCTAAAAAAACAAAAAATACTTTTTGGCCACTGTGCCTTGACCTTTGACCCTAGGGATATCAAATTCGGTACAGAGAATGTCACAACGGCCCTGTAACATAATCCAGTGTTTGATTTTACCCAGGACCCCCATAGAGTTATTCAGCTGTCTCATTTTCAGACTTTCAGACTGCTTTTTGAGGTATTTACATGTTGTTGTTTTCAATTGGGGCACTGTTCATGTAACCAAAGGGCCCCAAAGGGAACGTGTTTTCTTTGTTACACGGTTAAAGCTGTATTGGAAACGTGTTTCCTTTTGGGGCACTGTTAAAGTCCCCTCATGGAACTGCTTCCTTTGGGGCCACTGTTAATATAACAAAAGGGGCCCAAATGAAATGTTTTCCTCTGGTCCATAGTTAAATCGCTGTATTGGAAACATGTTTTCTTTTGGGGCGCTGTTAAAGAGCTTTATTGGTTCTCAAACGTTCTCTATAGTCCATTGAGGACTTTTGAGGTCAAGTGAGGACTATTGAAGTCCTCAATAGTCCTCACTTGACCTCAATAGTCCCCACTTGGCCTCAATAGTCCCCACTTGACCTCAATAGTCCCCACTTGACCTCAATAGTCCCCACTTGACCTCAATAGTCCCCACTTGACCTCAATAGTTCCCACTTGACCTCAATAGTCCCCACTTGACCTCAATAGTCCCCACTTGGCCTCAATAGTCCCCACTTGACCTCAATAGTCCCCACTTGACCTCAATAGTCCCCACTTGACCTCAATAGTCCCCACTTGACCTCAATAGTTCCCACTTGACCTCAATAGTCCCCACTTGACCTCAATAGTTCCCACTTGACCTCAATAGTCCCCACTTGACCTCAATAGTCCCCACTTGGCCTCAATAGTCCCCACTTGACCTCAATAGTCCCCACTTGACCTCAATAGTCCCCACTTGACCTCAATAGTCCCCACTTGACCTCAATAGTCCCCACTTGACCTCAATAGTTCCCACTTGACCTCAATAGTCCCCACTTGACCTCAATAGTCCCCACTTGGCCTCAATAGTCCCCACTTGACCTCAATAGTTCCCACTTGACCTCAATAGTCCCCACTTGGCCTCAATAGTCCCCACTTGACCTCAATAGTCCCCACTTGACCACTTGACTACTTTTAAAGTAACCAAAGTGCCACAAATGGAACGTGTTTTCCTCGGGGCCACGGTCAAAGAG
This sequence comes from Proterorhinus semilunaris, assembly GCA_021464625.1. NCBI lineage: Eukaryota > Metazoa > Chordata > Actinopteri > Gobiiformes > Gobiidae > Proterorhinus > Proterorhinus semilunaris. Next base: position 2,113,531 of record CM038352.1, read on the forward strand.
CAGTATTGGAAAGGCGTTTCCATTTGGGCGTCAAATGTTGTATAGAGAAGGGAAAATGAGTGCCCCTAATGAAAGGGGAGGGGCTAGGGGCGTGGAGGTTTTTTTCCGATCAAAAGACCTTTCCCCAAGGGGAAAGTGGACCGGTCCTTAGCAAAGTGCCCCAGGACCGTCTGCACCGCCTCCATCTCCAGCAGGTTGAAGGTTCTCAGAGTCCAGGGTCAAACTCTGCTCCAGTACGCCTCAGCCGGTCAGGGAGGCGTCCGGGAACACCTCTGTATAAAGGCCCAGCTGGACTCGCTGATGGAGGAGGTCCGGGTCCAACCACAATTCTTCCCAAAAGTGGGACAGTGGAGGAAGGGCCAACAGAATGACTAACGGGCCGTTTAGCTGCACAGGGCTGTCCCTCCTCTGCCCCGTCTGTCTGGAGCACTTTGAGCACAGCTGCTGGATTCACCGCCTCAACTTAAAGCAACTTTATTGTAGAGCACAATTCATACACAAGTGCTTCACAGTTGCTTCAAACTACAAGAAACTGATCGAATCAATCCATAAAACATCAACATTAAAAAGACTGAACGATTCAAAAGCAAAGAGTGCAGATGTTTTCATATTCACGGGTAAAAAAGAACCAGCCTGGATTTGAGGCCTGTCTCACATCCTCGTGAAGACTGGTCCAGATTTGAGCTTCAGCCTCAGCGTGTTTAGTCCTGACTCTGGGCCCAGGAGACCCCTCCCTGAGACGGTTCATTCGGCTCAGAGATGGACTTTAGTGCAGAGCTGTTTTAAAGTCTATTCTCTGAGCGACAGAAGCGTGCAGAGACCGAAGCACTGGACTAATATGGTCGTATTTAAGGTCACTGTGCTGTCCAGCTGCCTGCTCGCCCCTCCCCCCAACCACAGCAGGCATTACAAGCAGGTGAAACCAAGGCCCCGATCAACTAGTCCCTACTGGCTTCAAAGATGCAGAGACTTCAGTCAGTGTGGGCAGGACCGACCTGAGTGGAGGCACAAGCTTTGTCCCGCCACAAACCTCAAAGAGGACCCAAACCAAGCAGCAACTAGAAATAAAACCTTTCTACGAAATGGTGAAGGACGGCCGGTGAGGGACAATATATGATGAATTGTCTTTACGTGTTAAACTTGGTTGTAAATGCGGCCTGTTAAAAGGTTGGACTAAATTTGTGATCATGTGGATTTGTAATCTGTAAAAATGATGCTCAAACATTGGTGAGAAGTGTATTTCATTTATGTACATGTATTTACACTTGCCTTTTATTCTGTGTTAAAGGGTTTTTCACCTACTGCTACTACTACTGCATGGACAGAGACTGAAAATAAAAAACCCAAAGACGTTCATTGGAGTGAATTCCAGTTATTTCCTTCACGTAGAGAGGACGGATCCCTTTCAAGTCGGGGAGCTGCTAATGTAGACTTGACAGTCACTCAGGGTGTGCAGAACAGACAGGACATGGCAGACAGTGAAATAGTAAAAAGAGGTTTCTTATGCACAATAAGTCAAAGCAAAACTCTTAAGGGGTGGAGTCATTACAATTAGGAAATAACAATAAATAAAAACAGAATAAAAGTTAGAACGGACGATAAAAAAGTAGAATATCTCGGTGCAAGTTTCCAGTCCCAGTGCAGGTTGTCAACAGGTGGCGCTGGTACAGAGATGAGTGCACGTAGTTTTTCACAGGGGGGTTATTGCACGTGTTACTTTATTTCCTGGTTCTTGTCCGGACTCACATGTAAGACGCACTTCTTAAACATCACAGAGGAAGAGCTCACAAAAAGCTGTTGAACAGGAAACTCAGACCAGTCCGGCTTCAGACGGCGCCTTTGAAAGATGTCTCTCCTCGTGCTCATCATGTCCTTGACCGTCTGCAACTCTGGTAAGTGCTTGTAGAGCCTCGTTTTGTAATAAAGCCAAAAGAGCAAAAGGCAAATTTAGATTTGATTATTTTAACACTTTAAGAATAGACTTTATCATCAGTATATGTTGGAAACAATTATAGCAACAAATAACAACAGAATCACTGAGCATGAAAAGAAATGGAACGTCTGCTTACTTGAATTAGAGATATTCATATTGGTTGTACTCGCTGTGCCATTTGTTATGTCATAAACGTTTTGCCGATTATACGGCATTTTGTTTATGGGTTTTTGATTGGTATTAGTGATTTCATCTTATTTTTTTTGTTTTTTATTTTTATGATTTTATTTGTGCTTCCTTTCTGTTTATAGTCTGTGTTCCTCAAAATACTATGAATGTGTGGATGGAGGAGTGGCTGGGGCTGGGTTTAAAGTTTGTCTTGTTATATTATGTAAATAAATAAAAAAGAGCAAAAGGTCACACTGCCGGCTGTCAAAGCATTTGTAAATCATGAGTTGATCATTTCTAAGACTCACAGAGAGTTCCGCTGTTTGTTTATCAGTAAGAAGTCGTCATGACCTTCCTGAATATGTAGAGGCTGTAAAAGAGTCAAAGAGCGTCTAAAGCCTTTTCCTGCCCTGAAGATGAAGGAAGTTCCTCTTAAGCTTCACAAACTTCATCAATAGAATCAAATACAAGCCGTTATTTGACTTCAGGGTCATGGATTCTGAATCAGCAGGTTCTAAATCAAAAAGCCACAACCAGTGCAGGAGCAGCGTTTGTTTAAAGTGATGTTTTAACAGAAACATGAAGCCTGCATTCACGTTAATTTTTTTATTTTTATTTTTTTCTGCATTCACGTTAATGCATCATTGCTTTTGTGTTTTCTTCTAAGAAAAGAGATGATTTTGGATCTTTATTAGACTTTGAGCAGACACTTTTTCAAACTGAAATCTGAACTGAAGTGCTTGCTGCGATGAAGACGTCGGCGCTGCTTCCTCCTGCGGTTTCCTCACATCCGCTGGACTCTGAATCTAAAAGAGTTTGCGGCGGCTCCTCTGACACTCGCAGCTCATTGACCGACGTGCATCATGTGTGGAGGAAGTTACACTTACAGGTGTTACATTAAGGGTTCAGAGTCGACAGTTGTCATGGCGATGTGAAAACAGGAAGTGACCTCGCGCTCTCCTTTGTGCAGATGACTTTTTTGCCTTTTTCTCAAATCTTAATCAATTAAACTTCAATTATATTTGGAAAAATAAAGTCCATTATATAAAAAAAATCTGAAATTGTCAAAGAATACAAGGATGGTGGACTACAAGCAATTGATTTTGAATGTCTAAATGTGGTCCTAAAAATGAAATGGCTGAAGTCCTTCATAACAGAGAAGAACAGTGTATGGTTTTGTCCAGGGGGTTATTTGAGAAAATAGGAGGTAGAGTTTGTCCTTGCATGCGACTTTAATATTGAGAAACTTCCAATTAAATTTTCGTCTTTTCACAAGCAAGTTCTGTCGCTCTCTCCTTTGTGCAGATGACTTTTTTGCCTTTTTCTGCGACCTGCATCTGTGGTTTCTGTTTTTTGTTTTTCTGATACTTTTGTCTTTGTCGTGTTTTTGTGGAGGTTTGGTGGATTTGTTTACGTTGAGTCTAAAATGGTCCTGAAGAAAGCAGCGGTTTAAAGGTAAACAAAATGCTTATCAGCTAAACCCATTTAAGACCTACACATTTGTTCTTCTGAGACACTGAAGAGGCACCAAGAGCCCCCCCTGCAGGACAGTGGAGGCGTCACAAGAGGAGCTACAGGAAACAAAACAGGACAAACGAGAGATGGTGAAAGACTGTTGTGAAGCGGAGGGAGGAAGAGGAAGGAGGAGGGGGAGCTGACCAGTGCAGGACACCACGCTCTGAAACAGGGACAAACCCAGGAGGCGCTGCACCGTTTCACAGGATCAGAGGAGACAGAGGGCAGCCAGGTTTAGTTTGGTCACATGTCTCCGGTTCGAGTCCCACCTCACCTGTGTATGAATGCGGCTCATGAGGGACTGGGGGGGTTGGTGGTGATGGTCAAGTTTGGCAACCTCACTTGTGTCAGTGTGCCCCAGGGCAGCTGTGGCTACAATAGCAGTGAATAGAATCAGAATGAAAGAGTGATGTAATGTAAAGCGTAACAGAGTGTCCAGAAGATTATCGTCCTGACAGGAGGTCCTTCTTCAATAATAATATAAATACATTCTGAGCTTTTCTTTCAGATCCGTACATTATGTTCATGAGACTAAATACACTTTTCTTCTGTTCAAGCGTTTCTTCTCACAGTAGAACGGTAAAAAAGATGCTCTACAGCTAAACCTGCAGCGCCCTCTGCTGGGCACATGTGGTATTAATCCATGCTCCATGTTGCTGTGTTACATTTAAACCTGCCTCTGTCCTTTACTCGTATTTGGTTTTCAAAAACAAATATGGCTTTTTTTATTTTATAAAATGCATATTTTTTATATGAAAACAAAATAAACGTGTCATGCATGTGCTCCTCATGTTTCTGTCAGTTATGGTGCGTTCCACTTTTGTCGGAAAATCCGTCCAGGATAGAACGTCATCTCCGAGTTGTTGCGTTCCAGTCGTCCAGGTCGGAAACATCGGAGGCAGACACGTCCGTAAAAGTTCCATCTTCATAATCAGTTTACAGAGAAACTTCATTGTAACATTTATTATAATTGTTCATCACTTAGCACTAGTAGTTGTTTTTCTCTTTTTTTTTTCCGTTAATAAGACGCTAGCAAGAGAGCAGTAATGCTGACCCGTTTCACGTTGACTTCGAACAAGTTTATTTGGGAAACTTCTGCCAAATAACGCGGTTTAACGAAGCTTTCCCTCGCTTCACGTCACGTCGGGCGCTTTGCTCCGTCTCTGTGGAGCCGATTCTGTCCCGAGTTTCCCAGTCGGAATTACGGAGTTGGTGCGTTCCAGTTGAAATTTCCAAGTTGGAGCTCGGAAATTCCGACTTCCGAGATCAAGTGGAACGCACCATAATCTAGAGCTAAAGTCTCAGACGGATTTCTCTCCAGATGGTTTTGTTTTGCAAATAAATAAATACTAAATGAAAATCAAAAGGGGAATAAACGCATTAGTGATAAAAATGTGAAAGACGTTTCTATGACTGAAATCTGGTTCTTTGCGGGTCCATGAAGCAGCTGCTTAAATCAGTGGTTCCCAAAGTGCGGTCCTGGGGTTTGTATTGAACTGTCGCACATTTGGCCAAAGACTGAACATTTCAAACTGAGCTTTTACCGCCCGCTCACACTTTTCAGTTTGTTCACTTTCTTCAAAGCCGTGGTGCATCATGGGTGATTTTGGCTGGTCAAGGCAGTGAAGGCCACGCTGATGTTTCCATGTATCATCCCCAATGGAACAAAATCATTGATTTTGCTTTTGGCATTTTTGTCTCTTTTCAAAGGCTGTTGTCCTATTTTAAACGCAAAACTAAATCCCTCTGGTTTGAAGTGAATTCATGAATGCTGATTTCAAGAAATCTGAACCTGCTCAAAATCAGCATCGTCTGAATTCAAGCACATTTACATAAAGCCTTTTATCCAGAGCAGACGCTCTCAGCTGCAATGACAAGGGTAATCCAACTACTGATTACTCATGAAAGTAATCCAGTTACTAATAAGCGTCAGCAGTGGAGACGAGCAGCTCGGGCGTCCCCCGTCCTTAGACTCTCCAGCACAGAGAGGAACAACTCAAAAACCCAGTGGGAGAAACGAGAAACCTTGAGGAGAACCACAGAAGGAGAAAATCGGGTTTGACTGTTGATAAACAAAATTTTACATCAGTGAGAAACAAAGTCACCCGGACAGTACGTAGGGCCAAGGTATTTTTTTTATCAACATTATTGAGAATGTGAAAGGGAATAGCAACAGTATAAACAAACTCACTGGAAAACGGAACAAAAAAGATAAAATGAGATAGAAATAAGCATTAACGGAAAGATCCAAATATAATTGCTGCAGTTGATTATGACACTATTCCAATGAGCAATACACAACCCATCTTTAATATAGATGAGATAACAGAGAGAGAAGTAGCAACGTTATTAGTTTACTGAACAGCTCCAAAGCTAAGGATGACTCTGATCTTGATGTCAGTTTTATAAAAGAGCATAAAGACACTGATACCACCCGTCACCCACGTGGTAAATGTGTGAATTAAGCACTCAGTCCCAGACACATGGAAAGTGGGCGTGGTTAGTCCAATTTTCAAAACTGGAGACAAAACGGACAAGCATAACTAATGAACATCTTACCCGTAGTCTCAAACATTATAGAGAAATGGGCTGTGAAACTATTAACCGAACATCTTAGTAGGAGTCATAATCCTCTACATCCAATGCAGTTTGGATTTCGCACCCATCACTCAACAGAGGGCGCTATCGGTGTGTTTTTAGAAAAAACAAAAAGTTGATCACAAAATCCTGCTAACCAAATTATCTCATTTTAATTTTTCAGAGAAAGCCATGAACTGGATTAAATCCTATCTGACCAATAGAATGCAGTGTGTGGTCAACGGTGTCAAATCGCCCTATCGAGAGTGCACAGTGGGAGTACCGCAGGGCTCCATTCTAGGACCGGTTCTTTTTTCCCTCTATATAAATGATCTTCCAGAAGCAGAAACAGCCAGATACAAATGTGTGCAGACGATGCTGTAATAGACACTCCAGCAAAACATGTACAGGAAGCTGCTCGTATTCTTACTTCTGAAACGGCCCAAGTCCAAAATTGGCCCCAAAGTCATGTCTCCTTTTAAACACTAAAAAGTCTGTGTGTTTGATGTTTTCCAAACAAAACAACAAAACTACTACTTCACATGTATTTCTCAGAGATGTGGAGCTTGAACTGGTACAAGATGTTTCTGCTGCTCTGGTGTTCTCACACATCCAATATTGTTTTAGAAACTGGTCTCTTACAAATGAAACCACTTTTAGACAAATAGAATCCTGATATAAACCTGTTTCGTAACCACTGCCGCATTCTTGAGACGTACAACCTTCTAAACTTCCAACATTCTAATACTTTAAATTTGCTTGTATGGTTTATAAAATACTCAACGGACTCGCACCACCGCCATTAAGGGGATTGAAATCCTCTTCTGGCAGAACCACTTGGTCTATGGTTAGAGGAGACTGTGAAGGCCCTTCAGACCTTTGGCCAGACTGTTCCTTCAGTCAGAGGCTGGAACATCTGGAACAGCAGCCCTCTCTGTAACATCTGGAACAGCAGCCCTCTCTGTAACATCTGGAACAGCAGCCCTCTCTGTAACATGTGGAACAGCAGCCCTCTCTGTAACATCTGGAACAGCAGCCCTCTCTGTAACATCTGGAACAGCAGCCCTCTCTGTAACATCTGGAACAGCAGCCCTCTGTAACATCTGGAACAGCAGCCCTCTCACTATAAGAGAATGCCCCACATTTAACACATTTAGGAATCAGTTAAAAACTGGTTGAAATCCAATCAACGATGTTCTCATTAGACCCAGACCTCCTCCAGGCCTGAGCCTCAGGATCTTCTGCTCAGGCGTTGCTTTGTAAATAATAATTGTACATATTTATCCTCATGTCTGTCTGAACTGTATGACCTGCCCTGGCACCAACATCTCTGTTCTATTGTGCAAGTCCCAGAACCAACGTCCAGATGTTGTTGGTGTGTGAGTTTGTTGTGTAGCCTCAACTCTTAAATAGTTTATGTTTTATAATTGTTGTTGGCGTTACACACCTGGCCCGGGACAACAGCTGAGAACGAGCTCTGCAGCGAATACTGACACATTTACAGAAATGTTCCTTAATGTGTCAAATAAACTCATAAATAAATACATTTTACTCAAAAGACGTCGTTGGTAAAAACAGGATTTTACGACTGAGCTCATAAAAGTATCTACTTTCAAAAGTACTTTCAGTAAAAGTATTTGAGATTCAAAAAGTTTATTTCAGACTTTAACCACCTCGCTGTGAGGTCGCTGTGAGGTCGCTCTGAGGTCACTGTGAGGTCACTGTGAGGTCGCTGTGAGGTCACTGTGAGGTCGCTGTGAGGTCGCTGTGAGGTCACTGTGAGGTCACTGTGAGGTCGCTGTGAGGTCGCTGTGAGGTCGCTGTGAGGTCACTGTGAGGTCACTGTGGTCACTGTGAGGTCACTGTGAGGTCACTGTGAGGTCACTGTGGTCACTGTGAGGTCACTGTGAGGTCACTGTGAGGTCACTCAGGTCACTGTGAGGTCACTGTGAGGTCACTGTGAGGTCACTGTGAAGTCGCTGTGAGGTCACTGTGGGGTCGTTGTGAGGTCACTGTGAGGTCACTGTGGGGTCGTTGTGAGGTCGTTGTGAGGTCACTGTGAGGTCACTGTGGGGTCGTTGTGAGGTCACTGTGAGGTCACTGTGAGGTCACTGAGGTCACTGTGGGGTCGTTGTGAGGTCACTGTGGTCACTGTGAGGTCACTGTGAAGTCGCTGTGAGGTCGCTGTGAGGTCGCTGTGAGGTCACTGTGAGGTCACTGTGAGGTCACTGTGAGGTCGCTGTGAGGTCGCTGTGAGGTCGCTGTGAGGTCACTGTGGTCACTGTGAGGTCACTGTGAGGTCACTGTGAGGTCACTGTGGTCACTGTGAGGTCACTGTGGTCACTGTGAGGTCACTGTGAGGTCACTGTGAAGTCGCTGTGAGGTCACTGTGGGGTCGTTGTGAGGTCACTGTGAGGTCACTGTGGGGTCGTTGTGAGGTCGTTGTGAGGTCACTGTGAGGTCACTGTGGGGTCGTTGTGAGGTCACTGTGAGGTCACTGAGGTCACTGTGAGGTCACTGAGGTCACCGAGGTCACTGTGGGGTCGTTGTGAGGTCACTGTGGTCACTGTGAGGTCACTGTGAAGTCGCTGTGAGGTCACTGTGGGGTCGTTGTGAGGTCACTGTGAGGTCACTGTGGGGTCGTTGTGAGGTCGTTGTGAGGTCACTGTGAGGTCACTGTGAGGTCACTGTGAGGTCACTGAGGTCACTGTGAGGTCACTGAGGTCACTGAGGTCACTGTGAGGTCACTGTGAGGTCACTGTGGGGTCGTTGTGAGGTCGTTGTGAGGTCACTGTGAGGTCACTGTGGGGTCGTTGTGAGGTCACTGTGATGTCACTGTGAGGTCACTGTGAGGTCACTGAGGTCACTGTGAGGTCACTGAGGTCACTGAGGTCACTGTGAGGTCACTGTGAGGTCACTGTGAGGTCACTGAGGTCACTGTGAGGTCACTGAGGTCACTGTGAGGTCACTGTGAGGTCACTGTGAGGTCACTGAGGTCACTGTGAGGTCACTGTGAGGTCACTGTGAGGTCACTGAGGTCACTGTGTGGTCGCTGTGAGGTCACTGTGGGGTCGCTGTGAGGTCGCTGTGAGGTCGCTGTGAAGTCACTGAGGTCACTGTGAGGTCACTGTGAGGTCACTGTGAGGTCACTGTGGGGTCGCTGTGAGGTCACTGTGATGTCACTGTGAGGTCACTGTGGGGTCACTGTGAGGTCACTGTGGGGTCACTGTGGGGTCACTGTGAGGTCACTGAGGTCACTGTGAGGTCACTGTGAGGTCACTGTGGGGTCGCTGTGAGGTCACTGTGAGGTCACTGTGAGGTCACTGTGGGGTCACTGTGAGGTCACTGTGATGTCACTGTGATGTCACTGTGATGTCACTGTGAGGTCACTGTGATGTCACTGTGAGGTCGCTGTGAGGTCGCTGTGAGGTCACTGTGGGGTCACTGTGAGGTCACTGTGGGGTCACTGTGGGGTCACTGTGAGGTCACTGTGAGGTCACTGTGGGGTCGCTGTGAGGTCACTGTGATGTCACTGTGAGGTCACTGTGGGGTCACTGTGATGTCACTGTGATGTCACTGTGAGGTCACTGTGATGTCACTGTGATGTCACTGTGAGGTCGCTGTGAGGTCGCTGTGAGGTCACTGTGATGTCACTGTGATGTCACTGTGAGGTCGCTGTGAGGTCGCTGTGAGGTCACTGTGAGGTCACTGTGAGGTCACTGTGATGTCACTGTGATGTCACTGTGAGGTCACTGTGATGTCACTGTGAGGTCACTGTGGGGTCACTGTGAGGTCACTGTGGGGTCACTGTGGGGTCACTGTGAGGTCACTGAGGTCACTGTGAGGTCACTGTGAGGTCACTGTGGGGTCGCTGTGAGGTCACTGTGATGTCACTGTGATGTCACTGTGAGGTCGCTGTGAGGTCGCTGTGAGGTCACTGTGATGTCACTGTGATGTCACTGTGAGGTCGCTGTGAGGTCGCTGTGAGGTCACTGTGAGGTCACTGTGAGGTCACTGTGATGTCACTGTGGGGTCGCTGTGAGGTCGCTGTGAGGTCGCTGTGAGGTCACTGTGAGGTCACTGTGAGGTCGCTGTGAGGTCACTGTGAGGTCACTGTGAGGTCACTGTGGGGTCGCTGTGAGGTCACTGAGGTCACTGAGGTCACTGAGGTCGCTGTGAGGTCGCTGTGAGGTCACTGTGAGGTCACTGTGATGTCACTGTGAGGTCACTGTGGGGTCGCTGTGAGGTCACTGAGGTCACTGTGAGGTCACTGTGAGGTCACTGTGAGGTCACTGTGATGTCACTGTGAGGTCACTGAGGTCACTGTGAGGTCACTGAGGTCACTGTGAGGTCACTGTGAGGTCACTGAGGTCACTGTGAGGTCACTGTGAGGTCACTGTGAGGTCACTGAGGTCACTGTGTGGTCGCTGTGAGGTCACTGTGGGGTCGCTGTGAGGTCGCTGTGAGGTCACTGTGGGGTCACTGTGAGGTCACTGTGGGGTCACTGTGGGGTCACTGTGAGGTCACTGAGGTCACTGTGAGGTCACTGTGATGTCACTGTGAGGTCACTGTGGGGTCACTGTGAGGTCACTGAGGTCGCTGTGAGGTCGCTGTGAGGTCACTGTGAGGTCACTGTGAGGTCACTGTGGGGTCACTGTGAGGTCACTGTGGGGTCACTGTGAGGTCACTGTGAGGTCACTGTGATGTCACTGTGAGGTCACTGTGATGTCACTGTGAGGTCACTGTGGGGTCACTGTGAGGTCACTGAGGTCACTGTGAGGTCACTGTGAGGTCACTCTGAGGTCACTGAGGTCACTGTGAGGTCACTGTGGGGTCGCTGTGGGGTCACTGTGAGGTCACTGTGAGGTCACTGTGAGGTCACTGAGGTCACTGTGAGGTCACTGTGAGGTCACTGTGAGGTCACTGTGAGGTCACTGAGGTCACTGTGGGGTCGCTGTGAGGTCACTGTGGGGTCGCTGTGAGGTCACTGAGGTCACTGTGAGGTCACTGAGGTCACTGTGAGGTCGCTGTGAGGTCACTGTGAGGTCGCTGTGAGGTCACTGTGGTCACTGAGGTCACTGTGAGGTCACTGAGGTCACTGTGAGGTCGCTGTGAGGTCACTGAGAGGTCACTGAGGTCACTGTGAGGTCACTGTGAGGTCGCTGTGAGGTCACTGTGAGGTCGCTGTGAGGTCACTGTGGTCACTGAGGTCACTGTGAGGTCACTGTGAGGTCGCTGTGAGGTCACTGTGAGGTCACTGTGGTCACTGAGGTCACTGTGAGGTCACTGTGAGGTCACTGAGGTCACTGAGGTCACTGAGAGGTCACTGTGAGGTCACTCTGAGGTCGCTGTGAGGTCGCTGTGAGGTCACTGTGAGGTCACTGTGAGGTCACTGTGAGGTCACTGTGGGGTCACTGTGAGGTCACTGTGAGGTCACTGAGGTCACTGAGAGGTCACTGTGAGGTCACTGTGAGGTCACTGAGGTCGCTGTGAGGTCACTGAGGTCAAATTGACCTCGATATCGTCTATAGGACCAGTGTGGACGGAGACTCTTTGAATCCAGTTAAAATGTCAAAGTAAAGTTTTCAAATAGTTGAAGTTAAAGAAACTAAAGTCATAGTTGTTATTGTACGTTTGACTTTGTTGTTTCCGTGGCGACGCTCTGCACACACCCACATCAGAGACACTGAAACTCTAGGAAACATTACTGACCGACATAAAGGAGAGACTTACTGCAGAGCAGCTCAGACTGTGATCTCATCTTCATACACAGACTCGGTGCGGCTGGTCGGGGGGCGGAGCCTGTGTTCAGGATCTCTGCAGATCCAGGACCAGTCCTTGGCCCAGTCCTGGGCCGGGGTCTGTGAGGGGGCCTTGGACCGTCCCGGGGCAGAGGTGCTGTGCAGGGAGCTGGGCTGTGGGGCTCCTCTCCTCCAGGGGGCGCTCTCTCCTCTGGGGCAGACGTTCCACTGTGAGGGCCACGAGTCTAAGCTGATGGACTGTCCCCGGACCAGGACCGGCCCAGAGACCTGTCCCACTCTCAACCTCACCTGTGCAGGTAAAGGGGCGGGGCCAGGGGCGGGGCCTGAACAGGGGCGGGGCTCACCTGTGTCTTGTGTCCAGAGCCGCTGAGGCTGGTGGGAGGGGCCAGTCGCTGTGAGGGGACGCTGGAGGCGGAGCTCAGAGGAGAGTGGAGACGAGTGATGACCTCTGGGACCTGGGACCACTGGGACCTGGAGGCGGCCGCCGTGTGTCGAGACCTGGACTGTGGATCTGCTGTTTCTGTAGAAGAGAGAGACGGGTCTGACTGGAGTAAAGTGTGGAGGGTCCGCACTTACTGTGTGAAGAAGAACTCTGCTGTGAGAGACTGTCTCTACGGTGGTTACTCAGATGGTTCCAGCCTCCTCCTGGTTTGTTCAGGTACTGCACCTTTAAATCTGAATCTCTTCTTCTCCAGAGCTGCTCAGAATCTCTGCTCAGAGTCAGTTCATTGAATGTGGTGGTGCCCCCTAGAGGAGGACACAGAGTGTGCAGAACTAACACAGATAATCCTCTGCTCCCATTGGCCGAGGCGGGGAGTACTCAGTTACTTCTACTCAAGTACTTTAATGTAACTGTTTCCACTGCACGTAGAGGATCACACAGTACTTTTACTTCTGCAGTAGTTTATTTTGAAGTAACAGTACACATAAAAAACTAACTTCATCTTTTTGTTTCTAACATGACTTTCCTTCAGCTAAAGTTTATGGATTATTCTTTAGAAACAAAGAATTACACTTTATTGTTTTGTCTCATTAACACGAAACTGAAACTTAAATCAGACTTTACTCCAACAGTTACTCGAGTATTTATTTACTTTTACTCGAGTAGCTGTTTGCGTCAGTACTTTTAAAGCCGCCTGACTCTTATTTCAGTGAATATCGAGGCTCCGGCCCATTGGTCGGTTTAGTCACATGACCATAAGGTCTGGACTGATCCTTCAGCCTTTGTCGTTTCACTCGGATCATTTCTCGTTCCCTTTAACAGACATTCATTCATCTCTCAGTTCACTCATTCTTTTCTCTTTAATGAGATACAAACCTGTTATTCATGTTGGGAATACTGTGAGCCTGCAGGATAAACGGAGCTGAACTGTGTTTCAAATCATTATGCAAATTATATTTTTCTCAGATTTTTTAAATCATCAAATGACAGTCAGCATAATTTTCTAGTCTTTAACTGTTGAGGATCATTTGAATGTGATAAAAGTATTTCATCCATCTTCTTCCACTTGTCCGTTGCCGGGTCGTGGGGGCTGTTGGAGCTGCACCAGCCCCTATGGCGCCCCCTGCAGGTGGTGGGTCCACAGAAGGACGGCCTCATGGTTCTAACCGGGCTTGTTGGTCTCTCATAAGGGGCTTCTGAACCGCTCTGTGTCTGACCCGTCATCTAGGACCGGTTTGCCCTGGGAGACCCTACCAGGGGCACGAAGCCCCCGACAACAGAGCTCCAGGATCATTCAGGTCAAACCCTGCAAAACTTGCATCTAGTAAACTTGAGTCTGGTCTCTGATGTGTGTCCCTCTGCTGCAGCGCCCCCCAGAGGTGTCCCAGTGACAGAGCGCCCGTGTGAAGCCACAGGAAGCTTAGGGACAGTTACAGTCACCTCGTCTCTGGTCCCTGATCTCAGTCCTGTCTCTGTCCACAGCAGAACCTCCACAGACCCTGAACCTGACCCTGGTCTTGGTCCTGGTCCTCGTCTGTGTGGCCCTCATCACCACGGCAACCATTCTGGTCATCTGCTGCAAGAGACGCGCTTGCACCAGTAAGTATGTCGCGCTCGCACCAGTAAGAGTGTCCAAATGTCCTAAACGTCTGGGACAGATCCACACGACTGAATATCTCAGTATTTTGGTATAATGAGACATTCATTAACAGCGATGAAGCGATATTTCTGCAAACCAGCACAAATATGGAAACATTTGCAACAAACATCTACATTTAAATCGCTTTGTCGCTCAAAAAGATAATTGTCCCGAACAGACGACAAACACTTACAGAACTTTCCCCCGCCCCATTCTTTTGTTCACTTTTTTATTTTATGCCACTTTTATTTGCCGTTGGAGATAAAGTCGGTCCCCTCCTGGAGCCCCCACCTCAACGTGGGGGAGGGTTTGACCTGAATGATCCTGGAGCTCTGTTGTCGGGGGCTTCGTGCCCCTGGTAGGGTCTCCCAGGGCAAACAGGTCCTCGGTGACGGGTTTTAATAGTAACTAAAATAACTTAAATTACACACTGAACAAGAAAAAGATTGAAGGATTATACACATCTATTCAACTCTGTGATAATCAATACAGCAGAAAATAGACTTAGAACTACAGCAAACTAACTCCATACATTAAAAAACACAATAAAACTCCAGACAATAAAAGTAAATATATTTTCAAAGACTTGCATTTGCAAACAGCACATTTGTGAACACGGTCCAGGATTTAAATTAAACAATGGGAAGACGCGGCGCCTACAGAACTGTGAGGACGAAGGACACGCTCGCTTCTTCACACACGTGTCGCCAGGTAAATAAATAAACTCACGCTGAGCAGAGCGGCAGCGTTACGGGGAAAGACACATAAACACCTCTGAAATAGAGACGCTGGGTTTAAAAGCTCCAGATTGAGGAGCCTGGTCCTGTATGTGCCTGTAGAGGAGCGGCTCGCTGCCAAACGCTCGCATTAGCGTCCAACATTAGCGTCCGACATTAGCGTCCGACATTAGCGTCCGACATTAGCGTCTGACATTCGCGTCCGACATTAGCGTCCGACATTAGCGTCCGACATTAGCGTCCGACATTAGCGTCCGACATTAGCGTCCGACATTCGCGTCCGACATTCGCGTCCGACATTCGCGTCCGACATTCGCGTCCGACATTAGCGTCCGACATTAGCGTCCGACATTAGCGTCCGGCATTAGCGTCCGGCATTAGCGTCCGGCATTAGCGTCCGGCATTAGCGTCCGACATTAGCGTCCGGCATTAGCGTCCGGCATTAGCGTCCGGCATTAGCGTCCGGCATTAGCGTCCGACATTAGCGTCCGACATTAGCGTCCGACATTAGCGTCCGAACATTAGCGTCCGAACATTAGCGTCCGACATTAGCGTCCGACATTAGCGTCCGACATTAGCGTCCGGCATTAGCGTCCGACATTAGCGTCCGAACATTAGCGTCCGACATTAGCGTCCGACATTAGCGTCCGGCATTAGCGTCCGACATTAGCGTCCGGCATTAGCGTCCGGCATTAGCGTCCGGCATTAGCGTCCGGCATTAGCGTCCGACATTAGCGTCCGACATTAGCGTCCGACATTAGCGTCCGGCATTAGCGTCCGACATTAGCGTCCGAACATTAGCGTCCGACATTAGCGTCCGACATTAGCGTCCGGCATTAGCGTCCGACATTAGGGACTCTAATGTCCGCTTCGGCGCCGCTCGCTCTCTGCGTCGGAGCAGAGACCTGTTTCTGTTTAGACCGTGGTAAAGTGCTGCAGTTGGATTCACACGGACCTAAAGTCCCGTTAGGTCGTCTTAACGAGAGCCTGTTTTAAACGCCCTCAGGCTCCTCAGGCTTTGTGAGGCATTTCACCACATGAAATAAATAAACTCACCACCAGAGGGCAGTGAGCACGGTGAACAGCACTGATGTAAAGATAGGAGGAACGTGCTTCTCTATGGTCCTCATGGTGGGAGCTGACATTGCTGAAATACCACCCCCTTGTGGCCAGTGGCGACTTCAAACGTCCCAAGAACGGTTTAAAAGTCTGGCTCCAAAGAATTTTTCTTTTTCTAAAAATCGCTTTGACCCATGTGACCGCGCTGATTTTTGTTCATCAGCCCAAAAAAAGAGGAAGCCTTTTCAGTGCAGAGCCTGTCAATCAAGCTCTGCAGCTCTGTAGCTCCGCCCACCCCGCGAGGGCAGGGCTTCCCGCCTCTTTGCCCTTTTAAGGAACAGGCTTCGTGGGAGGAGTCTGAGCAGCCATGTAAGTTTCACACAGGACTCATTCTATGAATGGGGCTGAATGGGTATTAATCTATCTCTAATTATTATATCTATGAGATAGATGGATGGATGGATGGATGGATGGATGTTAAGTGTCTGACGAGTGTGTGTCTCACAGACCGTGGCGCCGGAGCCGGAGGACGTCAGGATCCTGAACTCGTTGAAATGGTAGCTTCATTTTTCTTTTAACTCAATTTATTCATGTTGCTTCTGTTGGACTTTCTGTATTATTTATTTCAGGGAGAAAATGAAAACATACGCCCAGAGAATCAACCTGAGTCTGTTTACGAGGCGCTGCGTCCGCAGGAGAAGGAGTCGGAATACAGCACTCTGAACCAGGTCTGAACCAGGTCTGAACCAGGTCTGAACCAGGTCTGAACCAGGCCTGAACCAGGTCTGAACCAGGTCTGAACCAGGTCTGAACCAGGCCTGAACTAGGTCTGAACCAGGCCTGAACTAGGTCTGAACCAGGCCTGAACCAGGTCTGAACCAGGTCTGAACCAGGTCTGAACCAGGTCTGAACCAGGTCTGAACCAGGCCTGAACCAGGTCTGAACCAGGCCTGAACCAGGCCTGAACCAGGTCTGAACCAGGCCTGAACCAGGTCTGAACCAGGTCTGAACCAGGTCTGAACCAGGCCTGAACCAGGTCTGAACCAGGCCTGAACCAGGTCTGAACCAGGTCTGAACCAGGCCTGAACCAGGTCTGAACCAGGTCTGAACCAGGTCTGAACCAGGCCTGAACCAGGTCTGAACCAGGCCTGAACCAGGTCTGAACCAGGTCTGAACCAGGTCTAAACCAGGTCTGAACCAGGTCTGAAATGGTGGTAAAGAAGCATCACCATTGTGCCTTAAAAATGTGTTAGATTTAACAGCATTTCATAAAGTCAAACACGAACACTTGCCCGTCCCAGCAGTGGTTATTTTAATTTAATTTTATTTTATTTTATTTTATTTTATTAGGCTACTTTGGGGATTTCTATCTTCATTTCTGACCCAGCCTTGATTAGTTTTCGTTAGCATTAGCATGCTGTTGCTAGTTGCGGCAATAATACATTATATATATTATATATATTATATATATATAATATACATTTGCAGAGGTTAAAACTCAACATGTTCATATTCACTTAGATTTAGTCGGTGAAAGTGTTTATAATATTAAAGAATGTTTTTAAAGCGGCGAGAGTCTGATATCTGTAGCCTATGCCCAATATCATATCTTTTCAGTATCGGCTCCGATATCCGACACCAGTATCGGATATCGGAGCCGATACTGGTTTAAATCATTTGAAATACGCAGTGGTGGAAAGTAACAAAGTAAAAAGTACAAATTATAGGTACTTTTTACTTGTACTTAAGTACATTTTACGATGAATACTTTTTACTTTTACTCCACTACATTTTTAAATTGGGTTAAAGTGAAAGTGTTTTATTTTCAAAGTTACGTCTCTACGATGACCTGGTTTACTCCTTTAGACCTGGTTTAGTGGTTTACTCCTTTAGACCTGGTTTACTCCTTTAGACCTGGTTTACTCCTTTAGTCCTGGTTTAGTGGTTTACTCCTTTAGTCCTGGTTTAGTGGTTTACTCCTTTAGACCTGGTTTAGTGGTTTACTCCTTTAGACCTGGTTTACTCCTTTAGACCTGGTTTAGTGGTTTACTCCTTTAGACCTGGTTTAGTGGTTTACTCCTTTAGACCTGGTTTAGTGGTTTACTCCTTTAGACCTGGTTTAGTGGTTTACTCCTTTAGACCTGGTTTACTCCTTTAGACCTGGTTTAGTGGTTTACTCCTTTAGACCTGGTTTACTCCTTTAGACCTGGTTTAGTGGTTTACTCCTTTAGACCTGGTTTAGTGGTTTACTCCTTTAGACCTGGTTTAGTGGTTTACTCCTTTAGACCTGGTTTAGTGGTTTACTCCTTTAGACCTGGTTTACTCCTTTAGACCTGGTTTAGTGGTTTACTCCTTTAGACCTGGTTTACTCCTTTAGACCTGGTTTACTCCTTTAGACCTGGTTTACTCCTTTAGACCTGGTTTAGTGGTTTACTCCTTTAGACCTGGTTTACTCCTTTAGACCTGGTTTAGTGGTTTACTCCTTTAGACCTGGTTTACTCCTTTAGACCTGGTTTACTCCTTTAGACCTGGTTTACTCCTTTAGACCTGGTTTACTCCTTTAGTCCTGGTTTACTCCTTTAGTCCTGGTTTAGTGGTTTACTCCTTTAGACCTGGTTTACTCCTTTAGACCTGGTTTACTCCTTTAGACCTGGTTTAGTGGTTTACTCCTTTAGACCTGGTTTAGTGGTTTACTCCTTTAGACCTGGTTTAGTGGTTTACTCCTTTAGACCTGGTTTACTCCTTTAGACCTGGTTTAGTGGTTTACTCCTTTAGACCTGGTTTACTCCTTTAGACCTGGTTTAGTGGTTTACTCCTTTAGACCTGGTTTAGTGGTTTACTCCTTTAGACCTGGTTTAGTGGTTTACTCCTTTAGTCCTGGTTTAGTGGTTTACTCCTTTAGACCTGGTTTACTCCTTTAGACCTGGTTTACTCCTTTAGTCCTGGTTTAGTGGTTTACTCCTTTAGACCTGGTTTAGTGGTTTACTCCTTTAGACCTGGTTTAGTGGTTTACTCCTTTAGACCTGGTTTAGTGGTTTACTCCTTTAGACCTGGTTTACTCCTTTAGACCTGGTTTACTCCTTTAGACCTGGTTTAGTGGTTTACTCCTTTAGTCCTGGTTTACTCCTTTAGTCCTGGTTTACTCCTTTAGACCTGGTTTACTCCTTTAGACCTGGTTTAGTGGTTTACTCCTTTAGACCTGGTTTACTCCTTTAGACCTGGTTTACTCCTTTAGACCTGGTTTAGTGGTTTACTCCTTTAGTCCTGGTTTACTCCTTTAGTCCTGGTTTACTCCTTTAGACCTGGTTTACTCCTTTAGTCCTGGTTTACTCCTTTAGTCCTGGTTTACTCCTTTAGACCTGGTTTACTCCTTTAGTCCTGGTTTACTCCTTTAGACCTGGTTTACTCCTTTAGTCCTGGTTTACTCCTTTAGTCCTGGTTTACTCCTTTAGACCTGGTTTACTCCTTTAGTCCTGGTTTACTCCTTTAGTCCTGGTTTACTCCTTTAGTCCTGGTTTAGTGGTTTACTCCTTTAGACCTGGTTTACTCCTTTAGACCTGGTTTACTCCTTTAGACCTGGTTTACTCCTTTAGACCTGGTTTAGTGGTTTACTCCTTTAGACCTGGTTTACTCCTTTAGTCCTGGTTTAGTGGTTTACTCCTTTAGACCTGGTTTACTCCTTTAGACCTGGTTTACTCCTTTAGACCTGGTTTAGTGGTTTACTCCTTTAGTCCTGGTTTAGTGGTTTACTCCTTTAGACCTGGTTTACTCCTTTAGACCTGGTTTAGTGGTTTACTCCTTTAGACCTGGTTTACTCCTTTAGTCCTGGTTTAGTGGTTTACTCCTTTAGACCTGGTTTACTCCTTTAGTCCTGGTTTAGTGGTTTACTCCTTTAGTCCTGGTTTACTCCTTTAGACCTGGTTTACTCCTTTAGACCTGGTTTAGTGGTTTACTCCTTTAGACCTGGTTTACTCCTTTAGACCTGGTTTACTCCTTTAGACCTGGTTTAGTGGTTTACTCCTTTAGTCCTGGTTTACTCCTTTAGACCTGGTTTACTCCTTTAGACCTGGTTTAGTGGTTTACTCCTTTAGTCCTGGTTTACTCCTTTAGTCCTGGTTTACTCCTTTAGTCCTGGTTTACTCCTTTAGACCTGGTTTACTCCTTTAGTCCTGGTTTACTCCTTTAGACCTGGTTTAGTGGTTTACTCCTTTAGACCTGGTTTAGTGGTTTACTCCTTTAGACCTGGTTTAGTGGTTTACTCCTTTAGACCTGGTTTAGTGGTTTACTCCTTTAGACCTGGTTTAGTGGTTTACTCCTTTAGACCTGGTTTACTCCTTTAGACCTGGTTTACTCCTTTAGACCTGGTTTAGTGGTTTACTCCTTTAGTCCTGGTTTAGTGGTTTACTCCTTTAGTCCTGGTTTAGTGGTTTACTCCTTTAGACCTGGTTTACTCCTTTAGACCTGGTTTACTCCTTTAGACCTGGTTTAGTGGTTTACTCCTTTAGACCTGGTTTAGTGGTTTACTCCTTTAGACCTGGTTTAGTGGTTTACTCCTTTAGACCTGGTTTACTCCTTTAGACCTGGTTTACTCCTTTAGACCTGGTTTAGTGGTTTACTCCTTTAGACCTGGTTTAGTGGTTTACTCCTTTAGTCCTGGTTTAGTGGTTTACTCCTTTAGACCTGGTTTAGTGGTTTACTCCTTTAGACCTGGTTTACTCCTTTAGACCTGGTTTACTCCTTTAGACCTGGTTTAGTGGTTTACTCCTTTAGACCTGGTTTACTCCTTTAGACCTGGTTTAGTGGTTTACTCCTTTAGACCTGGTTTAGTGGTTTACTCCTTTAGACCTGGTTTACTCCTTTAGTCCTGGTTTAGTGGTTTACTCCTTTAGACCTGGTTTAGTGGTTTACTCCTTTAGACCTGGTTTACTCCTTTAGTCCTGGTTTAGTGGTTTACTCCTTTAGACCTGGTTTAGTGGTTTACTCCTTTAGACCTGGTTTACTCCTTTAGTCCTGGTTTAGTGGTTTACTCCTTTAGTCCTGGTTTAGTGGTTTACTCCTTTAGACCTGGTTTACTCCTTTAGACCTGGTTTAGTGGTTTACTCCTTTAGTCCTGGTTTAGTGGTTTACTCCTTTAGTCCTGGTTTAGTGGTTTACTCCTTTAGACCTGGTTTAGTGGTTTACTCCTTTAGACCTGGTTTAGTGGTTTACTCCTTTAGACCTGGTTTAGTGGTTTACTCCTTTAGACCTGGTTTAGTGGTTTACTCCTTTAGACCTGGTTTACTCCTTTAGACCTGGTTTACTCCTTTAGACCTGGTTTAGTGGTTTACTCCTTTAGACCTGGTTTACTCCTTTAGACCTGGTTTAGTGGTTTACTCCTTTAGACCTGGTTTACTCCTTTAGACCTGGTTTAGTGGTTTACTCCTTTAGACCTGGTTTAGTGGTTTACTCCTTTAGTCCTGGTTTAGTGGTTTACTCCTTTAGACCTGGTTTAGTGGTTTACTCCTTTAGACCTGGTTTAGTGGTTTACTCCTTTAGACCTGGTTTAGTGGTTTACTCCTTTAGACCTGGTTTAGTGGTTTACTCCTTTAGACCTGGTTTACTCCTTTAGACCTGGTTTACTCCTTTAGACCTGGTTTAGTGGTTTACTCCTTTAGACCTGGTTTAGTGGTTTACTCCTTTAGACCTGGTTTACTCCTTTAGTCCTGGTTTAGTGGTTTACTCCTTTAGTCCTGGTTTAGTGGTTTACTCCTTTAGACCTGGTTTAGTGGTTTACTCCTTTAGACCTGGTTTAGTGGTTTACTCCTTTAGACCTGGTTTAATGGTTTACTCCTTTAGACCTGGTTTAGTGGTTTACTCCTTTAGACCTGGTTTACTCCTTTAGACCTGGCTTACTCCTTTAGACCTGGTTTAGTGGTTTACTCCTTTAGACCTGGTTTAGTGGTTTACTCCTTTAGACCTGGTTTAGTGGTTTACTCCTTTAGTCCTGGTTTACTCCTTTAGACCTGGTTTAGTGGTTTACTCCTTTAGTCCTGGTTTACTCCTTTAGACCTGGTTTACTCCTTTAGACCTGGTTTACTCCTTTAGACCTGGTTTAGTGGTTTACTCCTTTAGACCTGGTTTAGTGGTTTACTCCTTTAGACCTGGTTTAGTGGTTTACTCCTTTAGACCTGGTTTACTCCTTTAGACCTGGTTTACTCCTTTAGACCTGGTTTACTTCTTTAGACCTGGTTTAGTGGTTTACTCCTTTAGACCTGGTTTAGTGGTTTACTCCTTTAGACCTGGTTTAGTGGTTTACTCCTTTAGTCCTGGTTTAGTGGTTTACTCCTTTAGACCTGGTTTACTCCTTTAGACCTGGTTTAGTGGTTTACTCCTTTAGACCTGGTTTAGTGGTTTACTCCTTTAGACCTGGTTTACTCCTTTAGTCCTGGTTTAGTGGTTTACTCCTTTAGACCTGGTTTAGTGGTTTACTCCTTTAGACCTGGTTTAGTGGTTTACTCCTTTAGACCTGGTTTAGTGGTTTACTCCTTTAGACCTGGTTTACTCCTTTAGACCTGGTTTACTCCTTTAGACCTGGTTTACTCCTTTAGACCTGGTTTACTCCTTTAGACCTGGTTTACTCCTTTAGACCTGGTTTACTCCTTTAGACCTGGTTTACTCCTTTAGACCTGGTTTAGTGGTTTACTCCTTTAGACCTGGTTTAGTGGTTTACTCCTTTAGTCCTGGTTTAGTGGTTTACTCCTTTAGACCTGGTTTACTCCTTTAGTCCTGGTTTAGTGGTTTACTCCTTTAGACCTGGTTTAGTGGTTTACTCCTTTAGACCTGGTTTAGTGGTTTACTCCTTTAGACCTGGTTTACTCCTTTAGACCTGGTTTAGTGGTTTTTCTCCTTTAGACCTGGTTTACTCCTTTAGACCTGGTTTACTCCTTTAGACCTGGTTTAGTGGTTTACTCCTTTAGACCTGGTTTGATTCAAATAAAAAACTGGAAATACGTGGAAATACGTGCAGATTCATTTGTGGCATTAAAAACATAGTAAACCCTCATTAATGATTAATAATCATTAAGTTTGACTTTAACCTGATTCTGAATGTTTGCTCAGTGATTAAAACATTTTAATATTAGTGATCAGTATTATGTATGTATGTAATCAGTTTCTATCTAATATGTATTTTGCTTTATGATTTTGATACTTTATGATTCTTCTGATGTTTTATGTGACTCAACTATGACTCAGAGAAATGTATTTTATTTTATTTTTTCAATATAACGCCTTGTATGTCAAGCTTCACTTCCTCTTTCCAAACAAACAAAAAACAAAACAAAACAAAACAAGAACATTAGTTTAGATTAAGTTCTTCACAGATATTTTTCACTTAAAGCTGGGGTACCTTTAAGTGAAAAGGTACCCCCCAAAACGTTGACATTTTGTGATTTGGACCAAACTCATTTCTAGCTCTCACGATCCCTCCTGCATGTCCGAATTGTTCAAGCAAATAGTTGATATGCTCGTTTCAAGCCCGTGTGCTTTGAGCGGTGGCAAAGTCAATCAATCAATCAATCAATCAATCAATGGTTTTGTATAGCCCAATATCACAACAGGAGTTGCCTCATAGGGCTGTAACAAACATTAAGGCAATAAAACAGAACAGTAAATAAGACAGTGTAAAGTTCCGGTGAATCAAATATCCAGGCAAACATAATGTCCAAATAAGCGTCAGCAGTGGGTGGCGACGAGCAGCTCGGGTGTCCCCTGTCCTTAGACTCTCCAGCCCGGCAAGGAAAAACTCAAAAACCCAGTGGGAGAAACGAGAAACCTTGAGGAGAACCACAGAAGGAGAGATCCACTCCCATGGACGGACAGGCTATAGAGACCCAGGGCCGAAGGAGTCCCTCAGCAGACGGGCCAAGATCACAGACCGTCCAGTCCTTGTTGTCAGTAGGCAGGGTTCCTCCGTTCAGCCGGGTTCCTCCGTTCAGCCGGGTCCCTCCGTTCGATCTAGACAGGCACTCCCAAGGGGGAGTGGGACAGGAGACACCATGTGAATAGTAATGAACAGACTACAGATGAAATAAATATTGTATCATAGTAAGACAAAGGTTGCAGTAAGAAGAAGAAGAGGATAGCGCTCAGTGTACCGTACTTCCCACAGCAGAGTTTCTCCTAAAGCAGCTTTACTTCAGGCTGTGGGTTAGAGCTTTACCTAACTGACCTGATCATAAGCTAATTCGAAGAGGTACGTTTTGAGCCTAGTCTTAAATGTAGGGACTGTGTCTGCTTCTTTAACGTGAGCTGGGAGTTTATTCCATAAAACCGGAGCTTGGTAGCTAAAGGCTCTTCCTCCTACAGTGATTTTGGAGACCCGAGGAATCACTAGTAGCCCTGAGTTTTGAGAGCGGAGTGCTCTGGTTGGCCGATATGGAACGATAACGTCTTGGAGATAAAGCGGAGCCAAACCCTTTATGGCTTTAAATGTGAGGAGCAGGATTTTAAATTTGATTCTAAACTCAACAGGAAGCCAATGGAGAGACTTTAGCACAGGTGTAATGTGTTCTCTTCTCTTTGTACGCGTTAACAATCTTGCAGCTGCATTTTGAACTAGTTGAAAACTTTTTAGGGAACTTTTAGGACACGCTGCTAGCAGGCAGTTGCAGTAGTCCAGCCTTGAGGAAACAAATGCATGAATAAGTTTTTCTGCATCACTCTTAGGTAGAATGTTTCGTATTTTAGCAATGTTGCGCAGGTGAAAGAACGCAATTTTACAAGCCTGGTTTATATGCGTTTTAAAAGAGAGGTCCTGGTCAAACAGAACTCCAAGGTTTTTTACTTTAGAGCTCGTTGATACGCTAACATTATCCAGGGAGATGATCTGCTGAGATAAAGACTCTCTCAGTTTTTGAGGACCTAAAATAATAACCTCGGTTTTATCAGGGTTAAGGAGAAGGTAATTTACAGTCATCCAGGTCTTGATGGCTTTTACGCAGGAACTAAGCACATCTAATTTATCTGTCTGACCTGGTTTTATTGATAAGTACAGCTGTGTGTCATCCGCGTAACAGTGAAAATTTATATTATGATTTCGGATTATGTTACCTAATGGGAGCATGTACAATATAAATAAAATTGGCCCGAGCACTGAACCCTGTGGCACCCCATAGCACACTTTAGAACACGGTGAAGACTTTAGGTTTACATTAACAAATTGGTGCCTATCAGATAAGTAAGATTTAAACCAAGAGAGGGCTGTTCCCCTGAGGCCTACGTCAGTTTCTAACCTCTGCAGGAGAATATTGTGGTTGATTGTGTCAAAGGCTGCACTGAGGTCTAACAGAACCAGGACTGAAGCTAGTCCGACGTCAGCTGCTAATAACAGGTCGTTGGTAACTTTGACTAAGGCGGTCTCTGTGCTATGATAAGTTCTGTACCCTGACTGAAATTTTTCAAATAAACTATTGTCCTGTAGGTGGCGGCAAAGCTGCTTAGCCACTACTTTTTTTTTTTGTGAAAGTGAAGAAATGTCAGTGATTTAGGTTCTACTTCTATTGCTCAATAACTAAATAGGTGAAGACCATGTAACAAGGCTGTTTGTGTTGCGTTTACAACACACTCTGTGGAAGTAAAAACACATTTATTTTACAACAGAAAGTCAGGTACCTCAGCTTTAAAGCTTATTTGAAAAAATATCAATGTGACATAAATATGTGGGGAAAATCTATTTCAAGTTTTCTGTCTAGAAAAAAAAGTGTTTTCTACAAAAAAATTGCTGATATATTATCAGCGACGAAATCTAAATAATGGACAATCCCAGGTATAAATGTCTAGCGTCCAGTGAACCTTTTTATTTTCAATAAACAATATTTCCAACGTAAGAGCTAAGAGCACATACAATATGAGATAAGATTAATACCAAGTTTTACAATGAAATACAACCATAAAATAAGTTCAAATTGACCTCTTTCCCCCATTCCAACCAGGCGCTAGTGTTGAACATAAACACCCGCCATGACAGATTTAAACAATTCCAATGGAACACAAGAAAGAGAAATGACGCCATCAACAGGCAGCAGTTTTCAAAATAAATTATACCATGGTCAATGAGAATTCTAATGCCGTGCATTATTTTGGTAGAGCCACACTGTTAGTCCGGCAACAGTTAAATCACGTCCTATATCACTCCACTGCAGCTGTTTACATAGTAACGACTGAGCCGGAACTAGCTTCAGATAAAACAGTTTAAACCATAGAAATAAAAAGGAGAAGCGTCATTCGATCCTTAGCAGAGATCCAGTTAGCAAAGAAGCTACTCCGGTATACTTTTCAGATTCCATTAGCCTGCTCAATGTATTTTCCCTGTAGCTGTTAACATTAGCCACCAAACATCTCAAATTATGAACGATTCAGATGTTTTCAGCTGTTGTCAACCCATCGACCATGTTTAGGGGAGGCCAAAGCCTCGTTAGAAATCATTAATACATGTGCAGACCTTTGGATAATTTACTTTAGATACAAATTAGCATCTAAAAGTGTCCTCCGAGCTAAATGCTAAATCATGTTCAAGTTTCTACTTTTCATGGGTCTGATTCACAAATACACGTCTAATGGACATTAAACATCATCTTATAATATGATCAGGATAAAGTGACCATAGTAAAGTATATGTACTGTGGAATATGTACTTTATGAAGTCAGCGGCCGTTAGCGTTAGCCTACTAAGGGGTTTGAAGCAGGAGCTTTACGGCTCACGACCTGAGAGCAAAGATTTCTGTGCAGTTTGGAGCTGCTTTAATCAAAGGACAGTCACCACTTACCTTTCTCAGGTATGCAAAAAATAGAAATAAATAAATAAATATCAAACTGATAGTAGCAATCCTTAATCCTTATGATCAGCCTTGCATCTGTTGTTATGATGAGTTTTATAAATGTCATATATAATTCCAGTTCCGATGCATTACATTGGCATAATAACATGCTGGACCAAGATGGCGGCTTGGCGTCCATATTGCGACAATGGAACGAAGCCACTAAGGACATTTCTCCTTTTTATTTCTATGGTTTAAACAGTGAAGTAACTTCTGTCTGGTTTGTTTTTATTTCCAGGTGAAAGTTTATGTTAAGAGATCAAACTGAACCAAAATCTGAAAAACAAAAACAGTTTAGCTGCAGTGTCTCCCCTTAAATGAGAAACAAGAGGCGCCCTTCTGTCTTTGCATTTCTCAGACGTGAACAGATTTGGAAAACGTAGATGCTTATGTTGTTTTGATAAAGTAACATAACTTTAAACAGCATACGAATCGCGTGTCATTTTTGTTCCCAAAAGACACGCATTAATTTTCTGCTTAGTTGTAAATTAGTTCAACATTTAATCCCAAGTATATGGGCTACACGGAAAATGCATATTTCAGGCTGTGAAATAAATATATTTTTATTTATTTACTGGAAACCTTCCAAACGTACGAAATTTGACTTGACAGATTATTGACATCAGTGTTAATCATTTGTTTTTGTGAAGTTGAGGAATTCAGCCGAGAGATTGGGGCTGGATTAAGGAAAGAGGGAAGACGCTGAAGGCTTTTATTTTTACTTTGTTATATACATTATTAACCCAATGACTGCTGTCCTTTTCTGCACTGATTACAATGGCCTGTTGTATTTCACAATAAAATTTCTATTTTGTTCTTAAAATCGTCTCTGTCCCTTGTTCCTTTTTATTGAAATTAACAAATGAAGGCGCTGTCCCACAAACAATAACTATAATAACAAAGTGTTATACAGATATTTGGAAAACCTCAAAGAGAAGTGAAGTCTGTTGGCAGGTCCTTTTTATCCTAGTCTTGCACGCCTCTGCACAGAAAGGGTGACTGCCTATGAATCAGTTGTTTGTGGCTATAGATACAGACGGCATCGCTCAGAGAAGGGGGCGTGGCCTCGCCGAGCGGGAAAATAGAATCTTTTGGAAAACACAATTTTCTTTTTAGCCGTTTTCTGGTGAAATATAAACGTATTTATCACGTACAAATGAAGTCAAGTCTAAATCGGGTCCATATGGATTTTTATTCACAGCAGATTGTTCAGTAGAAGCAAAAAAACGGCTGTTGTAGCTAGCGCTTGCTAGCGTTAGCATTAGCATGGTGCTAACATGGAGCAAGATGTTGGCT
The DNA here is from genome assembly GCA_021464625.1 of Proterorhinus semilunaris. Classification (NCBI taxonomy): domain Eukaryota; kingdom Metazoa; phylum Chordata; class Actinopteri; order Gobiiformes; family Gobiidae; genus Proterorhinus; species Proterorhinus semilunaris. The sequence continues at coordinate 2,141,515 of CM038352.1, forward strand.
TTCTCTGTTATTTATGGGCTGTTGAAGTACTTTGCTCCTCCCCTTGTCTTTGTATCTTTATTTAGTAGAAAACTATATTCATAATTCAGCATTTGTTAAAGTAGTTTTTGAATCATTAGAGAAAGTTTAGATTTTTCTCAAAATTGTTTTCCCCGTAACTGTTTTCAAACATGACCATATATGGGCGATTCCAGAGATGCCGTCTGTACCTATGTGTTTGTACTGTATCTGTACTTCACGTTATGTTCGGAATAATGATGGCGTTGATCATTGTCTATCAGCTAATCCCACTGGTCTTCATGTTCTGTAGCGTGTGAGCAAAACGTGACGCAGAAGCTTGTTCAGGTTTAGTTCAATCCGGACAAGAGTAAGTTCTGTAAATTGTGCTTTCCCCTGTTCATTTCAAACCATTATGCTGATACAGCGCTGAACAATGGCTGACAGAAGTGGCTTACAGACACTTTGTTGATTTGAATACTTTTACAGAATAGTTAGGCAGTGGAGAAGAAGGATGGACAGAGGTGATGTTTCAAGTCACCCAGATCAGCGGTGAAGGAACATGGGATTTTCTGTTGCTTTCTTCATCGCTTCCCCCCTGCTTTTTGAAGCTTTTTTTGTCAAGTTTTTTGTCTTTTTATAGTCATGCTTTTGTCACTTTTTTGTCGTGGTTTTGTGGCTCTTTTTAAATTACTTTTAATTGTGTTTTTGTCGCCTTTTTGTTTTGATTTTCATCCTCGTTTTGTCGCTATTTTTTCAAGACACTTTTAGATTTTTGTCACGTTTTTATTTTGTCATTGTTGCTTTGCCGGCATGTTTTCCTCGCTTTTTTGGTCACTTTTTTGTGTGTTTTGTGGCTCTTTTTTTAATCACTTTTTAGTCGTGTTTTTGTCGCTTTTTTTGTCAAATTGTTGTTCCGCTTTCATCCTCTTTTGTTGCTATTTTGGGGTGTTTTCGTCTCTTTTTATGTCGCCTTTTTGACCCGTTTTTGTTGTGCTTTTGTCATGTTTTTATTTTGTTATTGATGCTTTTCTGGCACGTTTTTTTCGATCTATTTTGGTCACATTTTTGTTTCACTCTTCGTCGCTATTTTGGCACCTTTTTTTTGTCTTTCAAGAAGCTTTTTAGACTTGGGTAAAGCCGAACTGGAGAAGATGCGCGCGGTTCACGTGGGGGTTAAGAGGTTAAACCAAAACTGCAGGACGATGACGCAAAAAGACGCGATTTTGCGGCCCGTGCGTGCGCGTGCCAAACGACATTGACGGGAGCGCGCACGCAGCTGTCAGTCGGAAATGCGGCTGGAGCTGATGCGCCCTGCCGCCTGGCTCTGCCGCTGGAAACACCCGAAAAACGGGCTTCATTCACGGATATAACTCTCTCAGACAACACCTGCCTATCCGGGGCCTCAGTCGGACTGTAGCGACGGCAGCAGTCTGTCTTTTAAAGCGCCGGGAGCCACTTAAAACACGGCCGGGCTAACGTCAACAGAGCTAATGCTAACGCTGCTAAATTAGCTCGCTCCGCTAACTCCGCTGCTAGCCGATAACAGGACTTCTGCTCCCCCCGGCGAGGCGCTCTCTTCCGCGGCCTCAGCGCTGACAGTCCCCCGCGGGAGGAGGTCACGGAGGTCAGGAGGCAGCGGAGGGGCCAGAGGAGCCGAGAGGAACCGCTGTCCAGGGACCGCAGTGACTGACGGGCCGCCCCGGGGTGAGTGCACCGCGGCCCCGGGTGGAAGTTTGTGTCCCAGGCCGAGGACACGCCGCTCTGTTGGGCCTGGCTCTGAGGGAGGGAGGGAGGCTGGGTGGAGGCGGCTAGCTCCCTTTATTACAGTAAAGCGTCACAAAAGGGCAGTGAAAAAAGGAAGTTGGTTGATGTTTAGAGAGGCCCGTGCAGAGGAAACGAACTGAGGGATGGGAGGATGTGGCAGGTGTATATGGAGACTAGAACCCCCGATGATCAGTCTACATTCATGTCTTTAATGCTCCCATGCTTAACCTCTTAACCCCCACATGAACCGAGCACATTTTCTCCCGTTTGGCTTTACCCTAATCTAACAGCAAAACAGTGACAAAAACGTGCCGGAAAAGCAACACAAAGTCAAGAGTGATGACAAAGCAACAACAAAGAGTGACAAAAAGTTGACAACAATGCGACGAAAACGCGACAGAAAAGTTCTGATCAGTTTTGTAGGTCTTAGCTTTCAAATGAGGCGTTTACACTGGCCTTCCTGTAGGCTATAAGCTCCGGTCACGTAGCTTTAAGAACTGGAGAAAATGTTAACGGCTCAGGGATGTCACGATTATTGAGGAAAAATATTGCAATTTTTATATTATTATTATTGAAATTATGGCGGAAAATCTCGAGCGTTTCTTTTAAACCTTTACAGTCCTGACTTCACAAAAGAGAAGCAAGACATTTTCCACACATTTGCATATTTATTTAAGGGTTGTTCTAATCAAACACCTATTGAACATTCATTTTTCTTATTTATGCTTTTGCTATTATATTTTAAAAAGTACAATAATATGACGATGTGGATATTTTCGAAAGATCTATTTCTTTCCATGCGCTCACACAGTTCATGTCCCTTTTTACGTGACACGTGATTCTTTTGGGACTAAGATTTGCATATTTTCCTGTTGAACCTGCCTTCATGTCTAATGCGCTCAACAAACTAACCAGGAAAATACAACAGAGGCCAAACTAATGCCACAGACACGGGTTTACAGATGAAGTACACTTGAATCATGGCTGGGAGGATTCTGTGTCTTTCTCATAGTGAACACTCTTACCTCCCCCACAGGCAGCGCGTCACCTACTGTCAGCAGCTTAGAGCCCCCCACGGAGACGCCTCGAGCTAACGAAGCCCCGCGCTAATGTCTCCCTGTCCGTGTAGCAGCATTGAACTTGGAGTCAGGGCGACACGAGTCGTAATTGCAGGTTGAGGAGGAAGACTGCAGTTATTTGGTTAAACGGATATTTCAGGACACAGGGCCTCATTTCCAAGTTATCCAGTGTAGTTCATGTCTGGAGATATTTTTTCTTAATGCAGTTCTGATTTTTTAAGTGACGCTAGGCTAATGCTAGGCTAATGCTAGGCTAACGCATGTCTATGGTATCAGTTAGCCTGCATTAAAAACAGTCTGACTCCACAGTGCACCTGAGGCAAATAATTTATAACACCAGACTAACCATATAAATGTCTGTGTTAATAGAATCATTTTAGAAATATAACTGACCTTGTATCACATAAATTACCGCATTGTGAGGGACTATTTTCTCGCAGATCACTCCGCCGCTGCGTTAGCTTACAGCCACGAAGATGATGCTGCTCAAATATAAGTTATTTTAAATGCAAAATGGTTATAATCTATCGACACATTTATATGGTTAGTCTGGTGTTCTAAGTGATTTGCCTCAGGTGCACCGTGGAGTCAGACTGTTTTTAATGCAGGCTAACTGATACCATAGACATGTGTTAGCCTAGCATTAGCCTAGCATCACTAAGCTCTTCAAATATAAGAACTGCATGAATTTAAGGAAAAAATATCTCCAGAAATCAACAACACAGCCCAATGTAGAGAACTGCGCGGTGAATTTCTGACCATTACTCAAGATCCATTAATAAACAAACAGACAAATACTGCCCAATCGTGTATGTCCACTCCTGCCCGCATCCCGCCGCTGTGTCCGAATGTCCTCACTATTCATATGTAAAACAGAGCGCGAGCCGGCAGAGAACGCCCGACAGCAACAGGTCTTTGAACTAAACCACACAACTGAATGAAAACAGCCGTTTCACTCCCGTCATAGATCCGTCAGTGACTTTATTTACATTTAAATAAACAAAAAACCACAGTCCTATTTAAAAAGAATAAATCAACCCCAAATTAATCTTATTTATAATTATAAAAACTATCATTATAAATATATATTTATTTGTGTGACAGTGTTTGGTCCAAGTGCTTAAAACTGTAGTGCTGCCCCCTGGTCTGACTGAATTCTTGATCATTGTTGGCCTTTATTGAAGCACTGCTGTCTCATTAATATGCATGATGTCATCAAAAGTATTGATATAGGAATAATCATATCGTCCTGCAAAATATCGTATATCGGAAAATCGATATATAGTCACACTCTTACTTTGAATACTTGTGTGAAGGAAGTGAAGTATTTCCTTTTATTGCAGTAATATTTGCAGTATCTGTACTTTCACTCCATACTAATGGAATTTCCTGTTGTCTTGCAGTGAAGGCGTGATTGGAGCGATGGCCGAGCTCTCCGCGTTGCCCGCGTCTCCTCCGGCGCTGTCCGAGCCCCTCCCTCCCGCTCCCACCGCCGCGCTCCATCTCAAAATGGACCCCCCCACCGACCCCGCGCCGCCCATCCCCAAATCATCGCTCTACGGGAACAAGGCTCCAGTGGCCAACGCCGTGCCCAGCCCGTCCAAAACCACGCCCGGAAACCCCGCCCCGCCGTCGGGTCAGCAGCCGCCTCCCGGGAAACAGCTGCAGCAACCGGCAAACCACGTACGCCATGACGCCGCGGGAAACGCACAGAGTCCGCCATCGCCTCCCGGAGGCGCGGCGAGCCTTTACCCGAGCGTCCGCGTCACGCAGAGCGCGGGAAACGCGGACGTTTCGCGGATGCTTTCCGATTCAAAACTGGTGCAGCAAGAAGCGTCTCAGGCTTTTCAGAAGATGATGCGAGAGGTCACGCAGGAGGTCACGCAGGAGGTCACGCAGGAGGTCACGCAGGAGGTCAGGCAGGAGGTCAGGCAAGAAGTCACGCAAGAAGTCACGCAAGAAGTTACGCAGGAAGTCACGCAGGAGGTCACGCAGGAGGTCAGGCAGGAAGTCACGCAAGAAGTCACGCAAGAAGTCACGCAGGAAGTCACGCAGGAGGTCACGCAGGAGGTCACGCAGGAGGTCACGCAAAGGTGTACGGTAGAAGATACTCAAAAAGTTGCTCAAAAATGGACTCCAGAAGTAACGCCAGAAGTCGCCCCCGAGTCGGCCCTTCCGCCGACCCCGCCCCCTCCGTCGGAGCAGGCGGGGGGCGCAGACGGCAGCCCCGGCCCCAGCGTCCCGCTCATAAACGAACCCGCGGGACCCGACTGGACCCCGACAGCGCCCCCTCTGGCCCACCCCGCGCTGGACACGCTCAGCTACCTGGAGAGCGCCAGCCTCATGTCGGGCACGCTGGAGTCGCTGTCGGGCCTGGGCGACGACGGCAGCTCCCTGGGCTCGGACTCGGAGGTCAACGGCCTCGCGGTGAGGCGCACCGACAAGTACGGCTTCCTGGGAGGCAGTCAGTACAGCGAGACCGGGTAAGGAAGTGTTTATTAACGGGAAGGGCTCGGTTTTGTTAAACAGTTTAGGCACTACTGGGATCGGAAATAATGGGGAGAAAAATTGGGAAGAAAAATAATGGGTGGAAAAAAAAATTTGGGAAAAAATTTAAAAAGTGAAAACAAAATTGGGAGAAAGTTGATTTTTTTTGAAAAATTTGAAACGTCAAGGGAATAAAATAGACAATTTTGAGAAAAAGGTGGGAAACAAATTGGGGAAAAGTAAAAAAAATTGAAAAATTTTGGAAATAAAACAAAAATTTTGGGAAAAAGTGGAAACATTTGGGAAAAATTTTGGAAATGTTAAAAAATTCAGTCAAAGTGAGAAAAAAATTGGGAAGAAAAATAAAAGGTGGAAAAAAAATGTGGGAAAAAAATTGAAAAAGTTGAAAAATTGTGGAAATTTTTTGGAAATGTAAAAAAATTGGGTAAAAGTGAAAAAAATTGGGAGAAAGTTTTTTTATTTTTTTTTTAATTGGGAAAGTTTACATTTTTTGAAAAGTTTGAAACATCAAGGGAAAAAAAATTGAATTTTGAGAAAAAGGTGGGAAACAAATTGGGGAAAATCTGAAACATTTTAGAAAATTAAGAACAATTTAGAATGTCCTGCCCTTTTGTCGTTAAAGGAAGTTTCTCGGTTGTTTCAGCTTAAATAAATTAATGTAAAAGAAATTAAATGGAAAGAAAATGTATATATTAACATGATTTACCTATTTATGGTTCAATATGACAAATATTTTAGTATCGGTATCGAACAAAGTAGCATTCAGGTATCGGTATTGAAAAATGTAACGGTTCCCAGCCCTAGTAACGGTATTGGAGCTGCCAGATCCTCTTAAGAGGTATTCAGATTCAGTTCATTTTATTGGTTGCAGTTTAAACAACCAGGGAGAAACTTGAGTTGTTCAGTTAAACATGTGCTGGAAAAGTTACAGCAGCTTAACAATAAACACCTTTATCTTCTTTACCTTTATGACTTTGCAAAGCGAACACATTGTAATTAGTGTTTAAAGCGTCGCAACAGTAACGTGAGGAGCCTTTTCTCTCCATCTCTCTCAGAATAACATTATCATGTCAATTAATATCTTTATTAAGGACATAGTTGCATTAAAAATAGAGAATATGGAAATGCAGCAACATTGACAGTATAAAAGATAAGCCTCATCAGTTCTCTAACGGTAGAAAAAGGCCTGTGGCCGATGACTCCACGTTATTGACATGAGGTGAATCTCACTGAGCTGATCTCAGACTCGGAGTCTGGAAAATGGCATTTGGAGAGTTGCCAAGTCTACACATTCATTGATGTATTTATCTATATTACAGGGTAATTGTAAATGAACACAGTACAAAACAAGTTTGTAGCTGATGCTCATTATCGGCTCCAGTCCCTGGTTGGGCCTTAGTTTCTACACACATTAACATTACATTTGTACATTTTGCATTTCTTTCTAAATAGGCACAGACAGAACCTGGACCTGACTCCTGAAAGATCATTCACTGATGCCCTGAACTAATTTACCTGAACCAAGATTAATTACTCTGTAATTTCAAATTTAGAAGCTCAGCAAATGTTTGGCCGATTGGAAACATCTGGAAGCTTAAACATGTGCAGTTAATGTACAGTGTATTTGAAGGTATATTATAGCAAAATTAATCATGATTGACTTAATATCAAAAGGCTTTGTCTGTTGCCCCCGAACAACATTTTTGCAAACCCAGGGGTCCGAATGATTTTGCGACCCCTGCTTTAAAGGGACATTTCAAGGTTTTTGACATAGGGCCTCATTACCTGGTTATCCAGAGTGTTGTTGATTTCTGGAGATAAGTATTTTTTAATTCATGCTGTCCTTATATTTGAAGAGCTTAGTGGTGCTGTGCTAGGCTAGTGCTATGCTAGTGCATGTCTATGGTAACTAGTAGCCTGCATTAAAAACCTCTCCAAACGTTGCCATATCTGATTTGTAGAAAGCTCCTTTGTGAGGAGCTACAACCAGGAAGCTGATGCTGCTCAAATATAAGTTATTTTAAATGCAAAATGGTTAAATTTAAAGCATGATTTAGTCGACACAGACATATATATGGGTAGTCTGGTGTTATAAGTGATTTGCCTCAGGTGCACTGGGCTTGGATCAGACTGTTTTTAATGCAGGCTACTAGTTACCATAGACATGCACTAGCATAGCACCGCTAAACTCTTCAAGGCAAGGCAAGTTTATTTGTAGAGCACAATTCATACACAAGGCAATTCAAAGTGCTTCACAGTTGCATAAAATTACAAGAAAACATAAAATCAATTATTAAAACACCAACATAAAAGTTAATCAATGACAGTAAAAGGCCAGAGTGCAGATAAAATACTTTCAGTTTTCATCTGCTCGGGTAAAAAGAGCTGTTTTCAGCCTGGATTTGAACATTGTCAGAGTTGAGGCCTGTCTCACATTAAGGCTGCAGCTAACGATTATTTTTCTATCGATTAATCTATAGATTATTTTTTCGATTAATCGATTAATCTATAGATTATTTTTTCGATTAATCTATAGATTATTTTTCCTTTTACCGATTATTTTTTCATTTAAATGAAGGGGAAAAAATTGACGTAGGCCAGTATTTTCAAATGGCATGGCTTTTATTTAACCAAATAAAATTATGGCTCAATGTGCAACTCAGTAGCCTATAAAATGTGCAATTTCTGGAACACTCACTGTAAACATTTGAATAAAAGTAAAAGCATTGCTTATTTGCTTTAAAATGCGCAAAATAAAAAATAAATAACCAGCACACAACAATGATTGTATGATTAAAGTTAATTGTTCGTTTGTACATAACTGTTAATGTTGTACAAAGGTAGTTTAGTTAGTTACACAACTAACGTAACGTTATGTAGCGTTAGACACGCGCGTTTTTGACGCCTCTCAGAGCGAAACAGTGCTTTAGTTTATGAATTTACAACGCAGATACAAATAATACATTAATGTTTTTGTGTAAATGGTAAATGGTCTCAACTTATAAAGCGCTTTTCCACCTACATTAGGCTCAAAGCGCTTTACAGCAAGGAACCTCTCACCCATTCATACACCAATGTACGCCGCCATGATGTAAACAAGCGACGCGTCGACGCACAAAAACTGCGTCGACGTATTTACGTAATCGATGACGTCGACTACGTCGACGCGTCGTTTCAGCCTTATCTCACATCCTCATGAAGACTGTTCCAGATTTTAGCTTTAGCCTCACCGTGTTTAGTCCTGACTCTGGGAACCACCAGGAGACCCCTCCCTGAAGTTCTCAGGGCCCGAGATGGTTCATACGGCTCTAACATGTCAGAGATGGACTTTGGTGCTAAACCATGAAACGACTTGTACACAAGTCGTTTCAAATACAAGTTCAAATATAGGAACTGCATGAATAAATAAATAAAAAAATCTCCAGAAATCACTCTGAATAACTAGGAAATAAGGCCTTATTTCAAAAATCCTGAAATATCCCTTTAAGCAAAGCATTAGGTGAAAACTTTACGTAAAAAAACAGCCCAAACTCTCTCTTTCCGATGTTTATTCTCTGACATCTTGTGGCTTTGAACCGGAGATGTATCCAGGAAGTGACTCCAGCATGTCTGTGTGGCTCCCTGGTCTTTCTCTCGCTTATTCATTCACAAATACTGACGTGTTTGGTATCCACGTGTAGCACGAAAGGCTGTGATGACGCTGTAATCCAAATATGGTCATTTCCTTAGTGGGAGACAGAGCGGCTAAAGACGGGAGGAACACACTACATTTGGAAGGTTTAACACAGATTTGACAGATCTGATCCCTCGTGTTGTCGCTGAGGCGAAGTCGTCCTGAAGTCTCGCTGTGCTTCGAGATGATCCACAGATGTAAAAATAGTTCTCACGTGTAAGTTGTCGTATCGGTCACACGTTGGCTGAACTTTTTACGCGTCTCTATTTTTAGACGTGAACGACTGTGTGTGACGCTGACGGATTAAGCAGCAGAGACAAAAACAAAGCTTCTGAGTTTCCTATTTATAGGCAAACGTGTGAAACAAAGAGCTCTACAGCGTGAGCAGCTTTCAGAGGGGCTTTATCTGAGGACGTGGTTAGACTCCTCTCGTTCATCTGCTCCTGCTGTGAACCACACGGAGCTAACGACCCCCAACTGTTCCATCATTTACTGGCTATTGATTCACGGCTTTTAACGATGTTCAGCGAAATCACTCAGTCAAACTTTATCACCAGGAGCATCTCCACTCACGAGGAAATGGGATTAAGGAACAGTCAATGCAAGCACTTTCTCACACGCCTTGGTCACTGGGACGGGGCTGGTCTATGGGAGGGGTTCACACGCCTTAAGGCTCATTCATGCTTCACAAGACGCAAGATCTTCTTGGTCTTACACCCTGAGCTGCAGAACACAATGAAGTCACTTTGTCGTCAGGTACCAAACGTTTCCATGGCTACCAGGCAAAAGGGACTTGGGCTGTGTCCGAATGTCCAGAGAGAAAAAAGTAGTGCACTCAAAATGTCCCACAATGCATTCTGAAAAGTAGTGATTAGAGGTGGTCACTGCACGGGTCAATATAGACCACAATGCATTGCGAGAGTCGGAGAAGAATGGCCGGTCTTTGAACTAAACAACACGACTGTTTCAATCGTGAGTTGTGTATTTCTCATCAATAAACAACTTAAATATAAGCGGCTACGGTGAAAAAATGCTAACGTTAGCTGCTAACCTTTAGCTCGAGCTGTTAAATGACCGATAGCTTCCTCTCTCGGACAAAAAGACTTGATTTATGTAAAATCCATGTGAAATGGAACATAAGACTCGTATTTATCCATAAATGTTCCACCGTCTCATGAGTTTGGTCTTTATCCACATTATTCCCAGAGTTTAGCGACTTTTAGCAAATGTAGTCACTCATTCTGCTGGCGCTTCAGACACCGGGCTCTGACCGAGCTAACGCTGAGCTAACGCTGAGCTAACTTTGAGCTAACGCTGAGCTAACTCTGAGCTAACTTTGAGCTAACGCTGAGCTAACTCTGAGCTAACGCTGAGCTAACTCTGAGCTAACGCTGGAGTGGTTTTATTTAATTTTTTCTGTGATGATAGTTTTAATTTTAAAAGTAAAATAAACGCTTGTAAAAGGGCCAAAACTGTCCTGTTTTATAAAATAAATGTTTGTAACAATAAATCTGTTCTGTTCGAATCGCCAACAGAATCAGTGACTCTATAGTGCGGCCGATGAAGGACGGGTCAGGGACTAGGGCGGACATTCTGTTCTGCAGCTCAGGGCGCAAGAACAAGAAGATCCTGCGTCCTGTGAAGTTTGAATAAGCCTCTAACCTCTTAACCCCCACCTGAACCGAGCACATTTTCTCCCGTTTGGCCTCTTTTAAACGTTTCTTTAAACTTTTGAAACGCAAAAGAACAGTAACAAAGAAACGCATCAAAAAAGTGACACAAACGTGACGACACGGTAAAAACTAAGAAGAAGAAGAAACTTTATTTATATAGCGCCTCTCACACCTCTCACTACTCAAACTATTTCAGTAATCGATTAATTGTTTTGTAGGAAACACAGACTCAAATAGAGCAAAAATGACAATTATGTATTTTGTTTTGTACATTGAACATTTCATAAATATTTGTCTGTGTCTCATCCAATCAGAAATCAGAATTAGCACAAAGAGTCACAAACATTCGCTTTAAGTCTACGGTCTACTCAAGCGACGCCGCTGTAGCGCTCGTTATGTGGGAGAACAATGTGAAAAATACTATTTCCCTGCACCTTTCTTTGCCAAGCGATTAATCGTAAAAATAATGGTTAGTTGCCGCCCTAGTGGCAATGTGGTATTCGCTTTCAGATGAGGCGTCCAGTCCAGAAGCTGTTAGATTTGGGTAAAGCTGAACATGGAGAAAATGTCCTCGGTCAAGGCGAGGGTTAAGAGGTTTAATTCAGTGTTAAATTTGCCGGGAACGATTAGATACTTGTATCTTCTGTGTTTTATCTTCTGTCCTGTACGTTGCGAGTCTACGTCGATAGTGAGTTCATTGGCGTTTCTCCATAAAGCTCTTTTTTTCAGTAAATCTGGGGGTTCACGGTCTGAGAACGATCATTCATCGTGGGGTGAATCTTAAGTCGGACGACCGACTGATCTGCTGGTCTCAGAGTGAGCGATAATCTCTGAAGACCAGCAGGGCCACGGACCGCTGTTCTCAGATCAGGGTCTTAAAAAGTCTTAAAGGGATTTTCTGAGGTATTATTTTAGTTTTTGCATTGACTTTTTATTTTTTTATATTATATAAATAACTTGTTACTCTATGTTACCCTTTGCCATGTGATCTGGCCGGTTTAAAGCTGCTCCTCAGGGTCTGCTGACCAACATTCCGTGAAACTACCATGAAGTTGGTCAAAATAGGGAAAGTGTAGGTCTGCTGGTTCCTGGGCCTGGCTAGAAGTTGAAGAAATGTAAACCTTTTTTGAAGCCGCTGGAAGATGCCGTGAGGCCTTAAAGATTTTAAAGGAACAGGCCACAGTTTTTCCAGACTGAGATGTTCTTACCTGAGCTTAGACGAGTTGAAAAGGACCTGTCTGGTCTTTGTGCTCGTGGAAGAACGTGGTAGCTTCCAACTTCACCTCCGTTTGGAGCCATAAGAATATGCTGGGAGAGGCCAAATGGTAACAACATCGTTGGTTGTTTTGCGTGACTGAGGGCACACACAAAGACCAGACAGGAACCCATCAACTTCTCTAAACTCAGGTAAGAACATATCTCATTCTGGAAAAACTGTGGCCTGTTCCTTTTAAAGGAGGTCTGAAGTCTTAAAAAGGTATTAAATTTGACTTTGGGGTTCCTGCAGAGAAACACACGCCTCTGGAGCCTGAAAGTCACTACGACAATCTTTGGTCGTAGCGACTGTAGAACCATCGCACAGTGAAGACGAGAGCAGCTCATGATGTCACAATCCCCACGTCCTCAATGTGAGATTTAGAAACGTTTTAAGACAAAAAATGATACCGTGTCCACTGTGGTTAATCAGACTGTGTATCAGTGGACCTCCTTTCTCCTGAAGCACTAAAGAAGTAGTGATGTTCCTCATGTTCCTCATGTTCCTCATGTTCCTCATGTTCTTGATCTGTGGTTCCAGGGAGAAGGATTTGCGAGTGGAGGTTTCCCGGCAGCGTGAGATGAAGTGGCTGGACATGTTCAATCACTGGGACAAATGGGTCAAGCACCGCTTTCAGAAGGTAAGCACCTGGAGCATCTGTAGTCCGTGTTTTCAGAGCCGTGTGAGTCTGGAGTCCGTGTTTTCAGACCCGTGTGAGTCTGGAGTCCGTGTTTTCAGACCCGTGTGAGTCTGGAGTCCGTGTTTTCAGACCCGTGTGAGTCTGGAGTCCGTGTTTTCAGACCCGTGTGAGTCTGGAGTCCGTGTTTTCAGAGCCGTGTGAGTCTGGAGTCCGTGTTTTCAGACCCGTGTGAGTCTGGAGTCCGTGTTTTCAGACCCGTGTGAGTCTGGAGTCCGTGTTTTCAGACCCGCGTGAGTCCGGAGTCAGTGTTTTCAGACACGTGTGAGTCCGGGGCCCGTGTCTTCAGACCCGTGTGAGTCTGGAGCCCGTGTTTTCAGACCCGCGTGAGTCCGGAGTCCGTGTTTTCAGACCCGTGTGAGTCTGGAGTCCGTGTTTTCAGACCCGTGTGAGTCTGGAGTCCGTGTTTTCAGAGCCGTGTGAGTCTGGAGTCCGTGTTTTCAGACCCGCGTGAGTCCGGAGTCAGTGTTTTCAGACACGTGTGAGTCCGGGGCCCGTGTCTTCAGACCCGTGTGAGTCTGGAGCCCGTGTTTTCAGACCCGCGTGAGTCCGGAGTCAGTGTTTTCAGACACGTGTGAGTCCGGGGCCCGTGTCTTCAGACCCGTGTGAGTCTGGAGCCCGTGTTTTCAGACCCGCGTGAGTCCGGAGTCAGTGTTTTCAGACACGTGTGAGTCCGGGGCCCGTGTCTTCAGACCCGTGTGAGTCTGGAGTCCGTGTTTTCAGACCCGTGTGAGTCTGGAGTCCGTGTTTTCAGACCCGTGCGAGTCTGGAGTCCGTGTTTTCAGACCCGTGCGAGTCTGGAGTCCGTGTTTTCAGACCCGTGCGAGTCTGGAGCCCGTGTTTTCAGACCCGTGTGAGTCTGGAGTCCGTGTTTTCAGACCCTTGTGAGTCTGGAGTCCGTGTTTTCAGACCCGTGTGAGTCTGGAGTCCGTGTTTTCAGACCCGTGTGAGTCTGGAGTCCGTGTTTTCAGACCCGTGTGAGTCTGGAGTCCGTGTTTTCAGACCCGTGCGAGTCTGGAGTCCGTGTTTTCAGACCCGTGTGAGTCTGGAGTCCGTGTTTTCAGACCCGTGTGAGTCTGGAGTCCGTGTTTTCAGACCCTTGTGAGTCTGGAGCCCGTGTTTTCAGACCCGTGTGAGTCTGGAGTCCGTGTTTTCAGACCCGTGTGAGTCTGGAGTCTGTGTTTTCAGACCCGTGTGAGTCTGGAGTCCGTGTTTTCAGACCCGTGTGAGACTGGAGTCCGTGTTTTCAGACCCGTGTGAGTCCGGAGCCCGTGTTTTCAGACACGTGTTGAGTCTGGAGTCCGTGTTTTCAGACCCGTGTGAGTCCGGAGTCCGTGTTTTCAGACCCGTGTGAGTCCGGAGCCCGTGTTTTCAGACCCGTGTGAGTCCGGAGCCCGTGTTTTCAGACCCGTGTGAGTCCGGAGTCCGTGTTTTCAGACCCGTGTGAGTCCGGAGCCCGTGTTTTCAGACCCGTGTGAGTCCGGAGTCCGTGTTTTCAGACCCGTGTGAGTCCGGAGTCCGTGTTTTCAGACCCGTGTGAGTCCGGAGCCCGTGTTTTCAGACCCGTGTGAGTCCGGAGTCCGTGTTTTCAGACCCGTGTGAGTCCGGAGTCCGTGTTTTCAGACCCGCGTGAGTCCGGAGTCCGTGTTTTCAGACCCGTGTGAGTCCGGAGTCCGTGTTTTCAGACCCGTGTGAGTCCGGAGTCCGTGTTTTCAGACCCGTGTGAGTCCGGAGTCCGTGTTTTCAGACCCGTGTGAGTCCGGAGTCCGTGTTTTCAGACCCGTGTGAGTCTGGAGCCCGTGTTTTCAGACCCGTGGGAGTCCGGAGTCCGTGTTTTCAGACCCGTGGGAGTCCGGAGTCCGTGTTTTCAGACCCGCGTGAGTCCGGAGTCCGTGTTTTCAGACCCGCGTGAGTCTGGAGTCCGTGTTTTCAGACCCGTGTGAGTCCGGAGTCCGTGTTTTCAGACCCGTGTGAGTCTGGAGTCCGTGTTTTCAGACCCGTGTGAGTCTGGAGTCCGTGTTTTCAGACCCGTGTGAGTCCGGAGTCCGTGTTTTCAGACCCGTGTGAGTCTGGAGTCCGTGTTTTCAGACCCGTGTGAGTCTGGAGCCCGTGTTTTCAGACCCGTGTGAGTCCGGAGTCCGTGTTTTCAGACCCGTGTGAGTCCGGAGTCCGTGTTTTCAGACCCGCGTGAGTCTGGAGTCCGTGTTTTCAGACCCGTGTGAGTCTGGAGTCCGTGTTTTCAGACCCGTGTGAGTCTGGAGCCCGTGTTTTTGCAGCGTTTCCACTCTTTGTCTGGATCTGTTTGTATTTATAGAAAGTGACTCGAAGGTGAATCACTTCCTCACAGCTGCAGCTGGACTCTGTTTCTGCTGAAATACGAGAAACCGATTCACTCACAAGTTTTGGTTTTAGTCCGCAGTTCTCACCAGCTGACTACCCTGAGGAAGGCCACAGTTAAACATGAAATATTCACGTCTGGCTATAACAACATAAGAGCATCTTCAGCTGCAGTTTTGGCTGAAATATACAGTTTTTCGTTGTGAATATTGAAATTCCCCCATACTCATCTGTTGGAGGGCATGTTTACAAATGTTTATACATGAGATAAACACAGATTTGTACTTTTCTAGCATTAAGAATAATATCTGTTGTTTCAGGTGAAGATACGCTGCAGGAAGGGCGTCCCGTCGTCCCTCAGAGCCAGAGCCTGGCAGCTGCTCTCCAACAGCCACGACCTGCTGCAGGCCAACCCTGGGAAGTTTGCGGTAAAACTACTGCTACTTCTGATACTGAGACTGCCTACTGATACTACTACTGCCTCCTGCTACTACTGCCTACTGATACTACTACTGCCTCCTGCTACTACTGCCTACTGATACTACTACTGCCTCCTGCTACTACTGCCTACTGATACTACTACTGCCTCCTGCTACTACTGCCTACTGATACTACTACTGCCTCCTGCTACTACTGCCTACTGATACTACTACTGCCTCCTGCTACTACTGCCTACTGATACTACTACTGCCTCCTGCTACTACTGCCTACTGATACTACTACTGCCTCCTGCTACTACTGCCTACTGATACTACTACTGCCTCCTGCTACTACTGCCTACTGATACTACTACTGCCTCTTGCTACTACTGCCTACTGATACTACTACTGCCTCCTGCTACTACTGCCTACTGATACTACTACTGCCTCCTGCTACTACTGCCTACTGATACTACTACTGCCTCCTGCTACTACTGCCTACTGATACTACTACTGCCTCCTGCTACTACTGCCTACTGATACTACTACTGCCTCCTGCTACTACTGCCTCCTGCTACTACTGCCTCCTGCTACTACTGCCTACTGATACTACTACTGCCTCCTGCTACTACTGCCTACTGATACTACTACTACTGCCTACTGATACTACTACTACTGCAACTACTGCTACTGCGCAATCTGACTCCTCGTTTTAACACACTGCCCCCCAGTGGATCAACCGTAAATACAACAATGGAGTATTAAAATATCCGCCCAATTCAAATGAACCTCAAAGCACAGATTACATCAACACAGTTTTATATATAATCACTAAAGCCTAATATGACACATATGTATAGAAATAATTCCACACTACCCACCCATGACCTCAACTGACAACCAACAGGAACCAAACCTTTTTTAGCCACAGTATTAGTCTGACCGGCAGTTTTACTTTACAGGGGCATGAACATGGTACTTGTGGTACGTAGTGTCCGATTTACGTACTTGGCAGATGGCGTATGCTGCAGGGCGCTGCTGTGGCGCTGCTGTGGCGCTTGTTTTCAATCATTTCTCTGTTCTTTTGTGGTCTTTGATGAAATAACAGCCGCATGTCGCCGCTTCCCCGTCATTATCAGACGCTTTTGCGATATATTACTCGCGCTCCCGAACACTCCGTCCCAATCACGGGATCAATCATGGAATCCACTCCCATCACGTGAGAATCGTCTACGGCTCAGAGTCGGGCTTAAACTCCTGGTCCTGACTTTGGTTTCTCCTGTAGGAGCTGGAGCGGGAGCAGGGAGAGGCCAAGTGGCTGGACATCATCGAGAAAGACCTGCACAGACAGTTCCCCTTCCACGAGATGTTCGCCGCTCGAGGAGGACACGGGTGAGACCACAGACCAAACACAATCACGGCACATTACGCTCCATTACGCTGCATTTTCATCAGAAATAAAGACATTGCTCGACTGCATGAGTTCATCAATAATACAAAAGTTTGAGTATAAATCACAGTTGCAGTTTTCTTATCTGCTTAAAAGTTTCCCGTTCAGTTTTCTTTTGAATTTCTTTTGATTTTTTTTAATCTTTTGTGGTGTTTAAAATCTAGTAGAGATTTGGCAGAGTATTGTCCAAACCCGCTCTGTGGTGTCTCAGTCAGCAGGACCTGTACCGGATCCTCAAAGCCTACACCGTGTACCGGCCGGACGAGGGCTACTGCCAGGCCCAGGCGCCGGTGGCCGCCGTGCTGCTCATGCACATGCCTGCAGAGGTGAGTCTGCACATTCGGTTTCAGGCCGTGTGGAGAGTAACCAGCTTCTTCTGTTGTTTCCCAGCAAGCGTTCTGGTGCCTGGTCCAGATCTGTGAGAAGTACCTGCCCGGATACTACAGCGCCGGCCTGGTGAGTCCGACTGATCGCTCTCATACAAAGGACCTGTCCCACCGGCCTGGAGAGACTATTTGGAGACGACGTTAACCAAGACCAAGACCTTTTCTCAAAAGTGTCTTTCTCTGTATTGATTGAGAACATTCATTTTTTTCCTTGAAAACGAGATAATACAAATAATTTAAGAATGATATCAATTATTAAACTAAGGTAAAAACATTAAACAAGGATCGCTGAACTTTTCCAAGCTAAATGTTCCCACCTTCATGACAGGCTTTTAGGTTAATATTAACATCGCACATAAAATGATCTGATCATTACAAACATGGATCAGTTATTTTGTGAAATATTTGCCGCTCCAGCTGTGGACCATTTAATTTAATTTCTTGATCCAGTCAAAGGCTGATTCCGAAACCGTTAAATTGGTAAGAGGTCTTACCAGCAGCTTAACTCCGCCCCTTTCTCCATGGAGACGGTCAATCACAGCAGAGGCATGAGGATGAGAACTAAAATGTTTTGAAAACTCCATTATTTAGTTTTGAGAGCAGACAAGGAATATTTAAAAGAGAAATAACTTTTTTTAATGGGCCTAATTGTGGGCTATATTATGAATCTAAATATTAATATCTTATTATGAAAGATCAGGAGACCTTTAAAAAAAATAAACAAATAAAATCGATTAAAATAAATAAAAATAAGATAAAGGGGAACGTGATGGCTCATATCTCCTTAAATGTCTAACCCTAACCGCCAATAACTTTAAAGAAGAAGAACAGCTGTTGGTGATGTCACTTCCCCTGGGTAAGGACGGTGGAATTGGGCAAATGCTGCTGAAGCAAAGGTTCACCAACTGCATAGAGCTCTAACAGTTGGAGGATCAGGAGCTAAGGGACATGGAGGCTATAATGTGATGGTTTCAGACGCAGCCATAGTTTCTGTCCCAGCCTTAGTTTCCGTTAGCATTAGCGTTAGCTGGCAACGGGGACACAGGGATTAAGAGATTCTTCATCTCTGTGGGACTGTCCCGGTTAAATAAAAGTCAAATGAAAATAAAAGGTTCTGTGACATGCAGACGCTTGAGTCTCCAACTAGTCTCCAGGCCGGTGAGATCTTTACTGACGTCCCAGAGGTTTCTGACCGTGCTCGGCGAGGAGCATCAGAGGGGAGGGGCTATAAAGAAATGGCTGTTTTATGGTCAGACCTAACTCGTCATGGGCGTTTACATGTAAAGGCTATGGTCTTCAGGACAGGATGGTCTTCAGGTGTGATGACTCTCGTGACGTCTCGTGTGTCACGGCCCTTTAGGAGGCGATCCAGCTGGACGGGGAGATCTTCTTCTCGCTGCTGCGCCGCACGTGCCCCATGGCGTACCGTCACCTGAAGAAGTTCAAGATCGACCCCATCCTCTACATGACGGAGTGGTTCATGTGCATCTTCTCTCGGACGCTGCCCTGGGCGTCGGTGCTGCGCGTCTGGGACATGTTCTTCTGTGAAGGTGCTGCTCTGTCTCACCTTTAACTGCAGACACTTCAGAAGCTTCACCAGCAACTTCCAAACAGCATTTCAAAGCGACTTTATTCCCCTTAGACTTGAAGCCCCTTTAAGTGTTGAGATCTAGTGTTCTCCTTAACCTCTTAACCCCCACCTGAACTGAGCACAGGTTCTCCAGTTTGGCTTTACCCAAATCTAAAAGATTCCTGAAAGAAGCGTCAAAATAGTGACACAAAATGTCAAAAAGCAAGGACACAAAGCAACAAAAATTACAAACATGAGACAAAAGAAACTACAAAAACACGACAAAAATGAAGCGACAACGCAACAAAAAAGTCATGATCAGTTTTGTAAGTCTTGGCTTTCAAATAAGGGCGTTATTCTGGCCTATAGGCTGTGAGCTCTAAAGGCAGGAAGCTGTTAGATTTGGGTAAAGCTGAAGAGGAGATACTGAGATCTGTTCTTCTTACCTGAGCTTAGTTGTTGCGTACCTGTCTGCTCTTTACGCGTGCGCTCAGTCACGCAAAAAGACCAAAGATGTTGTTAGCATTTAGCCTCTCCTCCTCTCCTCTATGGGGCCAAAGCTCTTCCACGTTTCCCCTATTTAAATACGGTTACGTGAGCAGTTACACGATCCAAATATAGTTACACAAAATTAAACATGTGGATTTTCTTAGTGGATAAAAAGGGGAACTATATTGTGAGGCGTAATAACACCTTTGGGAGCGCTTCGACGTCCGCGCAGTAAAGTCAGTAACTGCTCTCGTAACCGTATTTAAATGGGGAAAACGTGGAAGAGCTCGGTCGCTTTCTAACTTCACCCCCGTTTGGCCCCATAGAGGAGAGCAGGAGAGGCTAAATGCTAACAACACGTCTGTTTTTTTTGCGTGACTGAGCGCACGCATAAAGACCAGACGGGTACGCATCCACTCGTCTAAGCTCAGGGAAGAACAGATCTCCGTCTGGAAAAGCGGTGGCCTGTCCCTTTAAAAGGCGGGATGATGAAAATATCTGCAATTTTAGCCTTTCCTGCACCTAAACTGCCTCATTTTAATATAAAAACATAAATGACAGAGAACGTGCAATACATTTTTGTCTTGTGTTCACGTCGGTAATCTACAGCAAACGTTTCGAGTTGATATCTCTAGATTAAATATTTATTGGCCTGTAGTGTTTCTATTCCTCCCAGTGTGAGCTCTGACTCGATTGTCCTTTGCCCAGGAGTGAAGATCGTGTTCCGCGTGGGCCTCGTGCTCCTCAAGCAGATGTTGGGTTCGGTGGATAAACTGCGCGAGGTCCAGGGCATGTACGAGACGATGGAGCGGCTCCGGAACATCACCCCAGACCTGATCCGAGAGGACGTGCTGGTGCAGGAGGTAAACGGAACAGCTCTGTGACCAGAGAGGCAGAAGTATCAGGTTCAGCGCCGGTGATAGCGTTACAATGAGACTCGCTAAACCTGCAGACGACAGCTGAGCATCTTCAGGCGAGGCTCTGCAGGTCAAACACAACAGACTCTTTTCTCTTTAACATCTCAGTTTTAACTCAGAGTAAAAACAGCACAAACTCAGTCTTTACGACGTTCATTCTCTGACGTTTATCCAGGAAGTGACTCCAACATGGCTGTGTGGCTCCCTGGTCTTCCCCACATAGTGACATGTTTGGTATCCACGCGTGTAGAAAAAGTTAGAACATTTGGGAACATTTAAAAAAATAAAAAATAAAAATACATTTGGAAAATGAAAAAAAAAAATTGCAATTATTATTATATTTGATTTATGTATTATTTTTTTGTTTTTTGAAATACAATAAAAATAATAATAAATAAATAAATACAAGTTTTTAAATTTTAGAATTTTTTGTGTGAAAGTTTAGAAGGTTCTCTCCAACCTGTCCGTGTGCCTCCCTGGTCTTTCCCGCGATTATTAATTCACAAACACTGACAGGTTTGGTATCCACGTGTAGCAGGAAAGGCTGTGACCGAGATGACGTTGTAATCCAAATATGGTCATTTCCTTTGTGGGAGACAGAGCGGCTAAAGACGGGAGGAATATACACAGGGCGCATATGATAAAAAGAATCGTGATCTGATCTCAAAGACGATCGGCTTTTTTCGTCTCAACATCGTCACATTTTGATTCAATGCTTTTTGTTTGTTTAACGCAGCTCTGAGCTCAAATACTTTTCTCCACTCACGGCTTCTTCCACTGTCAGGATTAAGCAAGAACTAAACCAGGAGAAAACTAGGTCTTCAAACCGAATAACTTAATATATTGTTGAGGGTCCTGTAAAGTAGATGATTCACAGGAGATGGAAAAGAGACAACAGTGAAAGTGGCGTCCGGTATATTTAAAAGGGGAGTATTTTTTTTGTGGTATTGAAATCAGTTTCAAGTTTTATTTTCAGACACTATTGGAGATAAACTCGATGTTGTAAATGTCTCGATGTTGTGTCTAAACGCTGTAGACCTGACTCCTCCCTGTGCTGCGCGTCTCTCCTGCAGATCGTGACTCTGCCCGTCACCGAGGCGCTGATCGAGCGTGAGTGCGGCGTGCAGGTGAGGAAGTGGCGCGAGTCTCGGGGCGAGTTGTCTCATCAGCCCGGGCGGCGTCTCCACGGTACCCGTCACATTTACGAGCACAAGCGTCGGGCCTCCTCGCTGGCCTCCGGGGGCTCCTTCTCCTTCCTGGGCAGCCCCATCCCGCCCCCGGGGCCCCTCCGCGCCTCCTCCAGCCTGCTGTCGCTGCCCGGCTTCCGCAGGTCCAAGGCAAGTGTCCAGCTTCACAACTCCACGGTCCAGCTGCAGCTCTGACTGAAGCTTTACACAGTCCTTTGCTCTGAAGGCCGTTCCCTCATTCCTCTGCTTGATATGTTTACAGAGATGCCCCGGCTTTGATCGGCCGATACCGGGGTTTGAGTATCGGCCGATACCGGGGTTTGAGTATCTGCCGATATTGATACTAACCGATACCAAGAGATCTCCAGTGTGAGATCAATACAGTCAGGATGTTACAGATCAATAATCAATTATATCTATTAATAAACTGGTGGGAAAACCTTTAACAAGAATCACTGGACTTTTCTACACTATTCTTGGAACAGATATTAATATCTCACATGGAATGATCCGATTATTACAACTTGTGCAAAACTAATATTTTGATCTAAAACTCAAACACTTGGCTCCAGCAAAGTCTGATTTTATTTTTATGAGGCGGCTTTAGATATTTCTGACCCAGCCTTGATTAGTAACCATGAGCTTTAGCATGCTCCCACTAGCTTAAGAATGCTCCCGCTAGCTTAGGCATGCTCCCCGCTAGCTTTGGCATGCTCCAGCTAGCTTTAGCATGCTCCAGCTAGCTTTAGCATGCTCCCGCTAGCTTTAGCATGCTCCAGCTAGCTTTAGGATACGCTCCCGCTAGCTTTAGCATGCTCCTGCTAGCTTTAGGATGCTGTTGCTAGCCTTAGCATGCTCCAGCTAGCTTTAGCATGCTCCCCGCTAGCTTTGTCATGCTCCAGCTAGCTTTAGCATGCTGTTGTTAGCTGTGGCATTCTGCGCGTCGGTCAAAAATAAGTTATGGAGGTTAAAACTAACTCGGTGATTGAATTCTCCGGGTCTTTAGCTTCCACATACAGCATGTCCATATTCACTGAGGTTTAGTTGGTGCTTTTAAAACGTTGAGAGACAAAACTGGTATCGGATCAGGTCAGATATTTGTAGCCGATATCGTATTTCTTTCAGTATCGGATCGTTGCATCGCTAAAGTAAACTCCCTCCTGCAGCCGGTCTGGAAATGTAGAGTCCGATTGGTACAAACAGCAGTTGCCCCGTGGCGTTGGAACATCTACGACAATAAGCCTTTTATTCATCTGTGATGCGAGCGCAGACTCTCAGGTTCGTTTACGTGAGCTCCGCTTTAGCGAGAAAAGCTATTTCTTACCACACGGGGCACGTTACGACGAACGACATCAGCGTCAGATCTGTGGGATTTTGCTCTGCCCATAAAACGCCAGTTTCCTTTAATCCGTCTAAATCTAAAAAACAAAAGCATCAAAACGTTCCCTGAGAGTCTACCTGCAGTAAAAAGTGCTCTCTCTGGAGATGTTCCAAAGCTACAAGACGTCTGAGGGCCACACTTAGGCACCTGCCCTATACCTGATGCATCACAGTCTGCTTTAAGCTACAGTGAAAGACTCTGTGTAGTTAGAAATATGACATTTATAATACAAAGTGTTCATAACTAAACATGACTAACTAAAGTTTCTTCTTCTCCTCCAAGGCTCCCTTCTTCTCTCAGCCCAAAAAGAGTTCGTTCTCCGGGCCGACCCGCGCAGAGTCCCCGCCGCAGTCTCCGCCCGCCATGGCCACCAAGCCGCCGATCCCCCCCCAGAGCCCGTTAGCCACAAACGAGTCCTCGCAGAAACAGGACGCTCCCAAACCCCCGCCAAGCCCCGCCCAACATCAGCCCAACGCGCTCTCGCCGTCGCCCAAGATCGTCTCCGAGCAGATCACCCCGAAGATCCCCTCGCCCACGGCCAACAACGCCCCGCTGCCGCCCTGCGAGGCCCGGAAACCCCCGGAGAACCCCCAACCCGGGGAGGAGGAGGAGGGCGGCGGGAAGAAGGCGGCCAAGAAGTCCAAGGAGGACAAGAGGAAGGACAAGGAGGACGAGCGGCGGCGGCTGAAGGAGAAGCGCGAGCGGGAGAAGGCGGAGAAGGAGCGCGCCAAGAAGGAGAAGGAGAGACAGGAGCGCGAGAAGAAGAGGAGCGCCAGGAAGAAGCAGAACGCGGCGGCGGCGGCGGCCGACGAGAAGGAGAAACAAGGATAACGAGGCCTAAGGGTTAACGCGGAGGAGGGAGCGAGGCTAAAGGGGCGTGAACGATCGGCAAAACCGCGATAACGATACCGCGGTATTTAACGAAACCGTTTCAACTCGATCTGTTCCATTCAAACACAAATCAGACGTGAAAACGAAGAACTAGATCCGGAAAACTAGAATAGCAGGATTAAAAATGGCGTTAAAAAGCATCGACTTTGACGCCGGTAGAAACACGATGCCAACTTCCTGTAGGGAAGAGTGAGCCGCGTCTCGCTCAACCGTACCTTCGATACCGATACAGGAACGATACTTTTCCCCGATACCTGTACTGGAATATTTGTCGTCTCCAAAGTGATGGAAAAATTTGGGATAATTTGGGGGAAAATTTGGAAAAAAATCAGAAAACAATGGGTGAGAACATTTTTTAAAAGTTTGGAAAAAATTAGGCAAACTTATGAAAAAATAAATAAACCAAGTCACTTCCTTTAATGCCGTCCCTGGTCCATACTTTTATTTTTTCGATACCAGTAGTTCTCAAACCTTTTCGTCGATACCGCGCTGGAGCTAATCGGTTACAACGTGTAAAAACTGTCCTCAGGGTGTTAATACTTCACCTGTTTTAGCCGTGAAGCTAAAGGCTAACGCTAATTTAATTAAAAAATCGATACCGGTATTTTAACCTCCTAACCCTGGCCTTAACCGAGCACTTTTTCTCCAGTTCAGGTCTACCCAAATCTAAAAGCTTCTCTCCGCGCTGTCCGCACTTTAGGAAGCTTTTAGATTTGGGTAAAGTCGAACTGGAGAAATGCCTATACTCAAATATTTGTCGTCTCGAACCAGAAAACATCACTTTAAAGGTCATTTTGATTCAGACCGGAATTCGATCATAATAAACCGCGCCTTTAATTTCCATTGGACTCCGGGATAGAGACGCTTAACAGGAGGACAGCGCCCCCTTCTGAACGAATTTGAATAAAACGCACTCGGCTTGGCGTTTATTTAAGATTTAGATGACGTTACGAATCGGACAGGAAGTCGTCGTAGAAGTAACAGGAAGTTGGCTTAAAACATTCAGGCTCGAGGAAAAGTCCATATGGATTTTTCCCGCCCACATTTTTGAGTTCAGATCGAGTTGTTTCAGGTCATGTTGTGGGTTTCTGTGGCACCGCCCTGAGCAACAACATCAGTGTCGTCTTCCCTTGTGTTCTCCTGTGACTGGACCTCTGCTGCTCCACGCCGCCACCATCACGGCGCCTGAACCTCCTCCTCTGCCGTCGCCGTCGTCTCTCCGCTCGGACTCTCAAGCTTTAGGGCTTTTGTTTTCCTCGTTTTAAAATGTGTTTTTATGATTTTACGAACTCCGTGGTCAGAGACTTTGTCCGATCAGAGAGAAACGGTGCCACAGTTTGGTGTAAATAGGTTTTTGCGTTTAACACATAGGATCCTCTTAGCGACGAAGCGCGAGCGCCGCGAAAGGAAACGCCTACGGGAGGAGGGATCAGAGGGAATCCAAATATGGTCATTTCCTTTGTGGGAGGCGGCTAAAGACTAGGGCTGGGCACCGGTGCTTGAGCGATACCGAGATCTGCACGTTTACAATATCGGGCAATGGGGGGGAATGAGGAAAATATCAGTAATGAAAAATGAGGGGAAAATCATTTATTTGAGGGGAAAAAATGGGGCAAAAAAAATATAAATAAAATGTGGGTTAGGCTGGGCACCGTTCATTTTGTTTTATACCGATACCTAAACGATACTTTTTCTATACCTGTACTAAATTATTTGTCATAGAACTAGAAAACAGAAAAATAATGTTAATATATTTCTTTTGCATTTGTATTATTTGAGGTGAAACAACCAAGAAACTTCCTTCAACGGCAAAAGGGCAGAAAAAAACACTCCCCAAGTTTTTTTCATAAACTTACCATATTTTTGCCACTTTTTTCTAATTATTATTATTTATTAATTTAATTTCACCCCAAAATGTTTTACTTTTTTTTTTTTTATCCCAATGTTTCAACTCATTTTTCCCATATTCTCTTTTTTTATTTATGTTTATTATTATTTTTTCACTTTTTGTTTTGTTTTAAATTTCGATGACCAACAGCATCAAAACTTGAATATAAAGATTCTATTTTCCTTTTTGGTGCTTTGATACAAGGCCGTGGAAACCAAGGGTGCTGAGGGCGCTGCAGCACCCCCTGGTGGATAGTTTGTGAACTGCAGGCAATATTGATTAATGGGAAATATGCACAGAAAAAGTCAATTCTGTCCCTCAGCACCCCCGAAACTAAAATGTCTTCCCACGGCTCTGCTTCAATAGCTTTATTTTTTCGATACCAGTAGAACCTAAACCTCTTTTTTCGATGGAACGGTTCCCAGCCCCGCTCTTTAACATCTCTACTTTCCTCGCGCCTGCACACTCCACACTTTACAGACTTGGTTCTACTTCCTGACAGATTTATTGAGCTCATGGAGATCCGCAGTTCCTCCTGCAGGTGGTTCTTCTCGCGGCCGAGTTCGTCGAACGCAGGCACTGACGTTATTTATTGTCTAAATGTCGTGAGTCGTGGTGAAACGTGTTACTGTTATAAATGTGCAGCCTCATAGTTTTAACAATTCTCATCCTCGCCGGGAGGAGCGCGAAGCCCCTCCGGGAGCTGGAGCCCGAAGACCCGTGGGCTTCGACTCCCGGGGGCGTTTGTGTCGCTCCCGGTGTTAACATTTAGCTTTTTTAAAATGGCATGTGAAGGAACTGGGTGTGAAAATATGCAACGGTGCGGAGTTTCTCTGCGGGGGAGGGAAGTGGGTTTGGGAAACTCGGATCACGCACTGCAAAAAGGCGATGTCGCCCTGAAAACCCGAGAGGTTTTGGTGCAGGATTATTTACTGACGAGTGTGGGGAGTTTCTCTGACGCCCCGAAGTCTGGGCCAGGTTTTTACATTTTCTGTTGCTCAAAGTACTCGGGTTTCACTACTGGAGTTTTCATGTGAGATTATGAGATTACCAGATTTAAAGGTGAAATTTACACTTAATGTTTCCCATTAGCAACTTTACGCAGGACCAACAAAATCAATATGTTTTTGTTTTCATACGCTTCACTTTGAGCAGAAAAGGCTTTTTTTCACACAACAATTGTTATTTTTTCTGCCATGAGTTTTGCAAGTCTTGCCTGGTGCAATCTACTAAACCTGTGCGCTTATTTTCCAGACTATAAATCGCTCCGGAGCATAAGACGCACCAGCCAAACATTGCCTAATGAATAAAAAAACAACCGGCTGAATAGGTGTACGGTATGCTAACGTAACATTGATGGTTAGCTGCATTGAGCTAAATAAGTGTATGGTATGCTAACGTAACATTGATGGTTAGCTGCATTGAGCTAAATAAGTGTCTGGTATGCTAACGTTACATTGATGGTTAGCTACATTGAGCTAAATAAGTGTCTGGTATGCTAACGTAACACATTGATGGTTAGCTACATGAAGCTAAATAGGTGTACGGTATGCTAACGTGACATTAATGGTTAGCTACATTGAGCTAAATAAGTGTCTGGTATGCTAACGTAACATTGATGGTTAGCTACATGAAGCTAAATAAGTGTCTGTGATGCTAACGTCACATAAACAGTTCAGATAACTATAGCGTAAAGAACAAACCAAACTCTCCATCTCCAAATCCATTGAAATCTTCATCCTCGGTGTCACTTCTGAACAGTCGCCATGGCAACTGCACCGTTGACGAGCCTCTCCCGGCAGCACGTTTTTCAAGCTCTCATTTGCGAACTCGTTCCTCTCGCTGTGGCCATCGAGCTTTTAGCCCATGAGTAGCTTTGTTTAGTTTTCTTTAAGAGTAACCTCCGCTTTCTCGCGCACTCCAAACGTTCTTTCTGCTGCTCGCTCAGCAGTGCCCTCTAGTGGCACGTGGAATTATATATTTGAATTTAAAAAAGGAAAAAATAAATCACATGTAAGACCCCCCCCCCCTGCCAAACTATGAAGAAAAGTGCGACTTATAGTGCGGAAAATACGGTGCTTTGTTTCCCTACTGGAGTAAAAGTGAAGCTCCTCAGTTCAACCACGTTATCATTTGGAAACATTTTTTATTTTCATGTGGGATTATAGCTTTACAGGAACACGAGATAATGGACTCTGTGCATAACTTTAAGTCATAACAACGCCGCCCAAGAAGTGACTTCCTGTTTCAATACGGCTCGCCAAAATAAAAGCACACAGCTCTGTCTCAATGATCAGTTCAGCAGGTACTTGCAACATTACAAGAATATAATTAAATACGCACATTTTAAGGGTTTTATCTGTGAGTAATTAACAGATCATTAAAATGAAAGTTGAACTAATGAATAAGATGATGCTTTTATTTTGGTGTGCTGGATCGAAACAGGAAGTCACTTCTTGGGCACTGTTGTTATGACAATTGGATAAATTGGCCAGAAAATAATCGCAATCGTCTTTTACAAAAGCCTCTTCTGCTCAAAGTGATGCGTATGGAAGGAAAATATTAACGTTGCTAATGGGAAACATTCAAAAGTGTAAATTTCTCTTTAAGTCTGGGAGTAACTTTACAAAGAGTGACTGAGCGGATCCACGTTCTGAACATTGTCCCTTTTTGCAGCGGTTCGTCCCAAACGTGTTATTGCCGTGTTATAACAAAGTCACACGTGTTACTTCAGCTGTAATTACACACGAACAAACGGGAGAAACAAAATGAAGGATGGGTGTGGTTTCTTCACGCCAATGAAACGGGCCCAGGTTAAGCCTGCGCCTCGAAGCCACTGCAACAAACCACGACCACGGAGCCAAGAAGCCGGGTCCCCATCGACCAGAGGCTCGCGGGTTCAAATCCCCCCCGCCCCGCCCGCTTCTCGCTCGCGTCGCCGTGTTTTGTTGCGGCGCCTGAAGACGCCGCCGTAGCATCAAACCTGTATTTATGTACAAAGAGCTTAATTTAAGATGCTTTATCATGGATTATTATTAATATGTAGTTTCGGAGTATTTTTCTACGAGGCCTGGTCGACTGGACTTGTGTGTTTTTCTGTTCTTGTTTTGCACGGTCAGGAATGTGGGAGTTTCTCAGCGGGTTTTACGAAGCTGCAGAAGCGACGGCGAGCGACGGCGACTCGGTTCAGGCTCACGTGGTAGCAGGTTCCTC
This sequence comes from Proterorhinus semilunaris, assembly GCA_021464625.1. Classification (NCBI taxonomy): domain Eukaryota; kingdom Metazoa; phylum Chordata; class Actinopteri; order Gobiiformes; family Gobiidae; genus Proterorhinus; species Proterorhinus semilunaris. The sequence goes on from CM038352.1 coordinate 2,170,292, forward strand.
TCTCGGTTCTCCGTCGTGCTGCTAGACTCGTATTCCCTGTAAGTCCAGGGTCTGAGGGGAACGAGCTTCTGGTCCCGGAGTTGGAGCGTAATTATTTCCGTGTGAGAGAAAAGTTGAAAGCCGTGGAGACCGTCCCGGGTTCAGCTCACTCACAGCCGCTGATATGTCCAGAAGAAACACGGCTAACCTTTATGTGGACTCGGTGAACGTGAGCGGCCCGAGTTCGTATGGAGCTCCGTGATGGGGAGGTCCCCAGTTCTAATTCGGCTTTGACATGTCGATGTCTACCTTTAGCTGCCTTTTCCCTTTTGGACTGCACCAACTCGAACTAAAGCGGAGGGGTGTTCCACTTAAACCCCTCTGAGTCAGTTCAACGTTAAATGGAACCTTCGATGTGAACCGTTTTTCTGGTTTTGACACATCAGTTGTTATTATTTATAGCCCAGTTAAAGCCTTTAGGCCTGGGACGGCACAACTGTGAGTTATTTATTAATTTATTCTGTCGGCCCAACAGCACCGAGCAGCCCCCCCGGGACAACTGGGCAGAGAGAGACAGAAACACTCGGCTGTTACTGCCCTGTAGCGATAATATTGAAGTCTCGCATGAAGAGCTAGAGCACGAAGCGCCTCCTGGCTCTGGTCCGCGAGGGCGCTGGTTTACTTTCCCGTCCCCGCTGGTTTTGACTGAATCCTCTGGACTCTGGGTTTAAAAATGTGAAGGACAGTTTTGGGTTTTAACGACACAATCGTATCCAGGAAGTACAGAACGACGCGCTGGAACTAGAAGAAGAAACCGCCAACAGGAACAGGATCAGCCTGAGAAGGAACGTCGTGAAATACAACGAGGTTTTAACTAAATCTAAAACTCGTTGAGCTGTTGTCGTGGCTCAGATTAGTGTCTGCATTAAAGTGACTCGGGAAAGTATTAGAGGAAACCCAAATCTCCTCACACGGACATTGAAGCTCTAAAGGGTGAAACGCGCGTGTCCAAAAGGAGCCTGGACTTTGAAGGACATGTCCAGAATCGCTCCAGTTTTCTGAGATGATCGGAACCAGTCGCTCGTGTGACGTCACTTCTGCAGCGGGAGACGTGGGTGAAGCTCCAGGAGCTGAAGGTCTTAACGTTGTACTGTAAACGATACTAAAAGCTGATTCTGTTTTGTCTAAAATGAAGATGTTAACGTTGTGTTCCAGGACTAACGCCGTTGGAAAGTGTTTATGACCATGTTCCGTTATATTTATGAGGAGAGTTACGGACGAAATAAAACCGTCTGTTTAAACGTCACGCCAGAGGAAAAGATGAGGAGCTTTGCCGCCCCGGGTTTGAAGGCGCCGCTTTGCCGAGCACGATGGCGCCCAAACGTCGGGTTAATCACGGGAAGGAAAAGCGGAGACGCTGCCGGTGAAACGGCAAACCAAACTCTCCTTTACGGCGTTTATTTGATCAGGCTTTGTCGAGTTGCTAAACTTTACTAGCCGTTGAATCGAGTACTAGCACGAGCCGCATTAGCATTAGCATATTTATTTATTTATTTAATATAGAATCAAGGTAATGGCCGTGGGGGAGAGTGGGGTACGATGAACCACCCTTATTTTGAAAATACAAATAAAACATTCTTGAAATGTGAGATTATAGATTTAATCTTTACATGATTTGAATTTGACAGAAAATTGGAAAATAACCCGACCTTTTATGAAAAAGTTCATTTTCACTGTTCAGAGTAAATGTTTGGCCTGATCTCAAACAAACACAAACATGCAGGTACATTTTTCCCCTGGTGTTTGTTGGTCATTAAATTAGGTGTAAAAGCAGATTAATAATTTAGGAAACCTGCACCACATTGGTTTATAGATTTTATCATGTCTGCATGTTTCCCCTGCAGCGTCTCGCCTCGCCTCAAACCCCCCTATGCAACGCGCTCCTCCATCTCAAGCGAAGTGCGGGATCTCGGAGCAAGACGCCGGGCTTCGAACGCATCGCGCCTGTGGACCCGGGAGGTTCGAGGCCTCGCCCTCTCGGCGTGTTTGAGTTCTCGTGTGGCGCGCCGCGGGGACGTCCGTTTATCAGGGCTGGGCGAGGACAAAGTGGAATATATATTATTGGGGAATTACTTGATAACGAGGACGGAATATCGCTCAAAGAGATCATTTTCCAATCCACGTCTTCACTCACATTTTGTCAAAAAAAAATATCCCCATAATGCCAATTTTCCCCTTTATATATTTTGCCTCCATTCCCTGACATTGAAGATAAACCCTTTATTATAAAAATGCGTCTCCTCCAAACAGCGATGTGGATCTGACCGTATATCGGCGTTTCCCGGCGTTTCTCGGCGTTTCCCGTGGCGAGAGTTTCCATTGGAAGGAGAGACTTTGCTCTGGTGTTGAATAAAAGCTTCTGTGACGATAATAAACTAATCTATGGAAAACCCGCTGGAGCCTGGGAGAGTTTTATTTACTCGAGTACAGCCATTTAGCACTTTGAGGTTTCTTTGAAATGTAAAGTGCAATATAAATAAAATGTATTATTATTATTCCCAAAGTCCGGGACATCGCGGCCCCCTTGTTGATCTGAAAATGTCTCGGGGGAGCCCAATAGAAAATAATTTAACCTATTTATTGGACTTATTGTTTTACAGCTAACATTACATATAAAGCAACATCTAGCAATGAGTGGGGTTTAAAACTGATTTCCAATAATACATTTTAGCGAATGTATTTTTCCTTTTAAAATATTTTTTCAATGTACTTGTTTTCTAGACGAGCTTTGGGGCCCCCCTGTAGTGTCTCCAGGGGCCCCCCGGACCCCGCCTTGGGAACCACTGCTCTCGTAGATCCACGATGATTCTCCACATGTCTTTACTTTGAGAGTACTTTACTATGTGGTACTTTTACTCGAGTAATAAGAGAGGACGTGATTGGGTTCATTCAGACTCCAAAAGCTTCTTGTACAATTCCTCAAAGATTTTAGTTTTTTCTTGCAGTTAATTTGGAAATTCTAGGATTTTATTTAATTTTTTTCAAAGTTTGTTTCTCATACTTTGTGTCAGTGTTTCAGATCGAGAGGAAACTTTATGTTTATGGGAAAAGTTATATTTTGCTTAAGTAGCGGCGTTTGTATATATTTTATTTTATTTTAGTGCCGCCTCTGAAGCAGGAAGGGCCTGGGGGCGAGTGTCTGAGGGGCTGATGGCAGTCCACCCCAGGGCAGCTGTGGCTACAATAGTAGCTCACCACCACCAAGTATGGAGTGAATGAATAATGCATTTAAAGTGTATTAGAGTCTCCAGAAAAGTGCTGTATAAACTAATGCATTATTATTATTATTTTATTTTACCTTTATTTATCCAGAATAAAACTCATTGAGATTAAAACTCTTTTTTTCCTGGATCCCAAAGCCTTTCCATCCTCTCGATAAACTTCATACCTCAGGCTGAATTAATTATTATTAAAACAATATTCATTACATTGAAATAAAAAGTATCTCTAAGTAAACGGACAAACTGCTCATGTTTTAAATGTTTATGTCGAAAGTAAAGTTCGTGGAGTCACGACCTTTGCCCTAGTTCCTGATCATGTGACCAGGGGAGCTGTTATTGGAGGATTCAGAGTCACACCAGCAGAGGGCGCCCTGTCACAGCGTCCTGCTGCACCTCAGAGTCACACCAGCAGAGGGCGCCCTCTCACAGTGTCCTGCTGCACCTCAGAGTCACACCAGCAGAGGGCGCCCTGTCACAGCGTCCTGCTGCACCTCAGAGTCACACCAGCAGAGGGCGCCCTGTCACAGCGTCCTGCTGCACCTCAGAGTCACACCAGCAGAGGGCGCCCTGTCACAGCGTCCTGCTGCACCTCAGAGTCACACCAGCAGAGGGCGCCCTCTCACAGTGTCCTGCTGCACCTCAGAGTCACACCAGCAGAGGGCGCCCTGTCACAGCGTCCTGCTGCACCTCAGAGTCACACCAGCAGAGGGCGCCCTGTCACAGCGTCCTGCTGCACCTCAGAGCTCCAGCCTCAGGAGCAGAGAACCATCAGTCACAGGTCCGTACTATTTGATATAGTCTAGTCCTATGATGTTTATTTGTTTTTTAATGATGCTAAAGCCATGTGACCAAGGCCAATACATTATACACAGGTCCGGCTATAAGAACGGCACCTAGTTTATATGTTTTATGTTTTCTGGGGCTCCAGGCATAATGGCAAACCTCACCTCTGACGGTCCTTTGAACCCTAGTGTACATGTTTGACCTTTTAGATCCCAGTGTGCATGTTTGTCCTCTGAACCCTAGTGTGCATGTTTTGGACCCCAGTGTGCATGTTTTAGACCCTAGTGTACATGTCTTTGACCCTAGTGTGCATGTTTTGGACCCTAGTGTGCATGTTTTGGACCCTAGTGTACATGTTTTGGACCCTAGTGTGCATGTTTTGGACCCTAGTGTGCATGTTTTGGACCCTAGTCTACATGTTTTGGACCTTAGTGTACATGTTTTGAACCGTAGTGTGCATGTTTTGGACCCTAGTGTACATGTTTGGACCCTAGTGTGCATGTTTTGGACCCTAGTGTACATGTTTGGACCCTAGTGTTCATGTTTTGGACCCTAGTGTACCTGTTTTGGACCCTAGTGTGCATGTTTTGGACCCTAGTGTGCATGGACCCTAGTGTACCTGTTTTGGACCCTAGTGTGCATGTTTTGGATCCTAGTGTGCATGGACCCTAGTGTACATGTTTTGGACCCTAGTGTACCTGTTTTGGACCCTAGTGTGCATGTTTTGGACCCTAGTGTGCATGTTTTGGACCCTAGTGTACCTGTTTTGGACCCTAGTGTACATGTTTTGGACCCTAGTGTACCTGTTTTGGACCCTAGTGTGCATGTTTTGGACCCTAGTGTTCATGTTTTGGACCCTAGTGTGCATGTTTTGGACCCTGGTGTGCATGGACCCTAGTGTGCATGTTTTGGACCCTAGTGTGCATGTGTTGGACCCTAGTGTGCATGTTTTGGACCCTAGTGTGCATGTTTTGGACCCTAGTGTGCATGTGTTGGACCCTAGTGTGCATGTTTTGGACCCTAGTGTGCATGTTTTGGACCCTAGTGTACATGTTTTGGACCCTAGTGTGCATGGACCCTAGTGTGCATGGACCCTAGTGTACCTGTTTTGGACCCTAGTGTACATGTTTTGGACCCTAGTGTACCTGTTTTGGACCCTAGTGTGCATGTTTTGGACCCTAGTGTTTTGGACCCTAGTGTGCATGTTTTGGACCCTAGTGTACATGTTTTGGACCCTAGTGTGCATGGACCCTAGTGTGCATGTTTTGGACCCTAGTGTGCATGTTTTGGACCCTACTGTGCATGTTTTGGACCCTAGTGTACATGTTTTGGACCCTAGTGTGCATGGACCCTAGTGTGCATGGACCCTAGTGTGCATGTTTTGGACCCTAGTGTGCATGTTTTGGACCCTAGTGTGCATGGACCCTAGTGTGCATGTTTTGGACCCTATTGTACATGTTTTGGACCCTAGTGTACCTGTTTTGGACCCTAGTGTGCATGGACCCTAGTGTACATGTTTTGGACCCTAGTGTACCTGTTTTGGACCCTAGTGTACCTGTTTTGGACCCTAGTGTACCTGTTTTGGACCCTAGTGTGCATGTTTTGCCCGTGTCCCAGAGGGAAGCACAGCCGGGAGTCGTACAAAAAGAGATTTTATTCACAGTTGTCCCTTTATTCCGTACAGAGGAGAGGCGGGCGCTGGCGGGGGGAAAGCGGGCGCTCGGGAGGCGAGGAGCGACCGCCGCTGAAGACGCTATGTTTTCTTTCAGCGCCGCCGCTTCCCGCCTCCTCTTTCGGGGCCGTCGTCACTTTGAGGAAACGGGGCCGGCGTTTCCCCCGCGAGCGTGAAGACACACGAGGGGGGAGGGGCATGTGCAGGAAGCAAAGGGATTGGCTGTCCTTTACTGATCCTTCTCCTCTCCGTGTGTGATGACGTAGCAGATGTTCTTGTAGTCGACGTTTCCAGCCACATCTGGGGGGAAGGCGGCCCACATGTTCTTAACCTGCAACAGAGCGCAGGGGCGTAAGCACAGATGCCCTTCCACACGCCACACAGACGCTTCTCTACAAGGCCATGGGCTTCTGGAATCCTTCTGCAGTTTGACCATTGACTTATTATGGGGGTTTCTGCAAAGTCATGGTTTTCTGCAACTTTCCCCACATTTTCTGCCATTTTGTGCGTTTACAACGTCCGCCTTCTGCTTTTCCAGTTTTTTTCTATGGGATTGGAAATTGTGCCTATTCATTTGTATGGGGGAATTGTGCCCATTCATTTGTATGGGGGAATTGTGCCCATTTATTTTAATAGGATTTCAGGTGCAGTTAAGTCTGTCTGCAATGTCAACAGTTTTTGCAACTAAATTTGGATTTTCACAATAAAAGCACTGACAAAACTATATGGTGATTTTCACAATAAAAGCAGTATAATACAACTTATTGGGGATTTTCACAATTAAAGCAGCATAATACAACTTAATGGGGATCTTCACAATAAAAGCACTATATAACAACTAAATGGGAATTTTCATAATAAAAGCACAATAATACAACTCACCAGGGATTTTCACAATAAAAGCTCTATAATACAACTAAATGGGGATTTTCACAGTAAAAACAGTATAATACAACTAAATGGGGATTTTCACAATAAAAACAGTATAATACAACTAAATGGGGATTTTCACAATAAAAGCAGTATAATACAACTATATGCGGATTTTCACAATAAAAGCAGTATAATACAACTAAATGGGAATTTTCACAATAAAAGCAGTATAATACAACTAAATGGGAATTTTCACAATAAAAGCAGTATAATACAACTAAATGGGAATTTTCACAATAAAAGCAGTATAATACAACTAAATGGGAATTTTCATATTAAAAACACTATTATAGATAAATTAACTGTAAATGAGACTAAAAAGTCGAAGTAATAATAATTAAAGCACTTTTAGGTCATTTAATGAACTCTAATATTTCTTTTCCCCGGGGCAGAGTAAGGCCCTGATGTTACAAACGTACGTCTTCCTTGGAGAATCTGTCGCACTGGGTGGTCAGGAGCTCCTCAAGGCTGCAGAGAAACAGACGAAAGCTCAGGTTAGTCCAAATGTGAAGAAAGTCTTTCAAAGAACAGCTTCTGTGGAGAAACTTCTGTGCCATATTTAAACACATTATTCTATTGTATATCGTCATCTCGCCTGAATCGTGCCAAAGCTAAGCCTTAAATGTCCTTAAGTGATTCCAGGTGGTTTTAAAGCTACATTTCTTTCAAGATAATGTCACTGATCGACTTTATTCACTGCGTTGAAAGTTTGGCAAAATCCAAACGTTATGACACAAAATGGCGGCGGTAGCTTAACCTCCCCGTGTCTGTTTTGTATCAAAATCCAAACTTTACTCCCAAGTCTTTTCCACTTTTCCCGAGAAATCAGTTCAAACTATTTAGATTTAGATAAACTGAGTGAAACGTACAATTCCTTCTTGATGGTTCCTGTTCCCTCGGGGTCAAGGACTTTGAAGGCGCTCACGATCACGTCCTCGGGGTCAGCGCCTGCGCGGACACAGCAGAAGAAGAATGAACAGTGGTCATAGTGTAATGGTCCGACGTCAGAGCGGTGGAAGAGTGAGCTCATGATGGAAGTTTAAGGGATATTTCAGGATTTTTGACATAGAGCTGATGATGAAGAGCTTAGGCTAATGCTAGGCTAATGCTAGGCTAGTGCATGTCTATGGTATCAGTTAGCCTGCATTAAAAACAGTCTGACCCGCTCCACAGTGCACCTGAGGCAAATCACGTATAACACCAGACTAACCATTTAACTTATATTTGAGCAGCATCAGCTTCGTGGCTGTAAGCTAACGCAGCGGCGGAGTGATCTGTGAGAAAATAGTCCCTAAAATGCTGTAATTCATGTGATACAAGGTCAGTTATATTTCAAAAATGATTCTATTAACACAGACATTTTTATGGTTAGTCTGGTGTTATAAGTGATTTGCCTCAGGTGATTTGCCTCAGTCAGACTGTTTTTAATGCAGGCTAACTGATACCATAGACATGCACTAGCCTAGCATTAGCCTAGCACCACTTAGCTCTTCAAATATACTGCATGAATTTAAGAAAAAAATATCTCCAGACATCAACAACACTCTGGATAACGAGGGAATGAGGCCCTATGTCAAAAATCCTGAAACATCCCTTTAACGTGACGTAACATGAGTATCTGCTGCAGTGTGGTGAGCTAGTGTGCGTGTTTTACCCTTGAGCTTCTCGCCGAACATGGTGAGGAACACGGTGAAGTTGATGGGGCCGGGAGCCTCCTTGATCATGGCCTCCAGCTCCTCGTTCTTAGTGTTCAGCTGACCTGTGGAGACACGGGTGCACGTCAGCCGGATGCCCTCCCCCTGTATGCCCCGCCCTCCTGCCCCTCACTCACCCATGGAGGCCAGCACGTCCCTGAGGTCGTCTTTGCTGATGATGCCGTCCCTGTTCTGGTCGATGATTGTGAAAGCCTGAGGAAGAGGAGGAGACAAGAAGGTCAGGATTCGTCGACGTTTCAGTCCACGCTCGCCGCCGCCGTGTCCTTGGGCAACGCACTTTGGCTCGGTCACAATCGGGGGGATTTTTGGATGTAAAGTGTGGAGTCTGTGGGAGCGACTAAAGCTTGAACCTGTCGCCCTCTCGTTACCGGGCGGGTCAGTGAATCAGAGCGAGCGGCGTTGGGAGATTCCTGGGGCCTCGGTCCGTCAACATGAGGCCCCTGAGGAACAGCTGAGCGGATCTGATGCACAAACAGGATGCCCCTCTGCGCCCCCTGCCCCTCCCCTCTGCGCCTTCTGCCCCCCCCTCCCCTCTGCGCCTCTGCTGCTCCGGGGTAAAAGTTCCCCTATCACCCGCAGCTGTCGCCTCCGTCAGCCTCGACCTGAAACTCAAGACGGGACTTTCTGATCCAGGAATTACGAAGCTCCGGCTGCGCTGCACGCCGGGGGCGGGGCCACAGCGACACAAAGGAACATCTCGATATTTAACCAGGATGAACCCATAGTTCTGCTAAACATCTACATCTACATCGCTCTGTCGCTCAATCGTTCCATCGTCCGGAACAGACGACAAAAGGGGAAAAACACTTCCCACATTTCCCTTTTTTATATTTTTCCCCAATTTTTCCCCATATTGTTTTTAATTTTTTTCTTAGTTTCCCAATTATAACAAATTTTTCCCCAATATTTTCCTCCATTAATTTTTCCAATTATTATTTTTTAATTTTCCCCAATTTTTTAAAAACATTTCCCCCATTTTTTTCTCTATCTTTCCCATATTTCCCATTTTTTTCCATCTATTTTTCATTAATTCCCCTTTTAACCCATTGCTCCTGCATTTCCTGACACCGGAGACGAACTCGATTTTGTACATGTTGTTCCAGTGATGTCATTGCCTTGTACATGTGGCATTAAAGGGCATCTGACACAGTTCCTGCTAAAACACGAGTTTAGTTTATTTCCTTACTGGACACCGACAGGAAGTGACACAGCGGCGAACGATGCTAAACCGTTGCCGTGCCGACCATGTCAAGTTTAAAGAGTCAAACTGGAACCTTTGTCTATGTGTGACCTGCACTTTAAACGCCGTGGTGATCCGTTCTCTACATGTGCTACAGGAGTGAGCTGTTGTACATGTTTTGCTCTGTGATCACGTGTGGTTTCCCTGTAACTCCAGCCTCAGACTCGCCTGACCTTTATTTAGCCGCGGCTCCTCTTTTGGAGCGGCGTTAATCGCCTCGCCGCCGCCCCCCGGAGGACGCTCCCCTTACGCACAGGAATGTCTCCGTCTCCATGTCCTCCCCACGCGTCGGCGCCCGGTGACCCCGCGCCACCCGCCTCGGGTTCAACTCCCAGGCGGCGCCGGCGAGATACTTAATGATATGCGGCGAGATCGCGGTTCCTGAGGCCGATTCACGAGAAACAAAAACGCTCACAAAGTTCAGTCGTCTCTGCAGCTCAGATGAACCGAGGTCTAATATTATCTCATGAAGGCGCCGGAATGTGGAGACGAGGTTCAGAGACGCGAGCGAGATGTTGGTCAGTGGAATCAGAAGAACGTGGATCCGATAATGACCAGGGAAACGTTTGGACTTTTGTTTTTTCTGCTCTGCCTGGAATCGGATTCTAGAACCTGATTCAAACTATTCCTCCTGGTTTGTTTGGCTTCAAAGCTCAGGAAGAACCTCCACATCTGGATGAGTGTGGAGACTAAAATGCAGATGTTAAAGTTTATTCCTCCCGCCTTTAGCCGCTCTGTCTCCCTCAAAAGGAAACGCCCATATTTGGATCGCAGCGTGATCTCGGCCACAGCCTTTCCTGCTACACGTGGATACCAAACGCGTGAGTATTCGTGAATGCCTAAGCGTGGGAAAGAGCGCCATGTCGGAGTCACTTCCAGTGCGTTTGTGGTGCGTTGCCCGTGGCGGTCGGGGGCGGAGTCCGGGGCGGAGCCCGGGGCGGAGCCTGCGCTGACGTTACCTCCTTGTACTCCTGGATCTGGCTCTGCTCAAACATGGAGAACACGTTGGAGGAGCCCTCGCCGGACGCCGCTGCCCTCCTCTTGGCCTTCTTTGGTGCCTGGCAGACGAAACACAGGGGGAGGGAAGGTGAGTGGGAGTAGCAGAGAGGGGGACCTATTGTGCATGTTTTAGCATTATGGAACCCAGAGGCACAGGGAGAACACCTGCACATGCACCGGCCACCCATTTAACCCTTTTCCGACCAAGTACCCAGACCAAAGCTTTAAATGTTTATTCCTCCCGCCTTTAGCCGCCGCCGTCTCCCACAAAAGGAAACGCCCATATTTGGATTACAGCGTCTTTCCTGCTACACGTGGATACCAAACGTGCCAGTATTTGTGAGTGAATAAGCGTGGGAAACACCAGGGAGCCACGCAGACATTTTTTTCAAACTTTTCCCCCAAAAAATAAAAAATAAATCCCCAAAATGGTCAAACTTTTCCAATTGATGGCGACGGTGTGTCGGCGCTCCATTAAAAAGCAAAGACCAAAGCTTTAAATGTCATTAAGAAGGATTACGTCGGATTCAAACGGTCTTTAAATCGACATTTACTGGAAAACATCAAATTTCAAATTTGTTTTTGAAAATGGGGAAATTCCACCGCGCCTCTGTTTGACTGTTTCCAAATCTTAAATGAAAAACGCTCGTGTCCTTTCGCAACATTAAAATGATAAAACATTAAAATGATAAAACATTAAAATGGCTTTAGATTTGAGTTCCCGCCGCCTGCTCAAACCCCCCCTCTCCCCCCCTTCAAGTCCAGAACGACGGCTTCCTTAAGTCCGGGACGGGTCCAGACGCCTGGTTAAAACTCACCATGTCGAGACGCTGTGAAGCAGAAGGTGATGTTCGATCAAGAGGAAAGACCCGAGTGAAGCCGCGTCCCCCCCCGGTTTCCCACGCGCCTTTATACCGGCGCGGGACGTCTAACTTTAGCCACGCGTCAAGTTTGGCCTGGGCCGAGGGCGACGCCGGGGGCAGAGGAGGAGAGAGGAGGATGCAGAGATGGAGGGGGGGGGTTCGCCTTACAGCCCGATCAGAAATAGACTCCGGAGCCTTGGAATTAAGTGCACCCGATATCGACGGGCACCGCGGCGGGACGTATAAGGACTTCATCTGGACGCCCCCCCGCTTTAATCCGAGCAAGGACGTTATAAATAAATATGTCTGAGCGCCGCGGGGGGGGGGGGGGGGAGTGCTGACGTGGAAGTAGCTTTTGTTTGTGCTCGCGGCGTCAGGAACGGGCGGGAGTTTAAGCCCCGCCTTTACCCGGCGCGTTTTCTCCGGTTCGGCTTCGAAACCTAGAAGCTGCTTACGGCTCATTTGAAAGCTAAGACCTGCAGAACTGCTGCCGCGTTGTCCCCACCCTGTCCGCGTCTTTCACATGGACTGTTTACACTCATGGCTTTTGAGTCACATTTTCTTGAACTTTTTCCGTCTCTATTTTGGCGCTTTTTTTCAACAAGCTTTTAGATTTGGGTAAAGCCGAACTGGAGAAAATGTGCTCGGTTCAGGTTGTGGTTAAAGGGATATTTGCCGGGATGAATGATGTGAGTGGTTGGTGGTGGTCGGAGGGGCCGATGGCGCAGATTGGTCGCCTCGCTTTCGTCAGTCTACCCCAGGGCAGCTGTGGCTTACTACCACCAAGTACAGAGTGAATGAATAATGCAATGTGAAGCATCTTTGAGTGTCCAGAAAAGCGCGATATAAAACTGATGCATTATTATTATTATATTTCAGACTTTTTGACATTGGGCCTCATGTCCAGTTATCCAGAGTGTTGTTGATTTCTGGAGATATTTTAAATTCATGCAGTTCTTATATTTGAAGAGCTAAGTGGCGCTAGGCTAGTGCTAGGCTAGTGCTAGGCTAATGCTAGGCTAGTGCATGTCAATGGTATCAGTTAGCTTGCATTAAAAACAGTCTGACCCGCTCAGACATAAATGTCTGTGTTAATAGAATAATTATAACCATTTTGCATTAAAATAACTTATATTTGAGCAGCATCAGCTTCCTGGTTGTAAGCCAACGCAGAGGAGGAGTGATCTGCGAGAAAATAGTCCCTCAAAATGCAGTAATTGATGTGATACACGGTCAGTGATAAAAAATGATTCTATTAACACAGACATTTATGTGGTTAGACTGCAGCGTGTCGTGCATCGTTGTTGTTGTTTAATCGTCACTTATTCTACATTTGCTAAACTAGCTCTATAATCTACGCAATATACAAAATAATCAAGTCAGGACTTAATTCAAATCTGTCATGCAGTACAGGTGCGTCCTCTTGAAAGGTCGTGACCTCGCTGCTCACGGCCTCCTCTCGTACTGAGCGCTTCAGGCACAGGGTCTGTGAGCTCCTGACACTTTGAAACAGGAACTCCCAGACGGTAAACAGAACACCCAACACGTGCCCCTGCAGAAGCACGGCCTGTGTTGGTTTAATGGGACACACCTGAGGTCCCTCTGGTCTTCAGGATCACGGTGTCGTGCAGGGCAGCAATTTGCAACATACAACATTTTTAGGTACAGATTCACACACGTTCTTGATGTGAAATGTGTGTTTGCATTACCTGGCTAACATTCCTCTGAAGGAGACCCTGCACCTTCAGGGACCTGATGATCAGGCTGTGGAAGGCCTCGAGGCCTGGCGTGTGATACACCGGGCTGATCTTCTCCACATCCTTCACTGAGCCGCTCACACACTGCTGTGCCTACAGAGTCACTCACCATTAGATAAATGTAAAGCAATTTTTCTGTAGAATGAAAATGCAAACCTTACATTTTTTTAAATGTACATAAAATACAATGAGTAAAGGGCCAGTATTACTGATAAATGCTTTACTTACTCGGTTTGAGCCACACTCTAGACCGGGGGGGGGGGGGGGGGGGGTACTGTTATTATAGGACTATTATTTTTATCCATATCAAGCCAAGCATGTATGAGCGTCGTTATTTAAGTTATTCAACTGAAGGCCCCTGTGTTTGAATGAACTGAAGCGACGCCCTGTAGTGGGGGGTCTCCAAGTACATTTCCCTGTCCATAAACAAAAGCTCCAAAATAGAATTATGTTTTCATTGGTAAAATACTGTTGAGGAAACTTGAATAATAATAATGAGCCCGACGGGTGTTGTTCATGTCCTGAGCTCTCATTATGTCACTGCCCTCTGCTGGACACGGGGGAAATGTGTTATTTTTATTTAAAGGGAAAGACCGAGGCTTAACTCCTCCCACTCCCAAAGTTAAAAAAAACCCAGTGAAAGAGGCGTGCCGGGAGGCCTTGGGGGAGGCGTGGGGGGATTAACGTGAACCTGGCCCCCCATCATACTCAAACTTTTATAAAAAATATGTCAATCGTTTGAGATATTAATGATGGTTTTATTGGTCAGATCTAAGGTCACCCTGCTCGTTATAAAGCTAACCGCTTCCTCTACATCTGTGCTGTTTTGTGCTGTAAAGATTTCCGTTTGTGCTGGTTCGGTTTTTAAACTATTACTTGTAGCTACACAACACGGTGGAGGATTTTCTCCATCTTCACCAAACAGTGAGAAAGTTAACGAGAGCCCAGCGGCCCCCGACCCGACATGAGTCTCTGGATCAATAAATGCCCGAATTCGATGCGGGACAGACTGGAGCGAGTGGTAAATGATTGTTAGCATCACAGCTAACAGGATATTTAGCTTAGAACTACAGCACATTAGGATATAAAGATATGGACCACATTGCTGTATCACAAAGATCTTGTCCACAAGGTGTATCTGCGCCAGCTCAGTCTCCAAGTGAACATATTTGCTGGAGATACATAAGGTAGACAAAACAGAAATAAATGTTGAAAACAATGTTTTTAATGACAAGGCAATGTTTGGGGGAATATTTTGTCAAAGACCAACAGCTGGCGGTGGATACAGCAGGTCCTGCAGCTCCAGGCTGAAGATAGAACACTGTCAACAGTCTGTGAACCTTCAAGGTAAGACTGGAAGTGTTATTATCCACAGTGGAGTTTTACTGTGTGATGAAGGGCTCTTCAGTAACATCCTGAAGCTTCTGCAGACATGTTGGTGACAGAGTACAGCTGTGTAACTATACTGATGTTACTTTCACAAATCTGAACTAAGTAGTGGGGGGGGGGGGGGGGCAGTTGAATGAATGACACGGGGCCTTTGGCCACAGAAACAGTTCATATTATTTTTGTGTTTTCCTAACTTAACCATTTCATTGGGATTGACTGAATGGCCTTATGCTTCAAAGAAATATTGAGATGTTGATTATTTGTGTGTGGAAGGCCTGATAGTTGTTTTTAATTTACAGATGTTTATTGATTTTAAAATAGTTTTATTGTACTGTGATTTGAATCACAGTACATGTGCATCTCTGGGTCAACCCTCTCCTCACTGACCACACGGTCCACATGGACCCTCTTAGACAACACATCGATATCAATTATATTTGACTTAATAAGTTCAATCCCCAGATCAAAGCTGTAACTAAATCTGTACAGACGACAAAGCGATCCTTATTTTTCACACTTGCCTTCACCGGCAGTGATTAACGTGAACCTGCCCCCATCATACTCCAACTTTTATAAAAATATGTCAATCGTTTGTGCTGTTATCGTTTTTGAGATATTGAGGATTCTTTTATAGGTCAATCTGAGGTCACCCAGCCCCTCATTTTGCTAAAACATGCTCCAAAACAAACGGAAATGGTGTCATTCGTTTGTGCTGTTATCGTTTTAAAGATATTAATAATTGCATCTTTGGATGATGACATCATCATGCTCTTTGGAAAATGCACAGAACTGACTCAGAATGGCGTCTTCGTTCATGTGGGCTTCAGCCTGTATTGCTTTGTGATGTGTTTACGTTCAAAGTTACATTAAATACATTTTTCTTCCCAGATTCGTCCTAAACGTAGTAAACTGTCTCTGAAACTTGAAAACGAGATTTGTTTGTGAGCTTTGTTAATAAAGAACTGATAGAGTCAAAGCATTTGTCATTATTTAATTAACACTACTACTAGAATGGTGTCTGTCCGTTTTGCTTCGTTCATGCTGTGCATATATGTGGTTTATACAGTTATGTTAAACATTTTAAGAATTTGGGCATCACTTTTCTCTTTTCTTTGGGCATCGCACACGCCTGTTATATTGACAGTGACACTTTATTGCTGCGTGATTAATCATGGATAAAACCTCTCAAAGCTCCTCCAACGTTTGGCAAGTACATCTTCTTTTAAATAACTATTAAAATGCAGCTGCTTAATTAGTTCTTTGAGGGAAGATGTGGATATATTAGCGGGTAAACTTAATGGTTAGCGCCTCCCAGTGGTGTATAAAAAGTAAAGCATGCTGTGTAGTAGTGTTAATGAAATAATGACAAATGCTTTGACTCTATCAGTTCTTTATTAACAAAGCTCACAAACAAATCTCGTTTTCAAATTACAGCTTCAAGTTTCAGAGACAGTTTACTACGTTTAGGACGAATCTGGGAAGAAAAATGTATTTAATGTAACTTTGAACGTAAACACATCGCGTCACAAAGAAGACGCCATTCTGAGTTCTGTGCATTTTCCAAAGAATCATCGTCCAAAAATGCAATTATTAATAATATCTTAAAAACGATAACAGCACAAACGAATCCTGATGATAGACATAATTCTTTTTATTCTAAAACACAAATATCTCTAATGTGACAATACACAATATTCTCATTTCCGACCACGCCCCTTACTTATGATCCAACCTCACCAATTACAAATCACAAGCGTTGGAGTTTTAATAATGCTTCATTAAAAGATAGTGAATTTCTCAAAGCAATGATTCAGAACATAACATCTTTCTTCAAACACAATATGACTCCAGAAGTTTCAACACAAACTATGTGGGAGGCCTTTAAAGCAACGTGTCTAGGTTGGATTATCAGTTATGCCTCCTACAAAAAAAAAGGAACGTGACAAAAGGAAAGAAGGAATATTGAAAAATTAAAAAAGAAGGAACAAAAAAAATACAATCGGTGCAATAAGAGATAAACATGGGATAATAGTGATAATGCAATCAACAATACTTTTAAGGGCTATTATTCGGTCCTTTACCAATCAGAATATAATGTGGGGAAAAAAATTAAATAAAATATCTTTCTAATGGTAAGACTCCTGGAGAGGACGGTTATACAGCAGAATTTTGTAAGTTTTTTTCTCCAAGGAAATGTCTCAGTTTTTATCCACCCTGTACAATAATATAATACAAAAACAATCTATGCCTCCAACAATGAGAACTGCAATTATATCAATAATCCCTAAAGACCATCTACAAGTGAACAATTATAGACCCTTAAGTCAATAGCGACTATAAAGTATTGGCAAAGTTTTGGCAAACCGCTTAGAGAAAATCATTCCCCTTTTAGTCAACTTAGATCAAGTCTGTTTTAAACCCGGACGTCTGATGTCTAGCAATATGAGAAGACTTTTCCATTTAATGCATAAGGCAGACTCTCTTCAGCACCCAGTGATCACAATGTCACCGGATGCTGAAAAAGCTTTCGACCGAATAGAATGGCCATATTTCTTTTACGCCTTGTCATAATATGGTCTTGGACCCAGCTGTCTGCAGTGGGTTAAAGCAATGTACCGAGACCCAGTGGTTTATAACACTTAATATCACTTAATATCACTTAATATCACTTAATAACACTTAATAACACTTAATATCACTTTATACGCCTACACATCTGTCTACACAATCCCGCTTTTGTTCATTGTCAAATTGTTGTTGTCTTACCACATGTCACTTTATTTTATCTTATTTATTTAATATTTTTTATGCCCTTATAGCCTCATAGTTTAACGTTCTTAGCTTATTTTTTATCTTAATTCTGTGTTATATGTTCTATGTCGCACGTTTGCACCGAGACAAATTCCTAGTTTGTAAACCCTGTCCTCAAACCTTGGCAATAAACCGATTCTGATTCTGATTCTGATTCTGATTCTGATTCTGATTCTGATTCTGACTGAAGCCACGTGTGTATTTCCCAGAGCAGGAGAAATGACCAGTAACCATAGAATAACTCATAACCCGGGCCTTTTGTACAGCGTGGAAAGAACATAATATACTACACATCTGCGATATTATTCATGAAGGCTCATTGTTGCCCTTGGAGAAGCTGGCTGGTAAATATAGCCTCTGTACAAAGGCTTTTCTGCAATCTGCCCAAATCGCTTCAATCTGCTCCAAATTACCTAAAGATTTGTTTGATTATGATAGTGATAGTGTAAAGGGACTGTTTCTGGGCTTTTCAAACTGCTCAATTGCTCCGATTGTACGGTAAATATACGTACACAATCACCGTGGGAACAGGATGTTGGTCAAATAATACCCATGTCAGAATGGAAACTGATCTGGCGGAATATAACGAAAATATCCAAATCCGTGAGACTTAAGATTTAAAACACTGCAAATGTTTTCTGCTTGAATATGCATGTTCTTAATGTCTGTGTACTGAGCACTGGGAGCTGATTGGTTCATCTGTAATTGTCCCATGTCCCCCTGGTGGACACCAAGGCTATGTAAGTCCGAGCAAATGGCCTGACTGTGAATGCTCTGTTACGGTTTATATTACGCTGAAGCCAAATAAAGAACGATGTGAGTATCTCTGTCTGGATTTATGAATCACATCGATGTGCTGCCCTTCACAAGTTTCTCTAATAAATGAAAAGCGTTTCCCTTCGGGGGGAGTGCCTGTCTAGAGCGAAGGGAGGAACCCCGCCCACATGGGTCGGTCAAGGAGAGCTCTGCCCCAACACGGACGGGACGGTCTGTGGTCTTGGCCCGTCTGCTGAGGGACTCCCATAGGCCCTGGGTCTCTATAGCCTGCCCGTCCATGGGAGTGGATCTCCTGGCCAACGTCTGCACTGCTACTGCTCTGCTGCCTGCATACTGTGTATCGTTTATATTCGTTCTTTTCGTGAAATGAGCCGAAGCGACTGGGATCACGTGTGTAACCCAGTAGAGAAAATGGGTCATTTTCTCTCCTTTTTGTTGTTTTTATATTTATGCACTTTTACTTTGAAAAACATTTATTTTGAAAAGAGGAAGTGTGATCCCCTCGCTCAAACTTTATTTTCCTGTTTTCACGGTCACGTTGGGTGATAATGACCTTTTGATTTGTTAAAAATGGTATTGGTCCCGCCTCCCAAGCTGCGGACCTGATCACGCACTAGGTTTCGGCCTTTTGCGCTTTGGGAATGAGCGGGAAAGGCTGCAGACGGTCCGAGCAGAAACCTTTTGGGTCGTCTGGTGAGTGTTATGAGAGAAAATGATGTAAACAAATATTTACACTGTCTTTTCGGTGATTTGGAATATTTGTTGTGTTAAGTGGAAGGAGCGCGAGCTGGAGAGGCTGTGTTGTGCCCCTTGCTGTGTTTCTCACGATACCTCATCTTGGTAAGTCCATGCGCGAATTAGAAAAACATGCTAGCGCGATGCTAATATTAGCACGAAGCTAACGCTAATCGCGAATGCCGTTTTTATGTTTGAAACAATGTAAAAGCTATTTTTTTTGTTGACATGGTTTCTACCAAATTCTATTTTAGCTCATAACACAACTGAGAAGCACTTTTGGTTATTTTTGGTCCAATGTAATTATTATTTTGAAGTTGATTGTACATTTTGATGGTGTGTTATTAAAGTGTACAGTAATTCATCTGTAATGCTAAACCCAGTAGCACAGATAAGGTTTACTGATAGAAATATTGATTTTGAAGGAGAATATCTGAATGCATTAGTGTAATTAATTTCTTGAGTTACAAAAAGTAAAAATTCATTTAAAAATTAATATGCTAATTGGTAAAACAATATTTAAGCATAATGCTATGGTTGAATATTTTTTAAAGGTCCTATATCATGCAAAATCGACTTTTTGGAGCTTTTAACCATGTTGTTATGCCATTTCCTTCTCAAAAACACCCCCAGAGTGGTGTTTGGCTTCATTCACGCAGTTCTCAGTAATCCTCCTGAATCCTGCGCTCTGAGCAGTTGCTCCGCCCTCTCCTGGTAAACGACTGGCATGTTCAGTTGTGTCGTCACAGCGGAACGGAAGTGCTCGACGTCTGTAATGTAATGCCTTACGGCATGATTTTTATTTGTAAAACTGCTTTTTTTCATTATTTCTGTCGTAAGAAAAAAAAAATGAAAAAAAAAAACGAAAAAAAAGGAAGTGCCTGACGCTGCGCTGCCCCTGTACCGAAAACAAACGCTCCCCCTGAGCGTCCGAACGGTCTGAACAGATGTCATGTCATGTTGCACCGAAAGTTGTGAAGAGGGAGCTTTTTCTAACCTACTCTGGAGTCTGGACACCTGTTCTTTTTTTCTTACCTCACGATAATGTCACGGAGAAAACCGCGTTTGGCTGCGAGGACTGGACTTTATTCAACCTTCCCAAAGAAGAGGCCATAGAAGTTGGAATTTCCCTCCGGGATTCAGCGACTATCAGCCAGAATAGTGTTTGTCTGAGCCTGTACTGATGGATGCTTGGTGAACCTTGGCCAGAATCAAAGTGGATTAACTTTTATAACCAGCGCAAGTCCCATACTGGAAACATCAGAGTGGTGAGTCGATCAAAATGCATGTTAGCGTGTGTGAGTTAGCGTGTGTGTGTTAGCGTGTGTGTGTTAGCGTGTGTGTGTTAGCGTGTGTGTGTTAGCGTGTGTGTTAGCCATTTAGCCATGAAGCTGTGTTGCAAATGTTCACTCCTTATAACAGCATCATGAAATAACTTCACTTTTTGCTGTGATATATATATTTCTACTACTGCTAAAGTTGTATGAGCGGCGAGAGGGGGCGGAGTTAACTGAATCCAAGCGTTTTGTCTTCCGGGTTGGAAAAATACCTCCAGAAAATACTTATATTTATCACAAAAATTAGTGCTCCGTAGTGGTAGAGGTTCAATATATCATATAAATGCCTATACTTTACTTTGGAATGGCTTAAAATAGCATGATACAGGTCCTTTAAAAAAAGGATAAAAAGATAAAATCATTTGTTGTTTTACATGGATTAAAAAGTATTTCATGTATTGCAAAGGAAATTTTAGTTAAAAACATGCATGTAAAATATTACTGTATATTTTGTAATAGGGTAAGAGAAAAGATAAACAAAGCTATAGCAAAATAAGAAGAGATAGGATAACAGACTCATTAACTCGCGAGTACCCGGTACCGGGGACCAGCCCCGCTGCGTTACACACATGCGCACGTATCTCGCTACCGCTTCGACCAAAACACACTTATCATACATCAAATTGTCAAGCAGAAACTCCTCAACAAAAGTATCCACTCCAAACTCAAATCAATGTAACACAGCTCAAACTCTTAGCAATAAAACAACCACATGGCTAGAATTGAAGTTTTGACCAAGTCATTGTTTTTGCTTCTGGGTTTACAAAATGGGAAACGCAGAACTACGAAGAAGATATCAAAAGAAAGCGAACAACTCACTGAATCGATCGGTGTGAAGCTTATTTGCACAGCAGTAAACATGTTCAGCAGAGCCCGCATCAAACTGCACAAAAAACACCAGCAAGTCAAAATAAAACATGCAATTGCGGACTTACCTTTGCCGTTTCTTTGTTTTCATATACGCAATTGTACCAGCTTTTTTTCCTCTGAACAAGAGTAAGATGGCACCGTCCTTTTGACGCCATTTTGGCTCTAAAAGACCCGGTATTTCAGTCACAACAGGGCAAAACGCAGCAACTGAGACTCGGAGTGGCTCACACAGTGTCTGTACAAGCTCGCCTGTGATTCGCCAGGGCTTCTGTCCGTCACAGAATGAGTGGTATCATTGGATTCTGTAGAATGTGCTCTTTCCGGGGATATATGGAGCTTGCTGATTGGATAAAATTCCGTGGAGTTATCCGTCTGCGTCAAGCTGCGTAGTCATGTGAGCTTCGGCGCGCAGAGCGCATGACGCACGGGGAAGTTGTAGTTCGCGTATTTTCGAGCAGATTTTTACACTTTTGGTCACCACACCATGGCTTTTAGAGGGAAAAGCGTGTTTACACTCTACAGGAGACAAGGGATATAGTTCTTGGAGATCTGGCATTTGAAGACATGGTACTTCAAGACTCCTCTTCTGACGAGTCGGACCTTTTGACCACAACCAGCCGGTCAAATTATGAATATCCGCCAGATGAAAGGTAACTGTTTTAGGAATATTTTTTTTTGTAAAGTAAATTTATATTTTTATGTCAATGGTGTAAATTCAAAATGTACAGACAAGTGTATTGCTATTTAGTGGGAATCATAGTTGTCCCACTACGCCCCACTGCGTAGTGGGAGTATGATTGGGAAAGTGCTATGTAAAACCGATTTATTAGTATTTGTCTTTTTTATTTCCATCACTTCAGTACTATATGAGACACAATTGATCATGTAACGTCCACACAGTGTGTCAAAAACAAAACATTGTAGTCTTATGTGCCAAATTTGAACATAGATTTATTATGATTTATTCCACAGCAGTGATGATGATGATGGGAAACAAGAGTTTGGTGAGCCAAGCACACCTTCATCACCACAGCCAGGTTCATCTGGAGTGCAGAGCAGGTCACAGGCTGCTTTGACAAGAATACTAAGGTGAGGGTCTAAAAAGTTTTGTTGAACTTTTATTTTACTTTTGATTACCTGTGTGTTTACTGTATATAGTTTTTGCAATAAAGTGTGCTGTCATATATAAATTGTGTCTTTACTTTTAGAAAAAAAAAAGTTTTGAGCACTATGTGTACTGCTCATTTGTTATTAAAAAAAAAAAAAAAAAAAAAGTATTTTCATGACCAAATATGTAAAAGTATCCCAAATTTTCATTTTCATTGAGATATTCCATATTTCAAATTTTGTGCCAAATTGTGCCAAAATGGCACAGCTGGTCTCCGCCTGGACTTTTTTATATTGTACATCTGTAAAACCCTTCAATTCTTTGTTCAATAGGCACCAAAATTGCTGAAAATGTTGATGACAGGGTTTATTTACAATTTAGGTTGAGATATTGCTTCTTTACAGTAAAAATAAGATTTTTTTGCTCCTTCTGTTTTTTATAGGCGGAAATCAAATTAGTTGAAAATAGACCACATTTAGTCTTGCCCACAATTATTTTTCTTCCAAATCTTCACATCCACAACATCCCCAAGCCCCAATAGCACATCTGTGAGTAAATTTGTATTTTAAAACCTTGTAAAAGATTTCTAATTATGAAATAGTATGGGTGTGCTTTTTTCGGAATAGGCCAATGTAGAGTGGATGAGGTTAATTTAGCTGTAAACAATAATACCATTATTGTTGTGCAGGCTAGTATTTCATGGTAAAGAAAACCCTGGATGGATTTCCTGGATTCTCTCCGGATGGAGATGGCGAGCCTGTGCCCAGAACGGGATTGAACTTCGAAAGGACCACCTTCTGTCCTACAGTGCTGAGTGGTAACGCCGTAAAACACCACTTAAAGGAAAAAGAACTGAACTATTAAGACTACTGACTTGACCTACGACTAAAGAAAGACAACTGAGCTCAATGGGACTGGGGATATATATTTTTGTTGTTGCATATGCCGGCTATGCTTATTGTTACAAATTGTTTATTTCGTAATTGGGGCTGGGCGATATGGCCTAAAAGCTATATCATGATATGAAAAAATAAATATCACGATAACGATATATTTGACGATATAATTGACAATGGACAAATTACTTCAAAATCCCAGCCTTACGCCTATTGGGAAGATTCATTCAGTGATATTTTATTCTTTTTTTTTTTAACAGCATAATTGTCTCTTCATTTCATTTTACTTCTTCAGCTCGTGTCCCCGTGTTCTACAGTCACCGTTTACGCTGCTCTGATGGAGCGTAACATAAATTATATTGTGTCCACAACGATATATAAAATATCAACGATATCAAAACATTATATCACGATAACGATATGCGATATGGCCCAACCCTATTCGTAATGCTTTATTTTTATTTTGGTACTAAATAATACTTTTTCTTATTTACTCCTTGCCTCCAGCCATTTCATTGCACATTCACATTAGTTCCTATTGTAATCCTTTTGAACCTAGCAACTGGTCTATACTTTTAATTTCACTTTACCTGCTTAACGTGAGTCAGCGGTTACACGTGCAACAGACGACACGTCGCTCTTCAATGAGTTTCTAGAATGAAAATCTGAATGAAGTTCAGATTTTATTCAGTTTTATTGTTTTTTTGTGTCTAATACATAAATCAACACATTAAAGTAATATTATAAAAGCAGCAGAATCAGCGAAAGCGTCGATCGATCTTTCTTTTGTCCATCTCTTTAACATTTCATCTTTCGCCAACGCGTTCACAGCAGAAAATACAGATCATTATAAAAGATGCCAAATATAAAACAAAGTATAAAAGTTCAGATTAACATAATAATGTTTCACTCTGTCTCTAAACAGACGAAGAGTCGCTCAGAATAAATGACACCGTTAAAAAAACACGTTATTTACAACATCTGTGGCCCTTTGACCCCCGGCTGTGTTTGACCCCCTGGCTGTGTTTGACCCCCGGCTGTGTTTGACCTCCGGCTGTGTTTGACCCCCTGGCTGTGTTTGACCTCCGGCTGTGTTTGACCTCCCTGGCTGTGTTTGACCCCCCGGCTGTGTTTGACCCCCTGGCTGTGTTTGACCTCCGGCTGTGTTTGACCCCCGGCTGTGTTTGACCTCTGGCTGTGTTTGACCTCCGGCTGTGTTTGACCCCCCGGCTGTGTTTGACCTCCGGCTGTGTTTGACCCCCTGGCTGTGTTTGACCCCCTGGCTGTGTTTGACCCCCGGCTGTGTTTGACCTCCGGCTGTGTTTGACCCCCTGGCTGTGTTTGACCTCTGGCTGTGTTTGACCTCCGGCTGTGTTTGACCCCCCGGCTGTGTTTGACCTCCGCCTGTGTTTGACCTGTAGGGGAGGCCGGGGCTGGTTGTCACGTTGCTTTTCACAGACACACTAGGGGGCGCTTGTGAGTCGATATTGTTATGGAACATTACGTTTAACACGTGCTGTAATGTATTAAAATAATGAAACATGAGTGAATTAAACATTAATTAAACCGTAGGTCTGATTCATTCGTGTTACATGAAGCTCGTGTTACTTTTATTCACGGTGTAAATATTTTTCTAAAGCAGTGGTATTTTATTCTTCGGGGCGACAGTGGCGCAGTTTGGATCTCATGATGGGAAGGTCGGGGGTTCGAATCCCAGCTCCTGAAGGTGATCATTATCGTTGTGTCCTTGGGCAAGACACTTCCCCTCCTTGCACACTGGTGTATGAGTGAGTGACTGGTTCCTTTGGGCCTAATGAAGGTAGAAAGTGCGACATAAAAGAGCATTGACCATTATTTTAAAACGATATTACTCCGGTAGAGTCACATGACTTAAAGCTGGGGATCTGACTGTTCTTGTTCAGTGATATTTTGTTTCCAGCTCTCGCAGTCCCTCCTGTGTATTCACATTGTTCAAAGAAGTGAATTACACGCACATTCTACACCCATATGCAGCATTGAGGGGTGACTGAGTGAAGCAGGGGCGGGGCCTCCCCCAAGATTAATTCCACTAATTAGGTCAGACTTCTATCGCCCATCGCTCAATAAAACTTTAGGTGAAGACGATAAAACAAGCTCCGTGTTTACGACGTACTTTGAGGAGGCAAAATAACTGTCGTTCTACAACAACACAACATCAGGTGCCCCGGCTTTAATGAATTAGTTTAGTTTAGTTTACTTGTTTATTTGAGCAATACACATTGTGCTCAAAAGGAGTGGGCTGAAGCAAAACGCTTATGAATATATATATATATATATATATATATATATATATATATATATATATATATATATATATATATAAAATTGAGGTGGTAACTATGGTTGCTATGGTAACTGGATGGGGCCTTTCTGTGTGGAGCATGTTCTCCCCGTGTCTGTGTAGGTTTCCTCCGGGTACTCCGGTTTCCCCAACCACTAAAACATGTACAATAGGATGAATGAGAGTGTTTGAGAGTGCGCATGGGGGAAGACGGATGGAAATTAGCCCAAGGCTACAATCTGGTGTGGCTCGTTTACATGCACGAGACCCATGTATGTTCATTAACATGCACTGTCCCGACCACATAAACAATAAACAAACTGTAACCGTCTTCTTTTGGGGAAATATCTCTGACATTTCTGATCCACATAAATCGATTTGGTTCATGTTATGAAGAATAAAAGAGCAGATTATAATCTGTGATGATGCGAGCGGGAGAAGGATGAAGATCACATCTGCTCCATAACCACGTCAGTGCGTTCTTCTTCAGGACGGGCTCTGCGTCTCTCACGCCCCCTGGTGGCCTGAAACGACACCGCACAAAAGAAAAACAAGTTTGAGCCTTTCCCAACTGGAGGTGCACGGCCCAGTTTGTAACGAGGAGCTGAGGACGGGAGCTCGTACCTGGCGGTAGTAGAAGTACGGGATGAAGTTCAGCGGCATCAGCAGGAGAAGGACCAGCGCTCGGACCAAGAACTCGGAGGCAGACTCTGAAACACATCCACAGACGTCACTGACCCGGGACAAACCCACGGGTTCTGTCGAGGAAGATTAGGGAATCCTCTTTAGTTCTTCAATGAGTCTTATTTTGTAAATGAGGATCTTCAAAAGGAGAATCAGAAGGAATCGGGGCGTGAGAGCATCGTTACATCATTGTGATTCTCAGCTGTGTTTCCCCTGAGGGGCGGGGTCTCAGCTAAAGGTCCCGGATGAGGCTCCCGTCTATCGTCCACGTTAAAGGGACGTGTGAAGAGGTGCGAGTATGGTCTTAACTTTGTCCCAGACGGCGCCCCGTACCCCTTACCTCCTGGGTGGATGTGGAGGGAGCTGCTGGAGGTGAAGCTGTGCTTGAACACCTGCAGGAGGTAGACACAGGTGTAGCTCCCTTTGTGGGCGTGGCCTACGTCAGTAAACAGGAAGTGGGCGGAGTGATTGAGGGCGGGCAGGGTGAGGTTGAGGGTGGGAGAGAGCAGCTGGAAGGAGCCTCCCGGGTACTGCGGCTCCACAGAGCATGTGACCCGGAAATGTGCCCCCCTCAGCACCCAGACCCCGCCCTCTCCTGGCGACGCCCAGTCACCCTCCTGTGCCCGCGCCACCCAGAGCTCGCCCTCTGCCCGCGGAGCCCACACCCCCTCAGACACAGACACCTCCGGGACGTTCAGCAGATCTGAGGAGACAAAGGCTGAAGGATCAGTCCAGACCTTATGGTCATGTGACTAAACCGACCAATGGGCAGGAGCCTCGATATTCACTGAAATAAGAGTCAGGCGGCTTTAAAAGTACTGACGCAAACAGCTACTCGAGTAAAAGTACATAAGTACTTGGAGAAATACTCGAGTAACTGTTGGAGTAAAGTCTGATTTAAGTTTCAGTTTCGTGTTAATGAGACAAAACAATAAAGTGTAATTCTTTGTTTCTAAAGAATAATCCATAAACTTTAGCTGAAGGAAAGTCATGTTAGAAACAAAAAGATGAAGTTAGTTTTTTATGTGTACTGTTACTTCAAAATAAACTACTGTAGAAGTAAAAGTACTGTGTGATCCTCTACGTGCAGTGGAAACAGTTACATTAAAGTACTTGAGTAGAAGTAACTGAGTACTCCCCTTCTCGGCCAATGGGAGCAGAGGATTATCTGTGTTAGTTCTGCACACTCTGTGTCCTCCTCTAGGGGGCACCACCACATTCAATGAACTGACTCTGAGCAGAGATTCTGAGCAGCTCTGGAGAAGAAGAGATTCAGATTTAAAGGTGCAGTACCTGAACAAACCAGGAGGAGGCTGGAATCATCTGAGTCACCATCGTAGAGACAGTCTCTCACAGCAGAGTTCTTCTTCACACAGTCAGTGTCGACGCCCCACACTTTACTCTTGTCAGACCCGTCTCTCTTTTCTGTAGAAACAGCAGATCCACAGTCCAGGTCTCGACACACGATGGCCGCCGCCTTCAGGTCCCAGTGGTCCCAGCGGCCAGAGGTCATCACTGGTCTCCACTCTCCTCTGAGCTCCGCCTCCACCGTCCCCTCACAGCGACTGGCCCCTCCCACCAGCCTCAGTGGCTCTGGACACAAGACACAGGTGAGCCCCGCCCCTCTACAGGCCCCGCCCCTGGCCCCGCCCCTTTACCTTTGCAGGTGAGGTTGAGAGTGGGGCAGGTCTCTGGGCCGGTCCTGGTCCGGGGACAGTCCATCAGCTTAGACTCGTGGCCCTCACAGTGGAACGTCTGCCCCAGAGGAGAGAGCGCCCCCTGGAGGAGAGGAGCCTCACAGCCCAGCTCCCTGCACAGCACCTCTGCCCCGGGACGGTCCAAGGCCCCCTCACAGACCCCGGCCCAGGACTGGGCCAAGGACTGGTCCTGGATCTGCAGAGATCCTGAACACAGGCTCCGCCCCCCGACCAGCCGCACCGAGTCTGTGTATGAAGATGAGATCCCAGTCTGAGCTGCTCTGCAGTAAGTCTCTCCTTTATGTCGGTCAGTAATGTTTCCTAGAGTTTCAGTGTCTCTGATGTGGGTGTGTGCAGAGCGTCGCCACGGAAACAACAAAGTCAAACGTACAATAACAACTATGACTTTAGTTTCTTTAACTTCAACTATTTGAAAACCTCAGTGACCTCACAGTGACCTCACAGAGACCTCAGTGACCTCACAGTGACCTCACAGTGACCTCAGTGACCTCACAGTGACCTCACAGCGACCTCAGTGACCTCACAGCGACCTCAGCGACCTGACATTGACCTCACAGTGACCCCACAGTGACCTCACAGTGACCCCACAGTGACCTCACAGTGACCCCACAGTGACCCCACAGTGACCTCACAGTGACCCCACAGTGACCTCACAGCGACCAGTGACCTCACAGTGACCTCACCGTGACCTCACAGTGACCTCAGTGACCTCACAGCGACCTCAGTGACCCCACAGTGACCCCACAGTGACCCCACAGTGACCCCACAGTGACCTCACAGCGACCACAGTGACCTCACAGTGACCTCACAGTGACCTCACCGTGACCTCAGTGACCTCACAGCGACCTCAGTGACCCCACAGTGACCCCACAGTGACCTCACAGCGACCACAGTGACCTCACAGTGACCTCACAGTGACCTCAGTGACCTCACAGCGACCTCAGTGACCTCACAGCGACCTCAGTGACCTCACAGTGACCCCACAGTGACCTCACAGTGACCCCACAGTGACCCCACAGTGACCCCACAGCGACCACAGTGACCCCACAGTGACCCCACAGTGACCCCACAGTGACCCCACAGTGACCTCAGTGACCCCACAGTGACCCCACAGTGACCCCACAGTGACCCCACAGTGACCTCACAGTGACCCCACAGTGACCCCACAGCGACCACAGTGACCCCACAGTGACCTCACAGTGACCCCACAGTGACCCCACAGCGACCTCAGTGACCTCACAGTGACCCCACAGTGACCCCACAGTGACCCCACAGTGACCCCACAGTGACCTCACAGCGACCACAGTGACCACAGTGACCCCACAGTGACCCCACAGCGACCTCAGTGACCCCACAGTGACCCCACAGTGACCCCACAGTGACCTCACAGCGACCACAGTGACCACAGTGACCTCAGTGACCTCACAGCGACCTCAGCGACCTGACATTGACCTCACAGCGACCTGACAATGACCCCACAGTGACCCCACAGTGACCTCACAGCGACCACAGTGACCTCACAGTGACCTCACAGTGACCTCACAGTGACCTCAGTGACCTCACAGTGACCTCACAGCGACCTCAGCGACCTGACATTGACCTCACAGCGACCTGACAATGACCCCACAGTGACCTCAGTGACCCCTCAGTGACCCCACAGTGACCTCAGTGACCCCTCAGTGACCCCACAGCGACCAGTGACCTCACAGTGACCCCACAGTGACCACAGTGACCCCTCAGCGACCCCACAGTGACCCCACAGTGACCCCTCAGTGACCCCACAGCGACCACAGTGACCTCACAGTGACCCCACAGTGACCTCAGTGACCCCTCAGTGACCCCACAGCGACCACAGCGACCTCACAGTGACCACAGCGACCTCACAGTGACCACAGTGACCTCACAGTGACCTCACAGCGACCTCACAGCGACCTCAGTGACCTCAGTGACCTCACAGCGACCTCACAGCGACCTCACAGTGACCCCACAGTGACCCCACAGTGACCTCACAGTGACCTCACAGTGACCCCACAGTGACCACAGCGACCTCACAGCGACCTCACAGTGACCTCACAGTGACCCCACAGTGACCTCACAGTGACCCCACAGTGACCACAGCGACCTCACAGTGACCCCACAGTGACCACAGCGACCTCAGTGACCTCACAGTGACCTCACAGTGACCCCACAGTGACCCCACAGTGACCCCACAGTGACCTCACAGTGACCCCACAGTGACCTCACAGCGACCCCACAGTGACCTCACAGTGACCCCACAGTGACCACAGCGACCTCAGTGACCTCACAGTGACCTGAGTGACCCCACAGTGACCTGACAGTGACCTCACAGTGACCTCTGAATGAGTCGTCCTCCTGTGAGACGTTTAGGCTCGAGTTTGAAACATCCTGCTTAGTTCAGC
Source organism: Proterorhinus semilunaris (assembly GCA_021464625.1). Taxonomy (NCBI): domain Eukaryota; kingdom Metazoa; phylum Chordata; class Actinopteri; order Gobiiformes; family Gobiidae; genus Proterorhinus; species Proterorhinus semilunaris. Next base: position 2,200,579 of record CM038352.1, read on the forward strand.
TCCGTTTATCCTGCAGGCTCACAGTATTCCCAACATGAATAACAGGTTTGTATCTCATTAAAGAGAAAAGAATGAGTGAACTGAGAGATGAATGAATGTCTGTTAAAGGGAACGAGAAATGATCCGAGTGAAACGACAAAGGCTGAAGGATCAGTCCAGACCTTATGGTCATGTGACTAAACCGACCAATGGGCAGGAGCCTCGAGATTCACTGAAATAAGAGTCAGGCGGCTTTAAAAGTACTGACGCAAACAGCTACTCAAGTAAAAGTAAAGGAGTACTTGGAGAAGTACTCGAGTAACTGTTGGAGTAAAGTCTGATTTAAGTTTCAGTTTCGCGTTAATGAGACAAAACAATAAAGTGTAATTCTTTGTTTCTAAAGAATAATCCATAAACTTTAGCTGAAGGAAAGTCATGTTAGAAACAAAAAGATGAAGTTAGTTTTTTATGTGTACTGTTACTTCAAAATGAACTACTGTAGAAGTAAAAGTACTGTGTGATCCTCTACGTGCAGTGGAAACAGTTACATTAAAGTACTTGAGTAGAAGTAACTGAGTACTCCCCTTCTCGGCCAATGGGAGCAGAGGATTATCTGTGTTAGTTCTGCACACTCTGTGTCCTCCTCTAGGGGGCACCACCACATTCAATGAACTGACTCTGAGCAGAGATTCTGAGCAGCTCTGGAGAAGAAGAGATTCAGATTTAAAGGTGCAGTACCTGAACAAACCAGGAGGAGGCGGCTGGAACCATCTGAGTAATCACCGAAGAGACAGTCTCTCACAGCAGAGTTCTTCTTCACACAGTCAGTGTCGACGCCCCACACTTTACTCTTGTTAGACCCTCGTCTCTTTTCTACAGAAACAGCAGATCCACAGTCCAGGTCTCGACACACGATGGCCGCCGCCTCCAGGTCCCAGTGGTAAGGGGTCATCACTCGTCTCCACTCTCCTCTGAGCTCCGCCTCCACCGTCCCCTCACAGCGACTGGCCCCTCCCACCAGCCTCAGTGGCTCTGGACACAAGACACAGGTGAGCCCCGCCCCTCTACAGGCCCCGCCCCTGGCCCCGCCCCTTTACCTTTGCAGGTGAGGTTGAGAGTGGGGCAGGTCTCTGGGCCGGTCCTGGTCCGGGGACAGTCCATCAGCTTAGACTCGTGGCCCTCACAGTGGAACGTCTGCCCCAGAGGAGAGAGCGCCCCCTGGAGGAGAGGAGCCCCACAGCCCAGCTCCCTGCACAGCACCTCTGCCCCGCGACGGTCCAAGGCCCCCTCACAGACCCCGGCCCAGGACTGGGCCAAGGACTGGTCCTGGATCTGCAGAGATCCTGAACACAGGCTCCGCCCCCCGACCAGCCGCACCGAGTCTGTGTATGAAGATGAGATCACAGTCTGAGCTGCTCTGCAGTAAGTCTCTCCTTTATGTCGGTCAGTAATGTTTCCTAGAGTTTCAGTGTCTCTGATGTGGGTGTGTGCAGAGCGTCGCCACGGAAACAACAAAGTCAAACGTACAATAACAACTATGACTTTAGTTTCTTTAACTTCAACTATTTGAAAACCTCAGTGACCTCACAGTGACCTCACAGAGACCTCAGTGACCTCACAGTGACCTCACAGTGACCTCACAGTGACCTCAGTGACCTCACAGTGACCTCACAGCGACCTCACAGTGACCTCACAGTGACCTCAGTGACCTCACAGCGACCTCAGTGACCTCACAGTGACCTCAGTGACCTCACAGCGACCTCAGTGACCTCACAGCGACCTCAGTGACCTCACAGCGACCTCAGTGACCTCACAGTGACCCCACAGTGACCTCACAGTGACCCCACAGTGACCTCACAGCGACCTCAGTGACCTCACAGTGACCCCACAGTGACCTCACAGTGACCCCACAGTGACCTCACAGTGACCCCACAGACCTCACAGTGACCTCACAGTGACCTCAGTGACCTCACAGCGACCTCAGTGACTTCAGTGACCTCACAGCGACCTCACAGTGACCTCACAGCGACCTCACAGTGACCTCAGTGACCTCACAGCGACCTCTCAGTGACCTCACAGCGACCTCACAGTGACCTCACAGCGACCTCACAGTGACTTCAGTGACCTCACAGCGACCTCAGTGACCTCACAGCTACCTCAGTGACCTCACAGTGACCTCAGTGACCTCTCAGTGACCTCACAGCGACCTCACAGCGACCTCGGTGACCTCACAGCTACCTCAGTGACCTCACAGCGACCTCAGTGACCTCACAGTGACCTCAGTGACCTCACAGTGACCTCAGTGACCTCAGTGACCTCTCAGTGACCTCTCAGTGACCTCTCAGTGACCTCACAGCGACCTCAGTGACCTCACAGTGACCTCAGTGACCTCTCAGTGACCTCACAGCGACCTCGGTGACCTCACAGCTACCTCAGTGACCTCACAGTGACCTCAGTGACCTCACAGTGACCTCAGTGACCTCTCAGTGACCTCAGTGACCTCTCAGTGACCTCACAGTGACCTCACAGCGACCTCAGTGACCTCACAGCGACCTCAGTGACCTCACAGCGACCTCACAGTGACCTCACAGTGACCTCACAGTGACCTCATTGACCTCACAGTGACCTCACAGCGACCTCACAGTGACCTCAGTGACCTCACGGCGACCTCACGGCGACCTCAGTGTGACCTCATTGACCTCACAGTGACCTCAGTGACCTCACGGCGACCTCAGTGACCTCACGGCGACCTCACAGCGACCTCACGGCGACCTCAGTGTGACCTCACGGCGACCTCAGTGACCTCACAGTGACCTCAGTGACCTCACAGCGACCTCACAGTGACCTCACAGCGACCTCAGTGACCTCACAGTGACCTCAGTGACCCCACAGTGACCTCTCAGTGACCTCACAGCGACCTCATTGACCTCACAGTGACCTCACAGCTACCTCATTGACCTCACAGCGACCTCTCAGTGACCTCACAGTGACCTCAGTGACCTCACAGTGACCTCACAGTGACCTCACAGCGACCTCACAGCGACCTCAGTGACCTCACATTGACCTCACAGTGACCTCAGTGACCTCTCAGTGACCTCACAGCGACCTCAGTGACCTCACAGCGACCTCAGTGACCTCACATTGACCTCACAGTGACCTCGGTGACCACAGTGACCTCACAGTGACCCCACAGCGACCTCACGGCGACCTCACAGTGACCCCACAGTGACCTCACAGTGACCTGACAGTGACCTCACAGTGACCTCAGTGACCCCACAGCGACCTCACGGCGACCTCACAGTGACCCCACAGTGACCTCACAGTGACCTGACAGTGACCTCACAGTGACCTCAGTGACCCCACAGTGACCTCACAGTGACCTGACAGTGACCTCACAGTGACCTCAGTGACCCCACAGTGACCTCACAGTGACCACAGTGACCTCACAGTGACCTCAGTGACCCCACAGTGACCACAGTGACCACAGTGACCTCACAGTGACCTCACAGTGACCTCACAGTGACCCCACAGTGACCCCACAGTGACCTCTCAGTGACCACAGTGACCACAGTGACCTCACAGTGACCTCAGTGACCCCACAGTGACCTCACAGTGACCTGACAGTGACCTCACAGTGACCTCTGAATGAGTCGTCCTCCTGTGAGACGTTTAGGCTCGAGTTTGAAACATCCTGCTTAGTTCAGCTCCGTTTATCCTGCAGGCTCACAGTATTCCCAACATGAATAACAGGTTTGTATCTCATTAAAGAGAAAAGAATGAGTGAACTGAGAGATGAATGAATGTCTGTTAAAGGGAACGAGAAATGATCCGAGTGAAACGACAAAGGCTGAAGGATCAGTCCAGACCTTATGGTCATGTGACTAAACCGACCAATGGGCAGGAGCCTCGATATTCACTGAAATAAGAGTCAGGCGGCTTTAAAAGTACTGACGCAAACAGCTACTCGAGTAAAAGTAAAGGAGTACTTGGAGAAGTACTCGAGTAACTGTTGGAGTAAAGTCTGGTTTAAGTTTCAGTTTCGTGTTAATGAGACAAAACAATAAAGTGTAATTCTTTGTTTCTAAAGAATAATCCATAAACTTTAGCTGAAGGAAAGTCATGTTAGAAACAAAAAGATGAAGTTAGTTTTTTATGTGTACTGTTACTTCAAAATGAACTACTGTAGAAGTAAAAGTACTGTGTGATCCTCTACGTGCAGTGGAAACAGTTACATTAAAGTACTTGAGTAGAAGTAACTGAGTACTCCCCTCCTCGGCCAATGGGAGCAGAGCATTATCTGTGTTAGTTCTGCACACTCTGTGTCCTCCTCTAGGGGGCACCACCACATTCAATGAACTGACTCTGAGCAGAGATTCTGAGCAGCTCTGGAGAAGAAGAGATTCAGATTTAAAGGTGCAGTACCTGAACAAACCAGGAGGAGGAGGCTGGAATCATCTGAGTAATCACCGTAGAGACAGTCTCTCACAGCAGAGTTCTTCTTCACACAGTAAGTGCGGACCCTCCACACTTTACTCTTGTCAGACCTTCGTCTCTTTTCTGTAGAAACAGCAGATCCACAGTCCAGGTCTCGACACATGATGGCGGCAGACTCCAGGTCCCAGTGGTCCCAGGTCCCAGAGGTCATCACTGGTCTCCACTCTCCTCTGAACTCCGCCTCCAGCGTCCCCTCACAGCGACTGGCCCCTCCCACCAGCCTCAGCGGCTCTGGACACAAGACACAGGTGAGCCCCGCCCCTGTTCAGGCCCCGCCCCTGGCCCCGCCCCTTTACCTGCACAGGTGAGGTTGAGAGTGGGGCAGGTCTCTGGGCCGGTCCTGGTCCGGGAACAGTCCATCAGCTTAGACTCGTGGCCCTCACAGTGGAACGTCTGCCCCAGAGGAGAGAGCGCCCCCTGGAGGAGAGGAGCCCCACAGCCCAGCTCCCTGCACAGCACCTCTGCCCCGCGACGGTCCAAGGCCCCCTCACAGACCCCGGCCCAGGACTGGGCCAAGGACTGGTCCTGGATCTGCAGAGATCCTGAACACAGGCTCCGCCCCCCGACCAGCCGCACCGAGTCTGTGTATGAAGATGAGATCCCAGTCTGAGCTGCTCTGCAGTAAGTCTCTCCTTTATGTAGGTCAGTAATGTTTCCTAGAGTTTCAGTGTCTCTGATGTGGGTGTGTGCAGAGCGTCGCCACGGAAACAACAAAGTCAAACGTACAATAAAAACTATGGCCCAATCCCATTTCTCTCACTTGCACTCGTTTTAGACCCTAGCACTCGGTTATGCGCGTTCACGTTTAAGGGTAGGGTGTCCCAATACTTTAGGGAGCAAGAGGAAGTGGCTATCTCCCCTTGAAAAGGCCCCTCCGCAGCGAGTCAGATCAGGAGCTGACTTGCGGCCGAGGGAGTATAAACATGGCGGCTACCGGTGGAAGCGACAACTACAAATGTAAGAATATATACGCAAATAAGCCTGTCAACATTCTGAAATGTGTTGGAATATCTTAGTTAGATGTTTATGCAATGGACCTCTAAGTTATAGTTTGAAAGTCGCTATTTGACCACGTTGGTAAAAATGCCGAGTGCTTCGCCAGAGTCTGCCCGTCCATAGACACTCACGGCCGGGTGTGTGTCCCGGTGTGTGTGTCCCGGTGTGTGTCCCGGTGTGTGTCCCGGTGCGCCCCGGTGTACATGTGGATGTTTCGCGCTTATCCAGGTTCTCAATCTACTGACTCTGATTCAAGCTTTCAGTAAATAAAATGGTCTCAAGCTGAACCCTTTCTCCTGTGTGGACTGTTGCTTGTTTACGTTCTACATTATTGATTGAAAACAGTAATGCATCATGTTTAATTGTTTAATAGACTGGATGCAAACTGAACGGTCTGAATGTGTAGGTCGTCTTGTTTTTAGACACAATGGTAGTTTGCAGCTAAGTTGAGCCAAGTGCCAAAATTAAACAAACAACACACCTGAAACATCCCGACTGTCACAAACATACGGCGACTGTTTCGTATATTTCCTCTCCGTTGATTTATCAAACGTAGATAAATCAACATGGCACACACAACAGGCAGGAGCTACGTATTTCTTGTTATTGTAGTTTATGTATAAACTGTGTATTACCGCTCTCTACTAGACGGGGGTGAAATCAGACACGTCGATGTTGCGCGTGACGTAAGGAACACGTTCTCTGCCCCAATTTGCATATTAGTGTTGTCCCGTTCCTTAGGGGAGAATCTTCACTTGCACTTCCCTCACTGAGGGGACTCTAATGTGGAGGGAACTCATAGCGAGTGTTCTCAGACCAAGTGAGAGAAATGGGATTGGGTCTAAGACTTTAGTTTCTTTAACTTAAACTATTTGAAAACTTTACTTTGACATTTTAACTGGATTCAAAGAGTCTCCGTCCACACTGGTCCTATAGACGATATCGAGGTCAATTTGACCTCAGTGACCTCACAGTGACCTCACAGCGACCTCACAGTGACCTCACAGCGACCTCAGTGACCTCACAGTGACCCCACAGTGACCTCACAGTGACCCCACAGCGACCTCACAGTGACCTCACAGTGACCTCACAGTGACCTCACAGCGACCTCACAGCGACCTCACAGTGACCCCACAGTGACCCCACAGTGACCTCTCAGTGACCACAGTGACCACAGCGACCTCACGGCGACCTCACAGTGACCCCACAGTGACCTCACAGTGACCTGACAGTGACCTCACAGTGACCTCAGTGACCTCACAGTGACCTGACGGTGACCTCACAGTGACCTCTGAATGAGTCGTCCTCCTGTGAGACGTTTAGGCTCGAGTTTGAAACATCCTGCTTAGTTCAGCTCCGTTTATCCTGCAGGCTCACAGTATTCCCAACATGAATAACAGGTTTGTATCTCATTAAAGAGAAAAGAATGAGTGAACTGAGAGATGAATGAATGTCTGTTAAAGGGAACGAGAAATGATCCGAGTGAAACGACAAAGGCTGAAGGATCAGTCCAGACCTTATGGTCATGTGACTAAACCGACCAATGGGCAGGAGCCTCGATATTCACTGAAATAAGAGTCAGGCGGCTTTAAAAGTACTGACGCAAACAGCTACTCGAGTAAAAGTAAAGGAGTACTTGGAGAAATACTCGAGTAACTGTTGGAGTAAAGTCTGATTTAAGTTTCAGTTTCGTGTTAATGAGACAAAACAATAAAGTGTAATTCTTTGTTTCTAAAGAATAATCCATAAACTTTAGCTGAAGGAAAGTCATGTTAGAAACAAAAAGATGAAGTTAGTTTTTTATGTGTACTGTTACTTCAAAATGAACTACTGTAGAAGTAAAAGTACTGTGTGATCCTCTACGTGCAGTGGAAACAGTTACATTAAAGTACTTGAGTAGAAGTAACTGAGTACTCCCCTTCTCGGCCAATGGGAGCAGAGGATTATCTGTGTTAGTTCTGCACACTCTGTGTCCTCCTCTAGGGGGCACCACCACATTCAATGAACTGACTCTGAGCAGAGATTCTGAGCAGCTCTGGAGAAGAAGAGATTCAGATTTAAAGGTGCAGTACCTGAACAAACCAGGAGGAGGCTGGAATCATCTGAGTAATCATCGTAGAGACAGTCTCTCACAGCAGAGTTCTTCTTCACACAGTAAGTGTTGACGCTCCACACTTTACTCATGTCAGACCCTCGTCTCTTTTCTGTAGAAACAGCAGATCCACAGTCCAGGTCTCGACACGCGATGGCGGCAGACTCCAGGTCCCAGTGGTCCCAGGTCCCAGAGGCCGTCACTCGTCTCCAGTCTCCTCTGAGCTCCGCCTCCACCGTCCCCTCACAGCGACTGGCCCCTCCCACCAGCCTCAGCGGCTCTGGACACAAGACACAGGTGAGCCCCGCCCCTCTACAGGCCCCGCCCCTGGCCCCGCCCCCTAACCTGCACAGGTGAGGTTGAGAGTGGGGCAGGTCTCTGGGCCGGTCCTGGTCCGGGGACAGTCCATCAGCTTAGACTCGTGGCCCTCACAGTGGAACGTCTGCCCCAGAGGAGAGAGCGCCCCCTGGAGGAGAGGAGCCCCACAGCCCAGCTCCCTGCACAGCACCTCTGCCCCGCGACGGTCCAAGGCCCCCTCACAGACCCCGGCCCAGGACTGGGCCAAGGACTGGTCCTGGATCTGCAGAGATCCTGAACACAGGCTCCGCCCCCCGACCAGCCGCACCGAGTCTGTGTATGAAGATGAGATCACAGTCTGAGCTGCTCTGCAGTAAGTCTCTCCTTTATGTCGGTCAGTAATGTTTCCTAGAGTTTCAGTGTCTCTGATGTGGGTGTGTGCAGAGCGTCGCCACGGAAACAACAAAGTCAAACGTACAATAACAACTATGACTTTAGTTTCTTTAACTTCAACTATTTGAAAACCTCAGTGACCTCACAGTGACCTCACAGAGACCTCAGTGACCTCACAGTGACCTCACAGTGACCTCACAGTGACCTCAGTGACCTCACAGTGACCTCACAGCGACCTCACAGTGACCTCACAGTGACCTCAGTGACCTCACAGCGACCTCACAGTGACCTCAGTGACCTCACAGCGACCTCAGTGACCTCACTGCGACCTCACAGTGACCTCACTGCGACCTCACAGTGACCTCACTGCGACCTCACAGTGACCTCACAGCGACCTCACAGTGACCTCAGTGACCTCTCAGCGACCTCACAGTGACCTCAGTGACCTCACAGCGACCTCAGTGACCTCACAGTGACCTCAGTGACCTCACAGCGACCTCAGTGACCTCACAGTGACCTCAGTGACCTCAGTGACCTCACAGCGACCTCAGTGACCTCACAGCGACCTCAGTGACCTCACTGCGACCTCACAGTGACCTCAGTGACCTCACAGTGACCTCAGTGACCTCACAGTGACCTCAGTGACCTCACAGCGACCTCACAGCGACCTCAGTGACCTCACAGCGACCTCAGTGACCTCACAGCGACCTCAGTGACCTCACTGCGACCTCACAGTGACCTCACTGCGACCTCACAGCGACCTCACAGTGACCTCACAGTGACCTCACAGCGACCTCAGTGACCTCACAGTGACCCCACAGCGACCTCAGTGACCTCACAGCGACCTCAGTGACCTCACAGCGACCTCAGTGACCTCACTGCGACCTCACAGTGACCTCACTGCGACCTCAGTGACCTCACAGTGACCCCACAGTGACCTCAGTGACCTCACAGTGACCTCAGTGACCTCACAGTGACCTCAGTGACCTCACAGTGACCCCACAGTGACCACAGTGACCTCACAGCGACCTCAGTGACCTCTCAGTGACCTCACAGCGACCTCAGTGACCTCACTGCGACCTCACAGTGACCTCACAGTGACCTCACAGCGACCTCAGTGACCTCACAGTGACCTCAGTGACCTCACAGCGACCTCACAGTGACCTCAGTGACCTCACAGCGACCTCAGTGACCTCACTGCGACCTCGCAGTGACCTCACAGTGACCTCACAGCGACCTCAGTGACCTCACAGTGACCTCAGTGACCTCACAGCGACCTCACAGCGACCTCAGTGACCTCACAGCGACCTCAGTGACCTCACTGCGACCTCACAGTGACCTCACAGTGACCACAGTGACCTCACAGTGACCTCAGTGACCCCACAGTGACCACAGTGACCACAGTGACCTCACAGTGACCTCACAGTGACCCCACAGTGACCCCACAGTGACCTCTCAGTGACCACAGTGACCACAGTGACCTCACAGTGACCTCAGTGACCCCACAGTGACCTCACAGTGACCTGACAGTGACCTCACAGTGACCTCTGAATGAGTCGTCCTCCTGTGAGACGTTTAGGCTCGAGTTTGAAACATCCTGCTTAGTTCAGCTCCGTTTATCCTGCAGGCTCACAGTATTCCCAACATGAATAACAGGTTTGTATCTCATTAAAGAGAAAAGAATGAGTGAACTGAGAGATGAATGAATGTCTGTTAAAGGGAACGAGAAATGATCCGAGTGAAACGACAAAGGCTGAAGGATCAGTCCAGACCTTATGGTCATGTGACTAAACCGACCAATGGGCAGGAGCCTCGATATTCACTGAAATAAGAGTCAGGCGGCTTTAAAAGTACTGACGCAAACAGCTACTCGAGTAAAAGTAACTGAGTACTCGAGTAACTGTTGGAGTAAAGTCTGATTTAAGTTTCAGTTTCGTGTTAATGAGACAAAACAATAAAGTGTAATTCTTTGTTTCTAAAGAATAATCCATAAACTTTAGCTGAAGGAAAGTCATGTTAGAAACAAAAAGATGAAGTTAGTTTTTTATGTGTACTGTTACTTCAAAATGAACTACTGCAGAAGTAAAAGTACTGTGTGATCCTCTACGTGCAGTGGAAACAGTTACATTAAAGTACTTGAATAGAAGTAACTGAGTACTCCCGTCCTCGGCCAATGGGAGCAGAGGATTATCTGTGTTAGTTCTGCACACTCTGTGTCCTCCTCTAGGGGGCACCACCACATTCAATGAACTGACTCTGAGCAGAGATTCTGAGCAGCTCTGGAGAAGAAGAGATTCAGATTTAAAGGTGCAGTACCTGAACAAACCAGGAGGAGGCTGAAATCATCTGAGTCACCATCGTAGAGACAGTCTCTCACAGCAGAGTTCTTCTTCACACAGTAAGTGCGGACCCTCCACACTTTACTCTTGTCAGACCTTCGTCTCTTTTCTGTAGAAACAGCAGATCCACAGTCCAGGTCTCGACACATGATGGCGGCCGCCTCCAGGTCCCAGCGGCCAGAGGTCATCACTCGTCTCCACTCTCCTCCGAGCTCCGCCTCCACCGTCCCCTCACAGCGACTGGCCCCTCCCACCAGCCTCAGCGGCTCTGGACACAAGACACAGATGAGCCCCGCCTCCTTACAGGCCCCACCCCTGGCCCCGCCCCTTTACCTTTGCAGGTGAGGTTGAGAGTGGGACAGGTCTCTGGGCCGGTCCTGGTCCGGGGACAGTCCATCAGCTTAGACTCGTGGCCCTCACAGTGGAACGTCTGCCCCAGAGGAGAGAGCGCCCCCTGGAGGAGAGGAGCCCCACAGCCCAGCTCCCTGCACAGCACCTCTGCCCCGCGACGGTCCAAGGCCCCCTCACAGACCCCGGCCCAGGACTGGTCCAAGGACTGGTCCTGGATCTGCAGAGATCCTGAACACAGGCTCCGCCCCCCGACCAGCCGCACCGAGTCTGTGTATGAAGATGAGATCCCAGTCTGAGCTGCTCTGCAGTAAGTCTCTCCTTTATGTCGGTCAGTAATGTTTCCTAGAGTTTCAGTGTCTCTGATGTGGGTGTGTGCAGAGCGTCGCCACGGAAACAACAAAGTCAAACGTACAATAACAACTATGACTTTAGTTTCTTTAACTTCAACTATTTGAAAACTTTACTTTGACATTTTAACTGGATTCAAAGAGTCTCCGCCCACACTGGTCCTATAGACGATATCGAGGTCAATTTGACCTCAGTGACCTCACAGTGACCTCACTGACCTCACAGTGACCTCACAGCGACCTCAGCGACCTCAGTGACCTCACAGTGACCTCACAGCGACCTCAGTGACCTCACAGCGACCCCACAGCGACCTCACAGCGACCCCACAGTGACCTCACAGCGACCTCAGTGACCTCAGTGACCTCACAGTGACCTCACAGTGACCCCACAGTGACCTCACAGTGACCTCACAGCGACCTCAGTGACCTCACAGTGACCCCACAGTGACCCCACAGTGACCTCACAGCGACCTCAGTGACCTCAGTGACCTCACAGTGACCCCACAGTGACCTCACAGCGACCTCAGTGACCTCAGTGACCTCACAGCGACCTCAGTGACCTCACAGTGACCTCACAGCGACCTCACAGCGACCTCACAGCGACCTCACAGCGACCTCAAAGCGACCTCACAGTGACCTCACAGTGACCTCACAGTGACCTCAGTGACCTCACAGTGACCTCAGTGACCTCACAGCGACCCCACAGTGACCTCTCAGTGACCTCACAGTGACCTCACAGCGACCTCAGTGACCTCACAGTGACCTCACAGTGACCTCAGTGACCTCACAGTGACCACAGTGACCTCACAGTGACCTCAGTGACCTCAGTGACCTCACAGTGACCTCACAGTGACCTCACAGTGACCTCACAGCGACCTCACAGTGACCTCACAGTGACCTCACAGCGACCCCACAGTGACCTCACAGTGACCTCAGTGACCTCACAGTGACCTCACAGCGACCTCAGTGACCTCACAGTGACCTCACAGTGACCTCAGTGACCTCACAGTGACCTCAGTGACCTCACAGTGACCTCACAGCGACCTCAGTGACCTCACAGTGACCTCACAGCGACCCCACAGTGACCTCACAGTGACCTCAGTGACCTCACAGTGACCTCACAGCGACCTCAGTGACCTCACAGTGACCTCAGTGACCTCACAGTGACCACAGTGACCTCACAGTGACCTCAGTGACCTCAGTGACCTCACAGCGACCTCACAGCGACCCCACAGTGACCTCAGTGACCTCACAGTGACCTCACAGTGACCTCACAGTGACCTCACAGTGACCTCAGTGACCTCACAGTGACCCCACAGTGACCCCACAGTGACCTCAGTGACCTCAGTGACCTCACAGTGACCTTACAGTGACCTCACAGCGACCTCAGTGACCTCACAGTGACCTCACAGTGACCTCAGTGACCTCACAGCGACCCCACAGTGACCTCAGTGACCTCACAGCGACCTCACAGTGACCTCACAGCGACCTCACAGCGACCTCACAGTGACCTCAGTGACCTCACAGCGACCTCACAGTGACCTCACAGTGACTTCACAGCGACTTCACAGCGACTTCACAGTGACCTCACAGTGAGGTCAGAGTGAGGTCAGAGTGAGGTGGTTAAAGTCTGAAATAAACTTTTTGAATCTCAAATACTTTTACTGAAAGTACTTTTGAAAGTAGATACTTTTATGAGCTCAGTCGTAAAATCCCGTTTTTACCAACGTCGTCTTTTGAGTAAAATGTATTTGAGTTTATTTGACACATTAAGGAACATTTCTGTAAATGTGTCAGTATTCGCTGCAGAGCTCGTTCTCAGCTGTTGTCCCGGGCCAGGTGTGTAACGCCAACAACAATTATAAAACATAAACTATTTAAGAGTTGAGGCTACACAACAAATGCAGACACGACTCACACACCAACAACATCTGGACGTTGGTTCTGGGACTTGCACAATAGAACAGAGATGTTGGTGCCAGGGCAGGTCATACAGTTCAGACAGACATGAGGATAAATATGTACAATTATTTACAAAGCAACGCCTGAGCAGAAGATCCTGAGGCTCAGGCCTGGAGGAGGTCTGGGTCTAATGAGAACATCGTTGATTGGATTTCAACCAGTTTTTAACTGATTCCTAAATGTGTTAAATGTGGGGCATTCTCTTATAGTGAGAGGGCTGCTGTTCCAGATGTTACAGAGAGGGCTGCTGTTCCAGATGTTACAGAGAGGGCTGCTGTTCCAGATGTTACAGAGAGGGCTGCTGTTCCAGATGTTACAGAGAGGGCTGCTGTTCCAGATGTTACAGAGAGGGCTGCTGTTCCAGATGTTACAGAGAGGGCTGCTGTTCCAGATGTTACAGAGAGGGCTGCTGTTCCAGATGTTACAGAGAGGGCTGCTGTTCCAGATGTTCCAGCCTCTGACTGAAGGAACAGTCTGGCCAAAGGTCTGAAGGGCCTTCACAGTCTCCTCTAACCATAGACCGAGTGGTTCTGCCAGAAGAGGATTTCAATCCCCTTAATGGCGGTGGTGCGAGTCCGTTGAGTATTTTATAAACCACACAAGCAAATTTAAAGTATTTAAAATGTTGGAAGTTTAGAAGGTTGTACGTCTCAAGAATGCGGCAGTGGTTACGAAACAGGTTTATATCAGGATTCTATTTGTCTAAAAGTGGTTTCATTTGTAAGAGACCAGTGTGTAAAACAATATTGGATGTGCGAGAACACCAGAGCAGAAACATCTGAGCACCTGAAGTGTCGTTGATGAGCGAATATATCGGAAGTTATGACTGAATTTAATAGTTCTACACATGACGTGACTTTTGAACGTGAGAGTCAAGAACTACTCCAAGGTATTTGAACTCTTGTACCAGTTCAAGCTCCACATCTCTGAGAAATACATGTGAAGTAGTAGTTTTTTTGTTTTGTTTGGAAAACATCAAACACACAGACTTTTTAGTGTTTAAAAGGAGACATGACTTTGGGGCCAATTTTGGACTTGGGCCGTTTCAGAAGTAAGAATACGAGCAGCTTCCTGTACATGTTTTGCTGGAGTGTCTATTACAGCATCGTCTGCACACATTTGTATCTGGGTGTTTCTGCTTCTGGAAGATCATTTATATAGAGGGAAAAAAGAACCGGTCCTAGAATGGAGCCCTGTGGTACTCCCACTGTGCACTCTCGATAGGGCGATTTGACACCGTTGACAACACACTGCATTCTATTGGTCAGATATGATTTAATCCAGTTTAGGGCTTTCTCTGAAAAATTAATGAGATAATTTGGTTAGCAGGATTTTGTGATCAACGGTGTCAAAAGCCGTTAAGTCCAGAAATACGGCACCTACACAACTGTTCTTATCTAAAAAGCTTTTAGTTTTTTCTAAAAACACACTGATAGCGCCCTCTGTTGAGTGATGGGTGCGAAATCCAAACTGCATTGGATGTAGAGGATTATGACTCCTACTAAGATGTTCGGTTAATAGTTTCACAGCCTATTTCTCTATAATGTTTGAGACTACGGGTAAGATGTTCATTAGTTATGCTTGTCCGTTTTGTCCCCAGTTTTGAAAATTGGACTAACCACGCCCACTTTCCATGTGTCTGGGACTGAGTGCTTAATTCACAAATTTACCACGTGGGTGACGGGTGGTATCAGTGTCTTTATGCTCTTTTATAAAACTGACATCAAGATCAGAGTCATCCTTAGCTTTGGAGCTGTTCAGTAAACTAATAACGTTGCTACTTCTCTCTCTGTTATCTCATCTATATTAAAGATGGGTTGTGTATTGCTCATTGGAATAGTGTCATAATCAACTGCAGCAATTATATTTGGATCTTTCCGTTAATGCTTATTTCTATCTCATTTTTATCTTTTTTGCTCCGTTTTCCAGTGAGTTTGTTTATACTGTTCCAGATTTTTTTGCTATTCCCTTTCGCATTCTCAGTAATGTTGACCAAAAAAATTTGCCTTGGCCCTACGTACTGACCGGGTGTAAAATTTTGTTTATCAACAGTCAAACCCGATTTTAATGCAACTTTTAGAAGATTATCTCTTTTTTTCATTAGCTGAATACACTCCGAGGTCAACCATGGAAGATTGTTTTTTATTTTCTTTGGTCTCCCCCTTCTGGAAAATCTTGCCATTAGGCCCATCATTTTAATTGAAAAATCCCTAGTACAACAATATAAGTCTCCCGAAGAAAATATTGCATTCCAATCAAGATCATTTAAGGCCATTTTAAAATTTAGTTTTTTGGAATTACAGCATTGGTTTTTTATCTTGTATATGATGTAGTTGGAAATAAATTATGCAATCGATGTTTAGAAAGTTTTCTACAAACAAAAATTGCATTATGATCAGATATTCCAGTTAAAAAAGTGTAAGTATGGGTGATCTATAAACTGGGTTAGGCTGCAGTAATCCGTAATAGTTTTAAGATTTTTTCTGTCTCCTTTTTTGTCCCAGTTTATGTTAAAATCGCCGACTATAATTATTTCTTTTTTGTGATCACATGAATTAAGAAGCTTTTTGAATTGATCATAGAAATCTGCTTTGCTCGTTGGTTTTCGATATGTACAAATAACAGTAAAGGACATGCTTGTGGAAAGTGTAATATTTACACCAATACATTCCAATGGCGTCTCCGTTGGTAGTTCAAGTTGATGACATTTTAGATGACTTTCAACATATAAGAGAACACCTCCGCCTTTCCCCATGAGTCTGTCTTTTCTAAAAACATAACCAGGCATTGTAATGATGGCTTCAGGAGATGAAGGTGACAACCGTGTTTCAGACAAACCCATAAAATCAATATTAGAGTTGATTAGTAAGTGTTCCATTTGTTCCCTTTTGGAGGCCAGACTCCGAACATTTAGGTGACCTCCAAGTAATCCTTTGCTACAGCGAGGATCCCATATTCTCCTAGCCTGATTTAAAGTTTGAAATAATTTTAAGGATTGACATTTTTTAATAGCTGGGTTTCGATTATAAATTTTGCATTTGTAATTTTTTGTGTGGGTTGTAGTAACAGGTATTGACTTAATAGTTGTCGACTGAGTAGGTGACCCCATCCGTGGTCCGGTCAGCCGAGGTGGAGGTCCGGTCCTTGGTCCGGTCAGCCGAGGTGGAGGTCCGGTCCTTGGTCCGGTCAGCCGAGGTGGAGGCCCGGTCCATAGACCAGTCAGCTGAAATGGAGGCCCGGTCCATAGACCAGTCAGCTGAGGTTGAGGCCCGGTCCATAGACCAGTCAGCTGAGGTTGGCGCCCGGTCCATAGACCAGTCGGCTGAAATGGAGGCCCGGTCCATAGACCAGTCGGCCTGAGGTTGAGGCCCGGTCCATAGACCAGTCAGCTGAGGTTGGCGCCCGGTCCATAGACCAGTCGGCTGAGGTTGAGGCCCGGTCCATAGACCAGTCGGCCTGAGGTTGGCGCCCGGTCCATAGACCAGTCGGCTGAAATGGAGGCCCGGTCCATAGACCAGTCGGCCTGAGGTTGAGGCCCGGTCCATAGACCAGTCAGCTGAGGTTGGCGCCCGGTCCATAGACCAGTCGGCTGAAATGGAGGCCCGGTCCATAGACCAGTCGGCTGAGGTTGAGGCCCGGTCCATAGACCAGTCAGCTGAGGTGACAGTCCAGTCGGCTGAGTTTGTAGTTCCGTTAGCTGTTGCTGTGACTCTGTTAGCCCCGTTAGCTGTGTTAGCTGAGATGGAGGCCCAGTTAGGTGAGACTGCATTCATGTCGGTAGTGATGGGTAGATGAGGCCTCGTGAAGCGTTTCGGCACATACCCCAAACTGTATTGATACTGTGCCGGTACAGTGTCGCGGTGTTGCTCTATACTGACACCTGGTGGATCTTATACATCCTTGCATGCAACTTATTTGAGACTCACAAGACACTTGTATACACAATATTAAGTTACTCATCTCCTATGGTGTCATTTTACATCTTATGTGAAAATTAAAGTGAAAGTTGTGAATGTGATTTACCAATTTAAATGTCATAGAGTTTTTTATTATACATTACATTTTTTCTTTTTCTCTCGGGCTCCATTTTATTGACGTAGGGGGAAGTTATTTTATCTTTGGAAGGGTAATTTTCTTCTTCTGACAGTGATTCATCCCGTTGACACTTGCAGATGCGGTACCTTTTAAACACAGTTTGGCGCGTCGGTGACGAGCGAAACGGCAACAGTATCGGTCACGTGTCTTTTTCTTAAAGCGACACATGCGTCGGTGTTGCTGGACCCATCACTACCGTCAGGGCTGGATGCAGCCCCGTTAGTTGTGGTGGAGGCCCAGTTAACTGTGATTGTATTCCAATCAGGTGTGGATGTAGCAATGTGATAGTAGCCAATCAAGATAAAATGGGTTAAAAACTTGAGGCCCAGGATTTTCTTCAATATCACCAGCCAGGAGTAGTATGATCACAAGGATCAAACCTCCCCGGAGAGGTTTATCTGTATCGGATTGTTTACCTTGAGGTGGCATGACCATAATCCAGTAGTCTTGTGAACAGGAGCTGTTGACTTCTCCTGGCTGGATAGAAGATAGTATTGTCCTTTTTCCTTGGGCATGTGATGCTCAGAAGGAGATAAAATGACAAAAAGGCAATATACAAACAAGACTTTTGGGACAGACTCACAGGACCTGCCAACCTGTGTGTCTGCACCTCGGCAGCCATTTTGAATTGATCCTTTTTAAACATTAAGCTGTAGCTCGGCAGACAGCGTTGCATCGTCTGTGCCACATTTGCTGGTTATATCATATAGACGTGTGCTCTCTGGTTCTGTGTTTTAACTTTTATCTTCTTGAGCAATGAGTGCATAAAAATACCACTGTCAATCAGTTGTCTTTCATTTTCATCCTGATTGAGATATTGTTACATGTTGTAGTGCGGCATAATTCTACTTTGGTGCTCAAAATGGCCGCCGTAACTTTGCGTCAAGCCCTATTGACCTCACACAGATCTGAAGCGTGTGATCGATGTCTTTAAAACGAGCCGCTTGGATTATTGTAACTCTTTGTATTGTGGGCGGGGCCAAAGCTATAATACAATAACCCTGTGTCGGCCTCTTTGCTTTGGCTCCCGGTGAAACAGAGTTCATTCTAAAATGTTGGTGTTGACGTGTTTGAATGGGACGGCCCCTCCCTTTCTGAGCTTCTGCCTGTTCATACTCCGATCAGATCATCGAGGTCAGCTGACAAATATCTGTTGGACGTACCGAGGTCACGGCTGTCGACCAGAGGAGGCCGGGCCGTCCCGGCTCCTCCGCTTTGGAACAGTCTTAAATATCAGGGCAGCCCAGTCTTTAGACACTTTTAAATCTATGGTGAAGATCCAGATGTTTGCGAAAGTGTAGGAGCCTGAATTTCTCTAAATCATTTGGTTAAGTATTAGTTTTCATAATTATTACTTTGGTCTTTTGGTTTTGTTATATTTCGTTGGTCATGGCTCACCTATGACGCTGTGGTGTATGTGTGGGCAGCTCACAGGATGGAGCCAAACTGTTATAATCCCCTGTTTCATAATGTCTGTTTTTACTCAGAGTTTTTAACTGCACATTTTGGATTTTATTATTGACGGTGTTTCGGATTATGAAGTTTGGGAAACGAGTAATGCTGACGTCATCTCAATTTAGAACCTACATTTAGTCAAATGTCTCCAAATGGACAAACAGATGAGGACGAGTGGATCACAGGACCAGCCTGTGGTTAGTGTGTCTGTGACACAGTGGTTAGTGTGTCGGTGACACAGTGGTTAGTGTGTCTGTGACACAGTGGTTAGTGTGTCTGTGACACAGTGGTTAGTGTGTCGGTGGCACAGCGGTTAGTGTCGGTGGCACAGTGGTTAGTGTGTCAGTGACACAGTGGTTAGTGTGTCGGTGGCACAGCGGTTAGTGTGTCGGTGGCACAGTGGTTAGTGTGTCGGTGGCACAGCGGTTAGTGTGTCGGTGGCACAGTGGTTAGTGTGTCGGTGGCACAGCGGTTAGTGTGTCGGTGGCACAGTGGTTAGTGTGTCGGTGGCACAGCGGTTAGTGTGTCGGTGACACAGCGGTTAGTGTGTCGGTGACACAGCGGTTAGTGTGTCGGTGGCACAGTGGTTAGTGTGTCGGTGGCACAGTGGTTAGTGTGTCAGTGACACAGTGGTTAGTGTGTCGGTGGCACAGTGGTTAGTGTGTCGGTGGCACAGTGGTTAGTGTGTCGGTGGCACAGTGGTTAGTGTGTCGGTGGCACAGTGGTTAGTGTGTCGGTGGCACAGCGGTTAGTGTGTCGGTGGCACAGTGGTTAGTGTGTCGGTGGCACAGCGGTTAGTGTGTCGGTGGCACAGCGGTTAGAGTGTCGGTGGCACAGTGGTTAGTGTGTCGGTGGCACAGCGGTTAGTGTGTCGGTGGCACAGCGGTTAGTGTGTCGGTGGCACAGTGGTTAGTGTGTCAGTGACACAGTGGTTAGTGTGTCGGTGGCACAGTGGTTAGTGTGTCGGTGGCACAGCGGTTAGTGTGTCGGTGACACAGTGGTTAGTGTGTCGGTGACACAGTGGTTAGTGTGTCAGTGACACAGTGGTTAGTGTGTCGGTGACACAGTGGTTAGTGTGTCAGTGACACAGCGGTTAGTGTGTCGGTGGCACAGTGGTTAGTGTGTCGGTGGCACAGCGGTTAGTGTGTCGGTGGCACAGTGGTTAGAGTGTCGGTGGCACAGTGGTTAGTGTGTCGGTGGCCCAGCGGTTAGTGTGTCGGTGGCACAGCGGTTAGTGTGTCGGTGGCACAGTGGTTAGTGTGTCAGTGACACAGCGGTTAGTGTGTCGGTGGCACAGCGGTTAGTGTGTCGGTGGCACAGCGGTTAGTGTGTCGGTGGCACAGTGGTTAGTGTGTCGGTGGCACAGCGGTTAGTGTGTCGGTGGCACAGTGGTTAGAGTGTCGGTGGCACAGTGGTTAGTGTGTCGGTGGCACAGTGGTTAGTGTGTCGGTGGCACAGCGGTTAGTGTGTCGGTGGCACAGTGGTTAGTGTGTCGGTGGCACAGTGGTTAGTGTGTCGGTGGCACAGCGGTTAGTGTGTCGGTGGCACAGCGGTTAGTGTGTCAGTGACACAGTGGTTAGTGTGTCGGTGGCCCAGCGGTTAGTGTGTCGGTGGCACAGTGGTTAGTGTGTCGGTGGCACAGTGGTTAGTGTGTCAGTGACACAGCGGTTAGTGTGTCGGTGACACAGTGGTTAGTGTGTCGGTGACACAGCGGTTAGTGTGTCGGTGACACAGTGGTTAGTGTGTCGGTGACACAGTGGTTAGTGTGTCGGTGACACAGCGGTTAGTGTGTCGGTGGCACAGTGGTTAGTGTGTCGGTGGCACAGTGGTTAGTGTGTCAGTGACACAGCGGTTAGTGTGTCGGTGGCACAGTGGTTAGTGTGTCGGTGGCACAGCGGTTAGTGTGTCGGTGACACAGTGGTTAGTGTGTCGGTGACACAGCGGTTAGTGTGTCGGTGGCACAGTGGTTAGTGTGTCGGTGGCACAGTGGTTAGTGTGTCGGTGGCACAGTGGTTAGTGTGTCGGTGGCACAGCGGTTAGTGTGTCGGTGGCACAGCGGTTAGTGTGTCGGTGACACAGTGGTTAGTGTGTCGGTGACACAGCGGTTAGTGTGTCGGTGACACAGTGGTTAGTGTGTCGGTGACACAGTGGTTAGTGTGTCGGTGGCACAGTGGTTAGTGTGTCGGTGGCACAGCGGTTAGTGTGTCGGTGACACAGTGGTTAGTGTGTCGGTGGCACAGCGGTTAGTGTGTCGGTGGCACAGTGGTTAGTGTGTCGGTGGCACAGTGGTTAGAGTGTCGGTGGCACAGTGGTTAGTGTGTCGGTGACACAGTGGTTAGTGTCGGTGGCACAGTGGTTAGAGTGTCGGTGGCACAGTGGTTAGTGTGTCGGTGGCACAGTGGTTAGTGTCGGTGGCACAGTGGTTAGAGTGTCGGTGGCACAGCGGTTAGTGTGTCGGTGACACAGTGGTTAGTGTGTCGGTGACACAGTGGTTAGAGTGTCGGTGGCACAGCGGTTAGTGTGTCGGTGACACAGTGGTTAGTGTGTCAGTGACACAGCGGTTAGTGTGTCGGTGGCACAGCGGTTAGTGTGTCGGTGGCACAGTGGTTAGTGTGTCAGTGACACAGCGGTTAGTGTGTCGGTGGCACAGCGGTTAGTGTGTCAGTGACACAGTGGTTAGTGTCGGTGACACAGTGGTTAGTGTGTCGGTGGCACAGCGGTTAGTGTCGGTGGCACAGTGGTTAGTGTGTCGGTGACACAGTGGTTAGTGTCGGTGGCACAGTGGTTAGTGTCGGTGGCACAGTGGTTAGTGTGTCGGTGGCACAGTGGTTAGTGTCGGTGGCACAGTGGTTAGTGTGTCGGTGGCACAGTGGTTAGTGTCGGTGGCACAGTGGTTAGTGTGTCGGTGACACAGTGGTTAGTGTCGGTGGCACAGTGGTTAGTGTCGGTGGCACAGTGGTTAGTGTCGGTGGCACAGTGGTTAGTGTGTCGGTGGCACAGTGGTTAGTGTCGGTGGCACAGTGGTTAGTGTGTCGGTGACACAGTGGTTAGTGTCGGTGACACAGTGGTTAGTGTGTCGGTGGCACAGTGGTTAGTGTGTCGGTGGCACAGTGGTTAGTGTGTCGGTGGCACAGTGGTTAGTGTGTCGGTGGCCCAGTGGTTAGTGTGTCGGTGGCACAGTGGTTAGTGTGTCGGTGACACAGTGGTTAGTGTGTCGGTGGCACAGCGGTTAGTGTGTCGGTGGCACAGCGGTTAGTGTGTCGGTGACACAGTGGTTAGTGTGTCGGTGGCACAGCGGTTAGTGTGTCGGTGGCACAGTGGTTAGTGTGTCGGTGGCACAGTGGTTAGTGTGTCGGTGGCACAGTGGTTAGTGTGTCGGTGGCACAGCGGTTAGTGTGTCGGTGGCACAGCGGTTAGTGTGTCGGTGACACAGTGGTTAGTGTGTCGGTGACACAGTGGTTAGTGTGTCGGTGGCACAGTGGTTAGTGTGTCGGTGGCACAGTGGTTAGTGTGTCGGTGGCACAGTGGTTAGTGTCGGTGGCACAGCGGTTAGTGTCGGTGGCACAGTGGTTAGTGTGTCGGTGACACAGCGGTTAGAGTGTCGGTGACACAGTGGTTAGTGTGTCGGTGGCACAGCGGTTAGAGTGTCGGTGGCACAGCGGTTAGTGTCGGTGGCACAGCGGTTAGAGTGTCGGTGACACAGTGGTTAGTGTGTCGGTGACACAGCGGTTAGTGTCGGTGGCACAGTGGTTAGTGTGTCGGTGGCACAGTGGTTAGAGTGTCGGTGGCACAGCGGTTAGTGTCGGTGGCACAGTGGTTAGTGTGTCGGTGGCACAGTGGTTAGTGTCGGTGGCACAGTGGTTAGTGTCGGTGGCACAGTGGTTAGTGTGTCGGTGACACAGTGGTTAGTGTCGGTGGCACAGTGGTTAGTGTCGGTGACACAGTGGTTAGTGTCGGTGGCACAGTGGTTAGTGTCGGTGGCACAGTGGTTAGTGTCGGTGACACAGCGGTTAGTGTCGGTGACACAGTGGTTAGTGTCGGTGACACAGTGGTTAGTGTCGGTGGCACAGTGGTTAGTGTCGGTGGCACAGTGGTTAGTGTCGGTGACACAGCGGTTAGTGTCGGTGGCACAGCGGTTAGTGTGTCGGTGGCACAGCGGTTAGAGTGTCGGTGGCACAGCGGTTAGTGTCGGTGACACAGTGGTTAGTGTCGGTGGCACAGTGGTTAGTGTGTCGGTGACACAGTGGTTAGTGTCGGTGGCACAGTGGTTAGTGTCGGTGACACAGTGGTTAGTGTCGGTGGCACAGCGGTTAGTGTCGGTGACACAGTGGTTAGTGTCGGTGACACAGTGGTTAGTGTCGGTGACACAGCGGTTAGTGTCGGTGGCACAGCGGTTAGTGT
Organism: Proterorhinus semilunaris; assembly: GCA_021464625.1. Classification (NCBI taxonomy): domain Eukaryota; kingdom Metazoa; phylum Chordata; class Actinopteri; order Gobiiformes; family Gobiidae; genus Proterorhinus; species Proterorhinus semilunaris. Next base: position 2,223,780 of record CM038352.1, read on the forward strand.
CGGTGGCACAGTGGTTAGTGTCGGTGACACAGTGGTTAGTGTCGGTGGCACAGTGGTTAGTGTCGGTGGCACAGTGGTTAGTGTCGGTGACACAGCGGTTAGTGTCGGTGGCACAGCGGTTAGTGTGTCGGTGGCACAGCGGTTAGAGTGTCGGTGGCACAGCGGTTAGAGTGTCGGTGGCACAGTGGTTAGTGTCGGTGGCACAGTGGTTAGTGTCGGTGGCACAGTGGTTAGTGTCGGTGACACAGCGGTTAGTGTCGGTGGCACAGCGGTTAGTGTCGGTGGCACAGTGGTTAGTGTCGGTGGCACAGTGGTTAGTGTCGGTGGCACAGCGGTTAGTGTCGGTGGCACAGCGGTTAGTGTCGGTGGCACAGCGGTTAGTGTGTCGGTGGCACAGCGGTTAGAGTGTCGGTGGCACAGCGGTTAGTGTGTCGGTGGCACAGCGGTTAGTGTGTCGGTGGCACAGTGGTTAGTGTGTCGGTGGCACAGCGGTTAGTGTGTCGGTGGCACAGTGGTTAGTGTGTCGGTGGCACAGTGGTTAGTGTGTCGGTGGCACAGCGGTTAGTGTGTCGGTGGCACAGCGGTTAGTGTGTCGGTGGCACAGCGGTTAGTGTGTCGGTGGCACAGCGGTTAGTGTGTCGGTGGCACAGCGGTTAGTGTGTCGGTGACACAGTGGTTAGTGTGTCGGTGGCACAGTGGTTAGTGTCGGTGGCACAGTGGTTAGTGTGTGTGTGGCACAGTGGTTAGTGTGTCGGTGGCACAGTGGTTAGTGTGTCGGTGGCACAGTGGTTAGTGTGTCGGTGGCACAGTGGTTAGTGTGTCGGTGGCACAGTGGTTAGTGTCGGTGACACAGTGGTTAGTGTCGGTGACACAGTGGTTAGTGTCGGTGGCACAGTGGTTAGTGTCGGTGACACAGTGGTTAGTGTCGGTGACACAGTGGTTAGTGTGTCGGTGGTACAGCGGTTAGTGTGTCGGTGGCACAGTGGTTAGTGTGTCGGTGGTACAGCGGTTAGTGTGTCGGTGGCACAGCGGTTAGTGTGTCGGTGGCACAGCGGTTAGTGTGTCGGTGGCACAGTGGTTAGTGTGTCGGTGGCACAGTGGTTAGTGTCGGTGACACAGTGGTTAGTGTCGGTGACACAGTGGTTAGTGTCGGTGGCACAGTGGTTAGTGTGTCGGTGGCACAGTGGTTAGTGTGTCGGTGGCACAGTGGTTAGTGTGTCGGTGGCACAGTGGTTAGTGTGTCGGTGGCACAGTGGTTAGTGTGTCGGTGGCACAGTGGTTAGTGTGTCGGTGGCACAGTGGTTAGTGTGTCGGTGGCACAGTGGTTAGTGTGTCGGTGGCACAGCGGTTAGTGTGTCGGTGACACAGCGGTTAGTGTCGGTGACACAGTGGTTAGTGTGTCGGTGGCACAGTGGTTAGTGTGTCGGTGGCACAGTGGTTAGTGTGTCGGTGGCACAGCGGTTAGTGTGTCGGTGGCACAGCGGTTAGTGTGTCGGTGGCACAGTGGTTAGTGTGTCGGTGGCACAGTGGTTAGTGTCGGTGGCACAGTGGTTAGTGTGTCGGTGGCACAGTGGTTAGTGTGTCGGTGGCACAGCGGTTAGTGTGTCGGTGACACAGTGGTTAGTGTCGGTGACACAGCGGTTAGTGTGTCGGTGGCACAGTGGTTAGTGTGTCGGTGACACAGTGGTTAGTGTCGGTGGCACAGCGGTTAGTGTGTCGGTGGCACAGTGGTTAGTGTCGGTGACACAGCGGTTAGTGTGTCGGTGGCACAGCGGTTAGTGTGTCGGTGACACAGTGGTTAGTGTGTCGGTGGCACAGTGGTTAGTGTGTCGGTGGCACAGTGGTTAGTGTGTCGGTGGCACAGTGGTTAGTGTGTCGGTGGCACAGTGGTTAGTGTCGGTGACACAGTGGTTAGTGTCGGTGACACAGTGGTTAGTGTCGGTGGCACAGTGGTTAGTGTCGGTGACACAGTGGTTAGTGTCGGTGACACAGTGGTTAGTGTGTCGGTGGTACAGCGGTTAGTGTGTCGGTGGCACAGTGGTTAGTGTGTCGGTGGTACAGCGGTTAGTGTGTCGGTGGCACAGTGGTTAGTGTGTCGGTGGCACAGTGGTTAGTGTGTCGGTGGCACAGTGGTTAGTGTGTCGGTGGCACAGTGGTTAGTGTCGGTGACACAGTGGTTAGTGTCGGTGACACAGTGGTTAGTGTCGGTGGCACAGTGGTTAGTGTGTCGGTGGCACAGTGGTTAGTGTGTCGGTGGCACAGTGGTTAGTGTGTCGGTGGCACAGTGGTTAGTGTGTCGGTGGCACAGTGGTTAGTGTGTCGGTGGCACAGTGGTTAGTGTGTCGGTGGCACAGTGGTTAGTGTGTCGGTGGCACAGTGGTTAGTGTGTATGTGGCACAGTGGTTAGTGTGTCGGTGGCACAGCGGTTAGTGTGTCGGTGACACAGCGGTTAGTGTCGGTGACACAGTGGTTAGTGTCGGTGACACAGTGGTTAGTGTGTCGGTGGCACAGTGGTTAGTGTGTCGGTGGCACAGTGGTTAGTGTGTCGGTGGCACAGCGGTTAGTGTGTCGGTGACACAGCGGTTAGTGTCGGTGGCACAGTGGTTAGTGTGTCGGTGGCACAGTGGTTAGTGTCGGTGGCACAGTGGTTAGTGTGTCGGTGGCACAGTGGTTAGTGTGTCGGTGGCACAGCGGTTAGTGTGTCGGTGGCACAGCGGTTAGTGTGTCGGTGACACAGCGGTTAGTGTCGGTGGCACAGCGGTTAGTGTCGGTGGCACAGTGGTTAGTGTGTCGGTGGCACAGTGGTTAGTGTGTCGGTGGCACAGTGGTTAGTGTCGGTGGCACAGTGGTTAGTGTGTCGGTGACACAGTGGTTAGTGTCGGTGACACAGTGGTTAGTGTCGGTGGCACAGTGGTTAGTGTGTCGGTGGCACAGTGGTTAGTGTCGGTGGCACAGTGGTTAGTGTGTCGGTGACACAGTGGTTAGTGTGTCGGTGACACAGTGGTTAGTGTGTCGGTGGCACAGTGGTTAGTGTGTCGGTGACACAGTGGTTAGTGTCAGTGGCACAGCGGTTAGTGTGTCGGTGACACAGTGGTTAGTGTCAGTGGCACAGCGGTTAGTGTCGGTGGCACAGTGGTTAGTGTGTCGGTGGCACAGTGGTTAGTGTGTCGGTGGCACAGTGGTTAGTGTGTCGGTGACACAGTGGTTAGTGTCAGTGGCACAGCGGTTAGTGTGTCGGTGACACAGTGGTTAGTGTCAGTGGCACAGCGGTTAGTGTGTCGGTGACACAGTGGTTAGTGTCAGTGGCACAGCGGTTAGTGTGTCGGTGACACAGTGGTTAGTGTCGGTGACACAGTGGTTAGTGTCGGTGACACAGCGGTTAGTGTGTCGGTGACACAGTGGTTAGTGTCGGTGGCACAGTGGTTAGTGTGTCGGTGACACAGTGGTTAGTGTCGGTGACACAGCGGTTAAATCAAATCAAATCAAATCAAACTTTATTTATAGAGCGCTTTTCATACAAAATGTAACACAAAGTGCTTTACAGTGCTTAAAAATCATTAAAAATAATAAAAATCGTCCCCACCAGTAAATATACATAAATAACTACAACCCCACCACCCACCACCCGCACACACAGACACACAGACGTACAGACAGCCCAGCAGTTAAAAGTCTTAAATAAAAATGGACATAGAGTTGAGTACGTAAGGCTGGGTACAGATGGACCGAAAGAGGAAACATCATCCAAGGAGCCGTCTGCACCAGGAGCAGCCCATCGCCCACAGCCACAGAGCGCCAACCCAGGGGGCCCGGAGTAGGTGTAGGAGAGACGTCCTACCTCCATCCAGGCACCCCCAGGAGAGCGCCCGCACGGCCACAGCCAACCAGCACTCCCGGGGCAGAGGGCTCCCTCAGAGGAACCACTAGGAGAACATAAAAAATAAATGAATAAAATAAATAAAAATAAATAAATAAATATTTAATAAGAGATACATTAAAAACAGCTAAAACTGTGCGTGAAATAGCACAGGATAAAAGAGGGAAAATAAAGAAATAATAGAACTAAAACCGGTAAATAAGGTTAATATAAGTAAATATTAATTAAAAGCTAAACTAAAAAGGTGGGTCTTGAGCCTGCTCTTAAAAACATGAACGTTCTCTGCGGTCCTGAGCTCCTCTGGCAGGTCGTTCCAGAGGCGAGGGCCATAGTATTGGAAAGACGCCTCGCCGTGAGTCTTTCTGTTGACTTTAGGAATAACTAGGAGACCCCTGCCAGAGGAGCGAAGGGACCGCGAAGGCTCATATGGTAAAATCAATTCTGAAAGATAAGAAGGACCAAGACCATTAAGACATTTAAAAACCATTAAAAGAACTTTAAAATGGATCCTGAAACACACGGGGAGCCAATGCAGTGACTCTAAAACCGGTGTAATGTGGTCCCGCCTCCTGGTCTTCGTCAGGACACGAGCTGCTGAATTTTGTAAAAGTTGTAAACCTGAGATACTCTTTTTGGGAAGACCAGAAAGCAGGGCATTACAGTAGTCGATACGACTGGTGATAAAAGCATGCATTAGCGTCTCCGTGTTGGCCCGAGAGAGAATGGGGCGGACTCTGGCTATGTTCTTTAGATGGTAAAAACCTATCTTTGTGATATTCTTAATGTGTGGAATTAAAGTCAGCTCAGAGTCAAAAATCACACCCAGGTTCTTCACCTGTGAGGAAGGATTAAAAGACAATGACTGTAGTTTGGGTAAAAGTTTCTCTCTCTGGGCCTGAGGACCGATGACTAAAACTTCAGTTTTGTCCTGGTTAAGCTGGAGAAAGTTTTCTGCCATCCAGGATTTGATATCTAAAATGCAGTTAAAAAGTGCATCCATTGGCCTGGTGTCCTCAGGAGACATGGAGATGTACAACTGTGTATCGTCAGCGTAACTATGAAAGTTGACTCCATGTCTCCTGATGACATCACCAAGAGGGAGCATATACAGGTTAAAAAGCACTGGGCCTAAAATCGAACCTTGAGGCACACCACATGTAATATTATGGACCTTGGAGGAGCAGGTATCCACACTCACCATGAATGTCCTGTCTGTGAGGTAGGATGTAAACCATTTGTGGACAGCACCAGAGAGGCCAATGTGTTTTAAATGAGTTAAAAGAATAGTATGGTCGACTGTATCAAAGGCAGCGCTCAGATCCAGTAGAACCAACACTGTCAACCTTTTGGAATCATAATTTAATCTAAAATCGTTTAAAATCTTTAAAAGGGCTGTCTCGGTGCTGTGGTTTACCCTAAAGCCAGACTGAAATTTCTCAAGGACGTCATGTGCATTTATAAAGTCGCTAAGTTGGGTAAAAACAAGTTTTTCTAAGATTTTGCTTAAAAATGGTAAGTTGGATACCGGTCTAAAGTTGTTAAAATCATTACGGTCCAAATTGCTCTTCTTCAGCAGAGGCCTCACCACCGCCCCCTTAAAGGCAGCAGGGAAGACCCCCGTCTGAAGGGAGCAATTCATCATGTGTAAAAGCTCGTCTCTAAGAGATCCATAGAAAGTTTTAAAAAACGGGGTTGGGACCGGGTCTAAAGGACATGTGGTGGGCCTCACTGAGGAGAAAACTTTATCAAGCATCTCAGCATTAACCTGGACAAAACTGTGCAGTGTTTCCTCTGGAACAAGTAGACAACCAGATGTATTTAAAACCGTGTTACTTTGAGTAGATAAAATATTACATCTGATAGTGTCTATCTTTCCCCTGTTAGTGTGTCGGTGACACAGTGGTTAGTGTCGGTGGCACAGTGGTTAGTGTGTCGGTGACACAGTGGTTAGTGTGTCGGTGACACAGTGGTTAGTGTGTCGGTGACACAGTGGTTAGTGTGTCGGTGACACAGTGGTTAGTGTCGGTGACACAGTGGTTAGTGTGTCGGTGACACAGTGGTTAGTGTGTCGGTGACACAGTGGTTAGTGTGTCGGTGACACAGTGGTTAGTGTCGGTGACACAGCGGTTAGTGTGTCGGTGACACAGTGGTTAGTGTGTCGGTGGCACAGTGGTTAGTGTCGGTGACACAGTGGTTAGTGTGTCGGTGACACAGTGGTTAGTGTGTCGGTGACACAGCGGTTAGTGTGTCGGTGACACAGTGGTTAGTGTGTCGGTGGCACAGTGGTTAGTGTCGGTGGCACAGTGGTTAGTGTGTCGGTGACACAGTGGTTAGTGTGTCGGTGACACAGTGGTTAGTGTCGGTGACACAGTGGTTAGTGTGTCGGTGACACAGTGGTTAGTGTGTCGGTGACACAGTGGTTAGTGTCGGTGACACAGTGGTTAGTGTCGGTGACACAGTGGTTAGTGTGTCGGTGGCACAGTGGTTAGTGTCGGTGACACAGTGGTTAGTGTGTCGGTGACACAGTGGTTAGTGTGTCGGTGACACAGTGGTTAGTGTCGGTGACACAGCGGTTAGTGTGTCGGTGACACAGTGGTTAGTGTCGGTGACACAGTGGTTAGTGTGTCGGTGACACAGTGGTTAGTGTGTCGGTGACACAGTGGTTAGTGTCGGTGACACAGTGGTTAGTGTGTCGGTGACACAGTGGTTAGTGTGTCGGTGACACAGTGGTTAGTGTCGGTGGCACAGTGGTTAGTGTCGGTGGCACAGTGGTTAGTGTGTCGGTGGCACAGTGGTTAGTGTCGGTGACACAGCGGTTAGTGTGTCGGTGACACAGTGGTTAGTGTGTCGGTGACACAGTGGTTAGTGTCGGTGACACAGCGGTTAGTGTGTCGGTGACACAGTGGTTAGTGTCGGTGGCACAGTGGTTAGTGTGTCGGTGGCACAGCGGTTAGTGTCGGTGGCACAGTGGTTAGAGTGTCGGTGACACAGCGGTTAGAGTGTCGGTGACACAGTGGTTAGTGTGTCGGTGACACAGTGGTTAGTGTGTCGGTGGCACAGCGGTTAGTGTGTCGGTGGCACAGTGGTTAGTGTGTCGGTGACACAGTGGTTAGTGTGTCGGTGACACAGTGGTTAGTGTGTCGGTGACACAGTGGTTAGTGTGTCGGTGGCACAGTGGTTAGTGTGTCGGTGACACAGTGGTTAGTGTGTCGGTGACACAGTGGTTAGTGTGTCGGTGACACAGTGGTTAGTGTGTCGGTGACACAGTGGTTAGTGTGTCGGTGGCACAGCGGTTAGTGTGTCGGTGGCACAGCGGTTAGTGTGTCGGTGGCACAGCGGTTAGTGTGTCGGTGGCACAGCGGTTAGTGTGTCGGTGGCACAGTGGTTAGTGTGTCGGTGACACAGTGGTTAGTGTGTCGGTGACACAGTGGTTAGTGTGTCGGTGGCACAGCGGTTAGTGTGTCGGTGGCACAGCGGTTAGTGTGTCGGTGACACAGTGGTTAGTGTGTCGGTGACACAGTGGTTAGTGTGTCGGTGACACAGTGGTTAGTGTGTCGGTGGCACAGCGGTTAGTGTGTCGGTGGCACAGTGGTTAGTGTCGGTGACACAGTGGTTAGTGTGTCGGTGGCACAGTGGTTAGTGTGTCGGTGGCACAGTGGTTAGTGTCGGTGGCACAGTGGTTAGTGTCGGTGGCACAGCGGTTAGTGTCGGTGGCACAGTGGTTAGTGTCGGTGGCACAGTGGTTAGTGTCGGTGGCACAGCGGTTAGTGTCGGTGGCACAGCGGTTAGTGTCGGTGACACAGCGGTTAGTGTCGGTGGCACAGCGGTTAGTGTCGGTGGCACAGCGGTTAGTGTCGGTGGCACAGTGGTTAGTGTCGGTGGCACAGTGGTTAGTGTCGGTGGCACAGTGGTTAGTGTCGGTGGCACAGTGGTTAGTGTCGGTGGCACAGCGGTTAGTGTGTCGGTGGCACAGTGGTTAGTGTGTCGGTGGCACAGTGGTTAGTGTGTCGGTGGCACAGCGGTTAGGTAGTTCTCGTTCTTAGCCGCGGCTCCTGAAACAGAAGAGTCGTGTCACTGTTTTTGGTCACATGACCCAGAGCTGTTTTAAAATGGCCGACTTCATGGTTTGGAAAGAAGCGTAAGTTCTGTCGCCGTGGAAATAAAACAAAGCGACGGGAGACTTTACAGAGTCCGTTAGCCTCAGGGTTTACACAGAAGTTATTCAGGGATTTTTGCCAAAATCAAGGCCTTAAATGTCATTAAATTAGATTCATACCGGCTTTGAATCTACATTTATTGTGAAATTATGACAATGCTCAACATTTTTTACAACTTCTCAGTTTCGGCTAAAATTGACCTTTTTCTTTTATTCCAAATCTCTTTCCTCTGTTTGATTAATTGTTTAAAAATCTGAAGAAATTAAATATGCACTGATTTTATTCTGCGTTATTCAAGTGTTTGGACGTTAAACATGTTTAAACCCTGGACCTCACATTCACTTACGCTCCTGCTTTTATTGGCTCGGACACAAATCTAAACATCATTTCTTCATGTTAACGAAACCACAGAAATGATCTGAACGCCATATGCATCTGTTTAAACCTTTCATTTAAATCCGATCCAGGACCAAAAAAAAACATGTGCATTAGGAACTGGCTCAGAGCTGCCTTTGGAAACACGGACGTTATGTGATTTAAAGCAGAAAATCTTGTGGTTATTTTTGGTTCAGTGGAAAACGAGACGTTCTCAACTGAGAGAAACTAAAGTAACGAGGAATGAGTAATCAGATTACTTTGAAATACAGTCATGAAAGAAGTAACTGGATTACTTTCATGAGTAATCAGTAGTTGGATTACCCTTGTCATTGCAGCTGAGAGCGTCTGCTCTGGATAAAAGGCTTTATGTAAATGTGCTTGAATTCAGACGATGCTGATTTTGAGCAGGTTCAGATTTCTTGAAATCAGCATTCATGAATTCACTTCAAACCAGAGGGATTTAGTTTTGCGTTTAAAATAGGACAACAGCCTTTGAAAAGAGACAAAAATGCCAAAAGCAAAATCAATGATTTTGTTCCATTGGGGATGATACATGGAAACATCAGCGTGGCCTTCACTGCCTTGACCAGCCAAAATCACCCATGATGCACCACGGCTTTGAAGAAAGTGAACAAACTGAAAAGTGTGAGCGGGCGGTAAAAGCTCAGTTTGAAATGTTCAGTCTTTGGCCAAATGTGCGACAGTTCAATACAAACCCCAGGACCGCACTTTGGGAACCACTGATTTAAGCAGCTGCTTCATGGACCCACGAAGAACCAGATTTCAGTCATAGAAACGTCTTTCACATTTTTATCACTAATGCGTTTATTCCCCTTTTGATTTTCATTTAGTATTTATTTATTTACAACGGTGGCGCAGATGGTAGAGCGGGTTGTCTCATGATCGGAAGGTCGGGGGTTCGAATCCCGCCTCCTGAAGGTGCACATTGTCGTTGTGTCCTTGGGCAAGACACTTCACCCTCCTTGCCTCCAGTGTCTGCGTACACTGGTGTATGAATGAGAGTGTGAATGGGTGAGAGACCAACAGGCCCCTCTTTGGAACCATGAGGCCGTCCTTCTGTGGACCCACCACCTGCAGGAGGCGCCATAGGGGCTTGTGCAGCTCCAACAGCCCCCACGACCCGGCAACGGACAAGTGGGAGAAAAACATCTGGAGAGTTCACAGGTTTAATCATCTTCGACTGCTTTTGATTTAGTCTGATTCCTATTTTGGTCACTAAACCCCCTGGATGAAACATCCTCCTGTTTCTTCTGTGACGTCACTCCCATTCCCTCTGCAGTGAGTTCCTTTAGCTGCTCTGTTTGGACCAAAGTCTGGGAGGAAACAGTCACTGACGAAGCCTCAGTCAAAGAGCTCGTCTGTTTTATAAGACGAAGTGACTGAAGCTGCAGGTGAACCGGGAACGAGACTTTAGCTGTAGATAACTGACAGAAACATGAGGAGCACATGCATGACACGTTTATTTTGTTTTCATATAAAAAATATGCATTTTATAAAATAAAAAAAGCCATATTTGTTTTTGAAAACCAAATACGAGTAAAGGACAGAGGTAGGTTTAAATGTAACACAGCAACATGGAGCATGGATTAATACCACATGTGCCCAGCAGAGGGCGCTGCAGGTTTAGCTGTAGAGCATCTTTTTTACCGTTCTACTGTGAGAAGAAACGCTTGAACAGAAGAAAAGTGTATTTAGTCTCATGAACATAATGTACGGATCTGAAAGAAAAGCTCAGAATGTATTTATATTATTATTGAAGAAGGACCTCCTGTCAGGACCATAATCTTCTGGACACTCTGTTACGCTTTACATTACATCACTCTTTCATTCTGATTCTATTCACTGCTATTGTAGCCACAGCTGCCCTGGGGCACACTGACACAAGTGAGGTTGCCAAACTTCACCATCACCACCAACCCCCCCCCCAGTCCCTCATTAGCCGCATTCATACACAGGTGAGGTGGGACTCGAACCGGAGACATGTGACCAAACTAAACCTGGCTGCCCTCTGTCTCCTCTGATCCTGTGAAACGGTGCAGCGCCTCCTGGGTTTGTCCCTGTTTCAGAGCGTGGTGTCCTGCACTGGTCAGCTCCCCCTCCTCCTTCCTCTTCCTCCCTCCGCTTCACAACAGTCTTTCACCATCTCTCGTTTGACCTTTTTGTTTCCTGTAGCTCCTCTTGTGACGCCTCCTCTGTCCTGCAGGGGGGGCTCATGGTGCCTCTTCAGTGTCTCAGGCCCCGTCTACACGTAGCAGGGTATCTCACAAACCGAAGATATTTTCCTACGATCTGGCCTAGCATCCACACAAAACCGGAGTTTTCTGTCGATAAAAACGAAGGTTTCTGAAAACTCCGGCCAAAGTGAAGATTTGGGAATTCTCCGGTTATGCGTTTGAGTGTGGACATAAATAACCGGAGTATTCGGCCGTACGTCACTACCAGCGCGCTGCTCTGACGTCACGCGCGCGACCTCTGTTTACATCAGAAACTGATCAGAAAGAGCATGGAGGCCATCAAAACCGCTTTTGTTTTAACGATTGTTCAGGCACTTTTTGCTTGCTTGTTTTTACAAGCTCAAATACTGCTTCACGTTGAAGAGCACAGACGAAGGAGCACTTTAAGGTCGGCTATTTTCCACCAAATAACCATCCCTCGTCCAAGATATGTTCCTCGTCAAAGACGGCAACGGCGATTTTGGGTCAGACCGGGACGCACTGCCAGCTGGTGGGAGAACTTTGAGATGGAAGTCGTCCTCCCGGAGGAATGGCGAGACAATTTCAGAATGTCACAGTCCTCACTGCTGTCGTTGTCGGAGTTATTACGTCCTCACATAGAAGGACAGTCCACTGTCATGCGATCGCCGGTCAGTGTCGTCAAGAAAGTGCTTGCACGCTGTACTATTTATCTGACGAGGGAAGATTACGAAAAACGGCAAATGCATTTGGTTTATCGAGGCAGGTTGTCTCAAACATAGTTAGGCAGGTCTGTAAAGCTATAACTGTGCACTTGGGACCCCAGTTCATACAGCTGCCAAAAAGTGAATGTGCGGTGCAGACACTTGTGGAGAAATTGGAACAATCCCATGGCCTCCCCCAGTGCTTAGGTGCTGTCGATGGCACTAATATTGGAATTAAGCAACCATCGGCTAATTCCACAGATTACATTAACAGAAAAGGGATTTTTTCTTTAAACGTTCAGGCCACTTGTGACTATAAATACTGCTTCATAGACGTGGTGGTTAAATGGCCTGGAAGCGTCCATGATGCTCGTGTTTTCGCCAACTCGACCCTCAATAACTTTTTCAAAAGTGGAACAATACCTCCATGTCCAAAACAAGTTGTTGAGAATGAAGCGCCCATCCCAGTATACATTTTGGGCGACCCTGCGTACCCCTTACTGCCTTACCTAATGAAAGAGTACGCAAACGGAGGAAGCACTGTCCAGGAGCAGTATTTTGGACTATCTCTGTGCAGAGCACGCATGGTCATAGAATGTGCATTTGGAAGGCTGAAGGCCCGTTTTGGAGCTTTGAGGAGACCTATGGACATCAATCTTCATGACCTGCCCTTTGTCATTTATTCATGTTTTGTGCTGCATAATTACTGTGAGGCTTTGAAAGACCCAGTAGATGACAGCTATGTTACTGAAGCTGTTCCGCATGCCAGAGACTATCAGCCAGCCTCAGAACCAGATGTCAGAGGAGACCGTTTGACAACTGAAGGGAAGAGGGTCAGGAGAGTCCTCACTCAGTACCTGGATCCATAAAAGGGACAATCGAGTAGAAACACTACTGATGGCCTACGGCAGCCTGTGTTGGGCAAGTTACTTAAAAATAGTACACTATGTTTGTAGTTAAAAAAATGTATGTTTGTATTACATATTTCTGTTTAAAAAATGTAGCTGAGTTAGACTACTTTGAGTTTCTTTTGGCAAAATCTAAACTGACAATAGTACTGATGCTACTGAAGAAAAGTGCAGTCAGATGTATTTTTCTTTCATTATGCTCATTCTCTCATGTTTTGTTTTGACGTTTCCTACACACAACTGCACATCTTGGTGTTAAACTTGATTTGTTACTATATTTTGTAGCATTTTTTTCATTCATACATGAATACAAACCATTTAAATGCACTTGTAACTCGTTACTTGAGTTGTAATGACTATTATACAGTATTTTGTTTAAGTAATTTTATATTCTGTAGTTACTGAAAACAGTTATATTTTTGAACTTTTTAATACGTTACCCTTGTAGAGTGGCATCATTTTGCAAGCTGCTCTGTTTTTACATTGTGCAGTATGTTCATATGTTGCATTGATACTGCACACATTTCATAGCAAAGTTGTTTAATTGTCTTTTGAAAAAACATTCATTGTGCTCGTCACTGAATTTTTCAACACAAATATACATTTAAATAAAAATAAAAAAGTATATAAAACTTTGAGAAAGAGGTCTTTTGAGTTTAGTGCAAATATAACACAGTGCAAACATATCACAGCATTCAAATGCCCTGCTTAAATAAAGGTGTCAATAAAATAACCTAAAAAGATTTGCGAACAAATAAACATTTGGCATTTTACACATTAAACTTAATGCCTGTACATTAATAAGAACGTAATCATTGAAAAGGGCTTATGCCTGTTAACAGGTGCTGACAGCTTATTAATCCTCACTGAATAGGGCTTTGGTAGGAAAACCCAATAAACCCTGTGCTGTCAGTAGGTGTGTTGGAATGGGCTGCATCGTGTGTGTTGATGGATCTGATTGCATGTTGTTGTGTTGCTCTGAGAGAAGGTGAGTTGTTTGTGAAAGACTGAAATGGTTGATTTGGGTGGATTGATTGCAGAGATGGTGTGGGTGAAATGTGCCCTCTTGCTTCATGTGGCATGTAATGTAATGGTTGTGTAGGAGGTGGCTGCATGACTTGTCTTAGAAGAGAAAACCCGTCAGCAATGGAAGTAGTAAGTATGTTGAGTGTATTTGTAATTTTGGCAAAATTATCATTTGCTTGTTTTTCTGAGTTTTCCATAATGTCCACCAATTTCTTCTTTACACGTTGGTCCTCTTCTAGTGCATGAAGCCACTGGGTCTCAGCTGGCAGCTTCCTCTTGAGACGGTCATGCCGGTGTCCCTTCAGTTTAGCCTAAATTAAATAAAAACAGAAGTGACCAAAGGAAATCTTGTAAAACGTTTGACTTTATTATGACCCGTTTTACCAACAAGTAATTTTTTTTTTTTCATTTTACAAACACTGCTAAACTAAACGTATAGTTTATAATTAACCAATGCAAAAACATACCTGTAGCAGATCTCTCCTCTGTTTGACTGTGTGTGCTCCACTCTCCTGCTCGGTGTCCGACGCGGCATCAGATGGGTCCGTAGTAGTGGACATAGAGGGCGAGGGAGCGGGGGGGCAATCATCCAAGTCATTTGTTTCAATGCCCGACGACATGGTTGTAGTGGCGGGGGACCCACCCCATATTTGTTCACATAACTCAAAGTAAAGGAGAACGACTCTGCCATTCCCGCTTTTGCGTCCACTGTCCACTGCCTGGCGATATTTGCTCCTGATGGCCTTTATTTTTGTAGTCAGGATAGCCCGAGTTAGCTCTCCGTTTCCATGGGGATAGTCATTGGAGGTCTCCGCGGGATAATGCTCCAAATATAGAGTCAATAAGTCCACATACTTGTTTTGGCAAGATTCCCAATCAATGTTTTCTTGCGTCTTGTTGACCTTGTACTCTAAAAGTACGTTTAGGAGCAATTCTGCCTCCATGTCAGTCCACACGAACGAGCTTGGCGCCATGTTAAATGTTTTGCGGAAGTGACGTCAAGGACGGAGACTAGCTGTAATTGGATAGAATTTGGGGAACTACTGCCGCCTGTAGGTTTGAAATGTAATTGACAACGCATGTATGCGGTTAGGTGTGGATGCCGTTTTTTTAAAAACCGAGGCTGTGTGGACAGGAGTTTTTTTTTAGGCGGAGGGCGGATTTATAAATGCCCTGCTACGTGTGGACAAGGCCTCAGAAGAACAAATGTGTAGGTCTCAAATGGGTTTAGCTGATAAGCTAGCATTTTGTTTACCTTTAAACCGCTGCTTTCTTCAGGACCATTTTAGACTCTCTAAACAAATCCACCAAACCTCCACAAAAACACGACAAAGACAAATGTATCAGAAAAACAATGTGGAACAGAAACCACAGATGCAGGTCGCAGAAAAAGGCAAAAAAGTCATCTGCACAAAGGAGAGAGCGAGGTCACTTCCTGTTTTCACATCGCCGTGACAACTGTCGACTCTGAACTCTTAATGGAACACCTGTAAGTGTAACTTCCTCCACACATGATGCACGTCGGTCAATGAGCTGCGAGTGTCAGACGAGCCGCCGCAAACTATTTTAGATTCAGAGTCCAGCGGATGTGAGGAAACCGCAGGAGGAAGCAGCGCCGACGTCTTCATCGCAGCAAGCACTTCAGTTTGAAAAGATAGTGTCTGCTCAAAGTCTAATAAAGATCCAAAATCATCTCTTTTCTTAGAAGAAAACACAAAAGCAATGATGCATTAACGTGAATGCAGAAAAAATAAATAAATCAATAAAAAATTAAAATAAAAAAAATCTTAACGTGAATGCAGGCTTCATGTTTCTGTTAAAACATCACTTTAAACAAACGCTGCTCCTGCACTGGTTGTGGCTTTTTGATTTAGAACCTGCTGATTTAGAATCCATGACCCTGAAGTGAAATAACGGCTTGTATTTGATTCTATTGAAGTTTGTGAAGCTTAAGAGGAACTTCCTTCATCTTCAGGGCAGGAAAAGGCTTTAGACGCTCTTTGACTCTTTTACAGCCTCTACATATTCAGGAAGGTCATGACGACTTCTTACTGATGAACAAACAGCGGAACTCTCTGTGAGTCTTAGAAATGATTTAATCATCAGAAAAATAATATATATATAATATTATATTTATAAAATAAATAAATAAATCAAATATACATAATCTAGAGAGCAACAGGGCAGACAAGAAGTGGGCCCGATGTGGGGTATCTCCCACCTCATCGGCCCCACAAATGTCTTGTTTTTTTAATGCACCTCACAGTATAGGACTGACAAGAGGACAAGCAGGGCCTGTTGAGTGAGCCCGTCTCGCGACACGCTCTGCTTTTTATTATTATTATTATTTGTTTTTGTTAATATTTTATTTATTATTGTCATTTATTCTACTATTATTATTTTTCACCAAAACTTAGCAAGATAAAATTAGCAATGGGTAATGATTGTAGCAATGACGATGATGATAGTGATAGTGACGATGTGTATATATGGATAAATATATATAAATAAATTATTATTATTTTTTTTTTTCTTCTTTATTTATTTATTTATTTATATATTACACTTACATATAGACTCATTTGACCACACTCGACATAGCACCTATGCACCCCTGCATTGCGTACACATTCACATATATATACAGAAACTCCGCAAACCAAGGCAGAACTGAAACAATAAAAAAACGCAACCCGAATAATTTTATTTTTATTTTACTCTCCCCCCCAACCCCACCCACCTTAACACCTACTGTATTTGTAAACCGTAAATAAACCGTATATATTAGATTTCGAATATAACTTTTTCCTTTTCTTTTCTTTTTATGTTTCCATTCTTGTAATTGTATTAAAATGTAATAAAAAAGAAAAAGAAATGATCTAATCATGATTTACAAATGCTTTGACAGCCGGCAGTGTGACCTTTTGCTCTTTTTTATTTATTTACATAATATAACAAGACAAACTTTAACCCCAGCCCCAGCCACTCCTCCATCCACACATTCATAGTATTTTGAGGAACACAGACTATAAACAGAAAGGAAGCACAAATAAAATCATTAAAAAAAAAATAAGACAAATAAGATGAACTAATACCAATCAAAAACCCATAAACAAAATGCCGTAAAATTGGCAAAACGTTTATGACATAACAAATGGCACAGCGAGTACAACCAATATGAATATCTCTAATTCAAGTAAGCAGACGTTCCATTTCTCTTCATGCTCAGTGATTCTGTTGTTATTTGTTGCTATAATTGTTTCCAACATATACTGATGATAAAGTCTATTCTTAAAGTGTTAAAATGATCAAATCTAAATTTGCCTTTTGCTCTTTTGGCTTTATTACAAAACGAGAGGGTTTGACATTAAATGAATGTGTTATTACAAAACGAGGCTCTACAAGCACTTACCGGAGTTGCAGACGGTCAAGGACATGATGAGCACGAGGAGAGACATCTTTCAAAGGCGCCGTCTGAAGCGGGACTGGTCTGAGTTTCCTGTTCAACAGCTTTTTGTGAGCTCTTCCTCTGTGATGTTTAAGAAGTGCGTCTTACATGTGAGTCCGGACAAGAACCAGGAAATAAAGTAACACGTGCAATAACCCCCCTGTGCAAAACGACGTGCACTCATCTCTGTACCAGCGCCACCTGTTGACAACCTGCACTGGGACTGGAAACTTGCACCGAGATATTCTACTTTTTTATCGTCCGTTCTAACTTTTATTCTGTTTTTATTTATTGTTATTTCCTAATTGTTATAACTCCACCCCTTAAGAGTTTTGCTTTTTGCTTTGTTAGAGCCGAATGAACCGTCTCAGGGAGGGGTCTCCTGGACCCAGAGTCAGGACTAAACACGCTGAGGCTGAAGCTCAAATCTGGACCGGTCTTCATGAGGATGTGAGACAGGCCTCAAATCCAGGCTGGTTCTTTTTTACCCGTGAATATGAAAACATCTGCACTCTTTGCTTTTGAATCGTTCAGTCTTTTTAATGTTGATGTTTTATGGATTGATTCGATCAGTTTCTTGTAGTTTGAAGCAACTGCGAAGCACTTGTGTATGAATTGTGCTCTACAATAAAGTTGCTTTAAGTTGAGGCGGTGAATCCAGCAGCTGTGCTCAAAGTGCTCCAGACAGACGGGGCAGAGGAGGGACAGCCCTGTGCAGCTAAACGGCCCGTTAGGCATTCTGTTGGCCCTTCCTCCACTGTCCCACTTTTGGGAAGAATTGTGGTTGGACCCGGACCTCCTCCATCAGCGAGTCCAGCTGGGCCTTTATACAGAGGTGTTCCCGGACGCCTCCCTGACCGGCTGAGGCGTACTGGAGCAGAGTTTGACCCTGGACTCTGAGAACCTTCAACCTGCTGGAGATGGAGGCGGTGCAGACGGTCCTGGGGCACTTTGCTAAGGACCGGTCCACTTTCCCCTTGGGGAAAAAAACCTCCACGCCCCTAGCCCCTCCCCTTTCATTAGGGGCACTCATTTTTCCCTTCTCTATACAACATTTGACGCCCAAATGGAAACGCCTTTCCAATACTGCTCTTTGACCGTGGCCCCGAGGAAAACACGTTCCATTTGGGGTGTTTTGGTTACTTTAACAGTGGCCCAACTGGAAACACATTCCCAATACAGCTCTTTAACCTTGGATACATGAAAAAAGGTGCCATTTGTGGCACTTTGGTTACTTTAAAAGTAGTCAAGTGGTCAAGTGGGGACTATTGAGGACTTCAATAGTCCTCACTTGACCTCAAAAGTACTCAATGGACTATAGAGAACGTTTGAGAACCAATAAAGCTCTTTAACAGCGCCCCAAAAGAAAACATGTTTCCAATACAGCGATTTAACTATGGACCAGAGGAAAACACATTTCATTTGGGCCCCTTTTGTTATATTAACAGTGGCCCCAAAGGAAGCAGTTCCATGAGGGGACTTTAACAGTGCCCCAAAAGGAAACACGTTTCCAATACAAATACAGCGTTTTCCGTGTAACAAAGAAAACACGTTCCCTTTGGGGCCCTTTGGGGCCCTTTGGTTACATGAACAGTGCCCCAATTGAAAACAACAACATGTAAATACCTCAAAAAGCAGTCTGAAAGTCTGATTTTGAGACAGCTGAATAACTCTATGGGGGTCCTGGGTAAAATCAAACACTGGATTATGTTACAGGGCCGTTATGACATTCTCTGTACCAAATTTGATACCCCTAGGGTCAAAGGTCAAGGCACAGTGGCCAAAAAGCATTTTTTTTTTTTTTAGAAAGGGCCCTTATTGGAATTAATTGACTCATAAAATAATTGTTCACAACTTTTTGGCTTAAAAAATAAATGTTGCTTTGAGCTAAGAGGCTGAAAATGTAGTATGTTCCTCAGGAGAGGGTGCTGAGTGTAATGATGTCAGTGAATAGGTCAAACTCTAAAGTTAAAGGGGTCAAATTGGGGAAAAGACAGGTCAGATTTATTGTTGGGGGATTTTATGTTACTTTCGGGGCACTTGTCATTTCTCTTCCCCATAAATTCAAAATGAATATAGGTAGGGGGCTAATTTTACAGTATGTACATCTCACGGGCGTGTACAGTCATGGGCCAAAGCTGCAAGTTTGTGGGACCTTTGCTTCGGGTAAAGATGGGGTCAGACGTGGTCAGCTTCCATTTGGGGACAGAAACATGAGATTTTTTTCCACCTATTGCTGGGTCGCAGGTTCTAGAATGTGATGATGTCACCGGACCCAGCGGGGGGGGAGGAGCCACTTTTTCCTATTAACAGCATTACACGTTCACAAGTCATAGCTCAAAAGAAAGAGTCTGACATACAACAGTTCTCATTAGTATCAGTCACTGGGTCCAAGATCTCTCTGTACAAGACCAAACATTTCCTCTAAAACTAAATATGTTTTCCTCCATATAATAGTATTGGCCTTTAGACGCTGTGATGTCCCTGAAACCCGGCAATTGGAAAAAAACTATTATGAAAAAAATCCTTGAGGCAGGTTTTCTTCATTTGACCCTCACAGTTCTATTTTCCCCTAAAATAATCACTTATTGAAAAAGCACTGATGCATTTCACATGTGATTGGACAAGACACTGTCTTCATAGGACACTGTCTTCATAGGACACTGTCTTCATAGGACACTGTCTTCATAGGACACTGTCTTCATAGGACACTGTCTTCATAGGACACTGTCTTCATAGGACACTGTCTTCATAGGACAGGACACTGTCTTCATAGGACACTATCTTCATAGGGCACTGTCTTCATAGGACACTGTCTTCATAGGACACTGTCTTCATAGGACAGTGTCTTTATAGGACACTGTCTTCATAGGACACTGTCTTCATAGGACACTGTCTTCATAGGACACTGTCTTCATAGGACACTGTCTTCATAGGACACTGTCTTCATAGGACAGCCATTCCTCAGAGCCGGATCACACTATCTGCTGAATTGTGTCAAAATAGGTTCTAGTGCAAAGTCATTCAGACCGTATTTCAGTTTAATAATGAGTTTACTCGGGTTGAGCTGCTTACATTCTGGTTTTCTTTTAGAATTGACATCATTACAAAGGAATAAAAGCTCAAAGGACAGTTACCAGCAACACATGGCTTTAATCTGAACCTATAGTGGCTCAAACAAATGAAACACCTGTAACATTATAGTGACATTTATGAAACTAAAACCTCCCTGGACTTTCATTCAGACGAGACTTTGTATGAAGCGTTTCTTCTGCCATAGAGGCCGGTGTGTTATCGCTGTTTTATGAATGACTTTCTCTGCTCCAAAAAACACCTCTGTTTTTAATCACACTCTGAGGAGGTTCAGGATGCACTTCTCCTTCCTCTTTTTGATATATATTATATTTACTTTACATCCAAATACAAGGCCAGGTGAGCGATGTTGCACATGTGATATCGTGTGTGTGATAGACTCGTCACACGCACAGTGACACATGTATCGCCTTTATTTGTTATAATCTCAACTTATACAGCGCTTTCTACCTTCATCAGGCCCAAAGCGCTTTACAGCAAAGAACCAGTCACCCATTCACTCATCCACCAGTGTACGCAGACCCTGGAGGCAAGTAAGGGGAAGTGTCTGGCCCAAGGACACAACGACAGTGTGCATTTGCTGAATTGGCGGCACGGTAGCACAGCGGTAGCATAGCGGTTAGCACAGCGGTTAGCACAGCAGTAGCACAGCGGTTAGCGCTCGTGCTTCACAGCTAGAAGGTCCGGGTTCGATTCCCACCTGGACGGGGCCTTTCTGTGTGGAGTTTGCATGTTCTCCCCGTGTCTGCGTAGGTTTCCTCCGGGTACTCCGGTTTCCCCTACCACTAAAAACATGTACAATAGGCCCAGGGACTGCAGGTGGAAATTAGCACAAGTGCTATAACCTGGTACAATGCATCTCTCCTTTCTGAGGCTAATGTAGATTGTACACTGTCCCTGTTCAAATAAATAAAAAATAAATTTGTATAAAACCCACATTAAAAATCTCATAAAATTAGACTCTTTTGAACATGGACTGTAAGTCATAATCATCCACATTATAACAAACACAGGCTTGACACGTCTCTTTGCCTGTAATGAGTCTATATCATAAGTTAGTTTCACACTTTAGGTTGAATCACAGAAATAAATGAACTTTTGCACGAGTTTCACCTGTAATCTGTCGAGTCCGTACAGGTTGAAGTCCATTTAGACTTCCAGCCTCACTTTAACAACGTCAGTCTCATGTGAGTCAGAACACAAATATGACTTGGACTAAAAACATGAGGAAAGAGTTTAGTCGACGTGATGAACCCTGTCCCGAAGACGACTGTGATGGAAAGTAAAGACGCCATCCTGACCGAGAGCCACGAGCTCTTAATCAAACTAAAATAGTAATGTATGCTGACGATTCTACTCTGTCTTCATCAGCAAAAGATATAATAGAACTGCGACGAGTATTGGCTGAAGAATTAAAGCAGGTGTTAAAATGGATTGAAGAAAACAAACTGATATTAAACACATCAGAAACAGTTGCAATGGCCGTGGGCTCTAACGGGAACATTAGATCCAGATCTGAAACTTGTTCAAATAAAACAAGCGAGCTGCTGGGAGCTTTAGTGGACTGTAAATGAAACTGGACCAAACATATACATACATGACGAGCACGGACGTGATGCTCAGTAAACTAAAATGGTGGAAAATAGACTCTTTATTATCCTCTGTGAAAAGTATTATGTCGGCCAGATGTCCGAGGATGACTTATGAAAAGCTCCTGTTTAGCTTCAAGAAACACAAATATAAAACCAGAACATTTATCTCCCCAAGAGTAAAATCGAATAACATTATGAGGACCTTTACATGTAGAGCCATGGAATGGACCTCCAGATAGTTTAGGTGGAGTGGAGGACAAGAAGAGATTTACCTTTTTACTGAAAAAACTCTTAGAAACAAATTTATAATGATTTTTTTTCTTCTTCTTTTGATGAAAATATGTATTGTTCTTATTCACAGCGTTTATAGGTTTTAATTGGACGCACATGTATTGATACACACTTTGAATGAATTTAAATACTGTTTTTACATTTTGTGAATGGATTTAGTGGGACCCCAGGAAGAATAGCGACAGCGTGACTGCGCTAATGGGGATCCTTTTAATAAATAAACAAATAAACAAACACTCACAGCCGCTGGGTCACTAAAGGTCAAACACACACAACTTAAAGTGACACATGAGACACAATATTTACTCAAACATACTTAACACAATTATATTCAAGATTCTGCTGAAGATTGTTCCAGCTTTCTTTAGTTTGTCAATAGTTTCACTTCTTTATCGGACACCGACAGGAAGTGAGATAGAGGCAAACTATTTTAAACTGTTGCCGTGCCGACCACGTCATGTCAATGGGAAATGAGTCAAACTGCTCTGGAGCTTTATCGATGTCACTTCCTGTCAGTAACTTAAACACATGAAATAAAAATAGCTTTTCTGCCCGACATTTCTTCATTAACGTCGCTGCTTCACTGAAATAAAAAGATAATTATGCAACTGATGGGATTCATCTAAATGAGTCATATTTGCAAAAGCTTTGAAACCTGTCATATGCACTTTCACTTGTATTTCACTTCAGGAGGTTCTGGGTTTGGCTCGTCACTCTTGTCTTATTGTAAAGTGCTCTAATAAATAAATACGTGGCTTTTCTGCAGTGCCGCGTGCAGCCAGTAGAGGGCAGCGCTGTCCTGCAGGAACAGCCTCTCTCCTCCAAACGCATCATGGCAGTGTATTCAAATTCAAATTCACTTTATTTATCCGTTAGGAACTTCATTTGCAGAGGAAGTGCCAGTACGGCCCGATAAAAACAACACAATCAACATGTGCAATAATAAATACATTAAACACAAAAACAATATAGTGGCCTGTGATCGACCAGTCATTTGTTCAGCAGGCGGATGGAGGTAGGGAGGAAAGTGGAGGTCGCCCTCTTTGTCCTCAGAGGGAGGAGCCTCAACCTGCGCCCTGATGGCAACAGGGCGTAGTGAGGGTGCAGAGTGTGTGAGGGGTCTGTGGAGATCTGGGTTCCTTTCTTCAGAACAGGAGTTATAGATGCTACCAAGGGATTCCTGCGCCTGACCAATGATTTTAATGCTGACTTTGATAGTTTTATTGAGCATGTTGCGGTGGGTGAGAGTGAGTGAACCAAACCAGACAGTGATGTTGAATGTGAGGATGGATTCAATGAAACATCTGTAGAAGGAGGCCAGAATGGATCGGTGGACTTGGAGTTTGCGGAGCTTACGGAGGAAAAAGAGGCGTTGTTGACATTTTGAAAACATTTGTTCAGCGTTGAGTTTGAATGTGAGTTTATGGTCGATTATGGAGCCGAGGTATTTGTATGAATGAACCTTTTCAATTATATCGTTGTTGACCGTGAGTGAGGGAGAGCTGGAGTGGCCATGTTGGAAGTTAATGGTAATTTCTTTGGTCTTGGATACATTTAAATCCAGACAGTTCTCCCGACACCACCGTGAGAATGAGCCCAGTTCAGTTTGCAGTGATCCGTGTGTGTTTGTCGTGTCCATGACAACTGTGTCGTCTGAATACTTGATGTAGGTTATACCTGGGGTGGAGCTTCTGCAGTCGCTTGTGTACAGAGTGAAGAGAAGTGGAGAGATGACTGAACCTTGAGGAGAACCAGTGGATATTGTCCTGACAGTACTGAGTTGGCCGTTCACTCGGACCCTCTGATCCCTCCCCGTGAGGAAGGAAAGGACCCAGAGGATGAGGTGGGGGTTGGCATTCATCTGGAGCAGTTAAAGGAACAGTCCCAGAGCTGAAACAAACACTCGCCCTGAGAGTTCGAACCTCTCCATGTCGTGGCTTCGCTGCAGTAAAGAAACAGACCGACTGCATTCCAAGTTTATTCATGTCCAGAAAACACGGTATAAAGTCACAGTTTATAAATCACATTCAGTCGTGCAAAAAGGACAACGTCAGAGCAACGATCCATACAAAACAGGCAAACGTTATTGTTATTACCGTTATTATGTCATTACTACAGAGATATAAAGATATGTGGACATTGTGCCTCATGCAACAACAGCAAGTCAACAATTCAGTCAAGTTTGAGGCAAAAGAATCCGCTGAAAATGTGTGCGTTTGAGGAGCAGAAACAGCTCAGAGCTTCGTCCGACGCTGTAGGAACCGATAACATAAGAAATGTATTATTAGATTATGTTTAATGTGACCAACAAAAAGCAACTTAAAGGCATATTTCAGGATTTCTGACATATTTGACTCATTTCCTAGTTATCCAGAGTGTGATTTCTGGAGATGTATATACATATTAATTCATGCAGTTCTTATATTTGAAGAGTTTAGCGGTGCTAGGCTAGTGCATGTCTATGGTAACTAGTAGCCTGCATTAAAAACAGTCTGACCCAAGCACAGTGCACCTGAGGAAATCACTTATAACACCAGTCTACCGATATAAATGTGTGTGTCGACTGAATCATGTTTTAGATATAACCATTATGCATTTAAAATAACTTATATTTGAG
This sequence comes from Proterorhinus semilunaris, assembly GCA_021464625.1. Taxonomy (NCBI): domain Eukaryota; kingdom Metazoa; phylum Chordata; class Actinopteri; order Gobiiformes; family Gobiidae; genus Proterorhinus; species Proterorhinus semilunaris. Next base: position 2,248,084 of record CM038352.1, read on the forward strand.
CAGCATCCGCTTCCTGGTTGTAGCTACGCAGCGGCGGAGTGATCTGCTCGGTTACCGGATCTACAGTAGTTTGTTTACCTGCGGCCGCATCACTACACGTGGAATTCACAAAGGAGCTTTCTGCAAATCAGATATGGCAACGTTTGGAGAGGTTTTTAATGCAGGCTACTAGTTACCATAGACATGCACTAGCCTAGCACTAGCCTAGCACTAGCCTAGCACTAGCCTAGCACCACTAACTCTTAAAATATAAGGATTGCATGAATTAAAAAATATATATATCCAGACACTGGGAAAGGAGGCCCTATGTCACAAATCCTGAGATATCCCTTTAACTCCCACATGAACCGAGCATATTTTTACCAGTTTGGCTTTACCCAAATCTAAAAGCTTTTTGACCCGAGACCTTCCAGCCTATAGGACAGGGTAACGCCTCTCTTGTGGTTAAATATGTTTCCGTGGCGTCTCTTATGGGTTTGTTTACTTCCCTCCTCCTGCTCGGTGCTATAGTGGAGGTAAAGTAAGAAAAAAAGCATGTTCCCCGGGGCCACGCCCACTATTTGAGGAGAACTGCTGTTTCCTGTCTGTTTTATTCCTATGGAGAGTTAGCCGTGTCCGGCACCTGGTCACATGACCGGGTCAGGGAGCAGGAATTCTCTGGCTGGTCACATGACCGGGCCCGGGTCAGGGATGAGGGATTCTCTGGCTGGTCACATGACGTCCCCGCTCCTCCAAACGCACAGCAGAGTGGGCGGAGTCCTTCGTTCACAGACTGGAGATTTTCACAGTAGAGTTTGAGTGCAATAGAAACAGAGCAAGGCAGAGAGATCTGAGAGAGTGCGGGAGGGCATCTGGGTCAGTCACGTCGTCAGATGTATAGTTGGATCGGGGAGGGGGAGGAGACTCGTCGGTCGTCAGGGAAACGAGCAGAGTAACTGAAAATCCAATTGAATGGTTTCGGCTCGTCGGGTCAGTCCATAGGGCTGGGGGAACCGTTCAATATTTTAACCATACCAGTACTTTAATGATTCTTGGTTTTCGATACCGATACCGATACCTGTACTAAAATATCATGCGCATTTACAGTATCGGCTCATCTCCAAGGTCAAGAAATGTAGAAATAATAAGGAAAAAAAATGTATAATGAAAAAGTGACAAAAATGTAATAAATAAAAAGATGACGGAAAAAAATCATTTATTTGAGCTGAAAAAAATACGAGTCACTTCCTTTAATGCCGTCCCTGGATCAACAACATCAAAGACAGAACTTTTTTTTTAAAATATTTACCAGACCGGTATCGTTTAACGGTACCCAGCCCTAGTCCAGGGCTCGTTGGTTCAGTCCGGGTGTTTTGGGGCTCATGGGTTCAGTCTGGGTGTTTTGGGGCTCGTGGGTTCAGTCCGGGGCTCGTGGGTTCAGTCCGGGTGTTCCGGGGCTCGTGGGTTCAGTCCGGGTGCTTTGGGGCTCGTGGGTTCAGTCCGGGTGTTTCGGGGCTCGTGGGTTCAGTCCGGGTGCTTTGGGGCTCGTTGGTTCAGTCCGGGTGCTTTGGGGCTCGTGGGTTCAGTCCGGGTGTTCCGGGGCTCGTGGGTTCAGTCCGGGTGTTTTGGGGCTCGTGGGTTCAGTCCGGGTGTTTCGGGCTCGTGGGTTCAGTCCGGGTGTTTCGGGGCTCGTGGGTTCAGTCCGGGTGCTTTGGGGCTCGTTGGTTCAGTCCGGGTGTTTCGGGGCTCGTTGGTTCAGTCCGGGTGCTTTGGGGCTCGTGGGTTCAGTGCGGGTGTTTCGGGGCTCGTGGGTTCAGTCCGGGGCTTGTTGGTTCAGTCCGGGTGTTTTGGGGCTCGTGGGTTCAGTCCGGGTGTTTCGGGGCTCGTGGGTTCAGTCCGGGGCTCGTTGGTTCAGTCCGGGTGTTTTGGGGCTCGTTGGTTCAGTCCGGGTGTTTCGGGGCTCGTGGGTTCAGTCCGAGGCTCGTTGGTTCAGTCCGGGTGTTTTGGGGCTAGTGGGTTCAGTCCGGGTGTTTTGGGGCTAGTGGGTTCAGTCCGGGTGTTTTGGGGCTCGTTGGTTCAGTCCGGGTGCTTTGGGGCTCGTTGGTTCAGTCTGGGTGTTTTGGGGCTCGTTGGTTCAGTCCGGGTGTTCCGGGGCTCGTGGGTTCAGTCCGGGTGCTTTGGGGCTCGTGGGTTCAGTCCGGGTGTTTCGGGGCTCGTTGGTTCAGTCCGGGTGCTTTGGGGCTCGTGGGTTCAGTCCGGGTGTTCCGGGGCTCGTGGGTTCAGTCCGGGTGCTTTGGGGCTCGTGGGTTCAGTCCGGGTGCTTTGGGGCTCGTGGGTTCAGTCCGGGTGCTTTGGGGCTCGTGGGTTCAGTCCGGGTGCTTTGGGGCTCGTGGGTTCAGTCCGGGTGCTTTGGGGCTTGTTGGTTCAGTCCGGGTGTTTTGGGGCTCGTTGGTTCAGTCCGGGTGCTTTGGGGCTCGTGGGTTCAGTCCGGGTGCTTTGGGGCTTGTTGGTTCAGTCCGAGGCTCGTTGGTTCAGTCCGGGGCTCGTTGGTTCAGTCCGGGTGTTTTGGGGCTAGTGGGTTCAGTCCGGGTGCTTTGGGGCTTGTTGGTTCAGTCCGAGGCTCGTGGGTTCAGTCCGAGGCTCGTTGGTTCAGTCCGGGTGTTTTGGGGCTAGTGGGTTCAGTCCGGGTGTTTTGGGGCTAGTGGGTTCAGTCCGGGTGTTTTGGGGCTCGTTGGTTCAGTCCGGGTGTTTCGGGGCTAGTGGGTTCAGTCCGGGTGTTTTGGGGCTAGTGGGTTCAGTCCGGGTGTTTTGGGGCTCGTTGGTTCAGTCCGGGTGCTTTGGGGCTCGTTGGTTCAGTCTGGGTGTTTTGGGGCTCGTTGGTTCAGTCCGGGTGTTCCGGGGCTCGTGGGTTCAGTCCGGGTGCTTTGGGGCTCGTGGGTTCAGTCCGGGTGTTTCGGGGCTCGTTGGTTCAGTCCGGGTGCTTTGGGGCTCGTGGGTTCAGTCCGGGTGTTCCGGGGCTCGTGGGTTCAGTCCGGGTGCTTTGGGGCTCGTGGGTTCAGTCCGGGTGCTTTGGGGCTCGTGGGTTCAGTCCGGGTGCTTTGGGGCTCGTTGGTTCAGTCCGGGTGCTTTGGGGCTCGTGGGTTCAGTCCGGGTGCTTTGGGGCTTGTTGGTTCAGTCCGGGTGTTTTGGGGCTCGTTGGTTCAGTCCGGGTGCTTTGGGGCTCGTGGGTTCAGTCCGGGTGCTTTGGGGCTTGTTGGTTCAGTCCGAGGCTCGTTGGTTCAGTCCGGGTGTTTTGGGGCTCGTGGGTTCAGTCCGGGGCTCGTTGGTTCAGTCCGGGTGTTTTGGGGCTCGTTGGTTCAGTCCGGGTGTTTCGGGGCTCGTGGGTTCAGTCCGGGGCTCGTTGGTTCAGTCCGGGTGTTTCGGGGCTCGTGGGTTCAGTCCGGGGCTCGTTGGTTCAGTCCGGGTGCAGGGTCCGCGGCAGCTCGTTGGTTCAGTCCGGGTGTTTTGGGGCTTGTTGGTTCAGTCCGGGTGTTTCGGGGCTCGTTGGTTCAGTCCAGGTGTTTTGGGGCTCGTTGGTTCAGTCCGGGTGTTTCGGGGCTCGTGGGTTCAGTCCGAGGCTCGTTGGTTCAGTCCGGGTGTTTTGGGGCTAGTGGGTTCAGTCCGGGTGTTTCGGGGCTCGTGGGTTCAGTCCGAGGCTCGTTGGTTCAGTCCGGGTGTTTTGGGGCTAGTGGGTTCAGTCCGGGTGTTTCGGGGCTCGTGGGTTCAGTCCGAGGCTCGTTGGTTCAGTCCGGGTGCTTTGGGGCTCGTGGGTTCAGTCCGGGTGTTTCGGGGCTCGTGGGTTCAGTCCGGGTGTTTTGGGGCTAGTGGGTTCAGTCCGGGTGTTTTGGGGCTCGTTGGTTCAGTCCGGGTGTTTTGGGGCTCGTGGGTTCAGTCCGGGTGTTTCGGGGCTCGTGGGTTCAGTCCGGGTGTTTTGGGGCTAGTGGGTTCAGTCCGGGTGTTTTGGGGCTCGTTGGTTCAGTCCGGGTGTTTTGGGGCTTGTGGGTTCAGTCCGGGTGTTTTGGGGCTCGTTGGTTCAGTCCGGGTGTTTTGGGGCTCGTTGGTTCAGTCCGGGTGTTTCGGGGCTCGTGGGTTCAGTCCGGGGCTCGTTGGTTCAGTCCGGGTGCAGGGTCCGCGGCAGCTCGTTGGTCAGGATGTGCCAGCGCTCGATGCGGCGCCCGCGGTTCTTCAGGCAGTCGCTCCAGTGCTTCAGAGCGTCGCCCTGAGCCTGGGCGCCCAGACACACGCCCCCTGCAGGAGAGGACAACAACTGCATCAACACAAACTCAGGCAAATGCAGGTTTGTGATAGAAGCATTTTTCCACATTCTCATGTAAAGTCGTGTAAAAAGAGGGTGAACATAAAGAATAACAATAACAGTATCTGTGTGTGAGTTTGAGCGACGCATAAACACAGAACAGACCAAATCAACCATTACAGAGGATTTATTTCCTGTTGGTGATTGTGAAAGTTCCTCTGTCCTGGGTCGACAAACCCTGACATGGAGCTTTTGGATAAGTTGAGCTCCAAAGTGAGCTTCAGTTAACCCTGGGTTTCTCTGAGGATTCGTGAGGCGTTCATGTGAAACAGGAAGAGTCAGCGTCAAGCGGCCGCACAGACACAGCTTCACATTTAGAAATAATATTCAAACTAAAATGCAACACTATGTAGTATGTTGTGAACGTGATGAAAGCCTTTTTCATGTTCGAAGGAGGAAGACACGCACATCCCAAAAAAACTTAAAAAGCGTGCCGGACCGAATAAGTAGACAAACAAAAAAACAGAGGATCCGCACAGCTTTCTTAGCTCCCAAGTAGCGATTTATTGATGATATAGCACCTAAGTGGTAACGTTTCGGGCTTTAGCCCTTCATCAGACAAAGGTGTGCCACAGATGCACCTGTATTTGAGTGGGCTGAGTGGCTTGTCATGTGACAAATACAAGCCAATCAGAATGACAGTGTTAAACAGAAAAAGTTGAGAGATGTCATATGTCTCAAATGCAGAGTAATCAATAACATGAGTAATCAATAACATGACATTAGAGTCTCTCTACACAATAGCATCAAACATTTTTTAGAAAAAACATCATACAGTATTCTATTGATAATGCATCCTGGCAAATTGAAAGTGTCAAAGTGAAAGAGTAAAAACAAAAAACAAAAGCTGTGGCCACAGCACCAAAGAAGTGATAAAAAACTTCTTTGGTGCTGTGGCCACAGCTTTTGTTTTTTGTTTTTACTCTTTCACTTTGACACTTTCAATTTGCCAGGATGCATTATCAATAGAATACTGTATGATGTTTTTTCTAAAAAATGTTTGATGCTATTGTGTAGAGAGACTCTAATGTCATGTTATTGATTACTCATGTTATTGATTACTCTGCATTTGAGACATATGACATCTCTCAACTTTTTCTGTTTAACACTGTCATTCTGATTGGCTTGTATTTGTCACATGACAAGCCACTCAGCCCACTCAAATACAGGTGCATCTGTGGCACACCTTTGTCTGATGAAGGGCTAAAGCCCGAAACGTTACCACTTAGGTGCTATATCATCAATAAATCGCTACTTGGGAGCTAAGAAAGCTGTGCGGATCCTCTGTTTTTTTGTTAGCCTTTTTCATGTTCTCATCTATCGTCCGCCGCCGTCGATGCCTCTACTTTATAAAATCCCTGCCGCGTTCATATAAAGGACTTCTCTCTCCTCCTCTCCCCTCTGCAAAACCAGGGTTAATGCTAAGCTAACCCCCTCTAGCTTCATGGAGTCCATTGACTGTAAACGTATTGGAGGATAGCTGCCTCATTAATATGCGTGATGTCATCATATTATCGTGATATTCTTTCCGTATTGGCTGCAACAATATACGGCACAGTGGTCACATGTTTCAGCTCTTGCACATTTTTGTCGTGATACTTGGTACATACCTTACCTGTGTCTCGCGCAGTGAGGCGGTTTTCAGACAAAATATGGAAATATGAACCAATAAAAGCGTGAGGACGTGTGCCCCTCGTGTTTAAAACAACAGAAGAAACTCCGGCTGGTTCTGAGGAGGATTAGAGACTTTCCTTTTGTGAAAGTTTGAGGAACTACTGAAGCAGGACGGGTTCTTCCTGCTCCCACACTGCTCGGCCTCTGAGGGCCCGTGGTTCCGCCTCACTCACCGATGAAGTCGTTGGAGCGGCCGAGGTCGTAGTCCCAGACCGTCACCTCCAGAGTCTTACAGCTCAGCTCCGACAGAGAGATGTCGTAGAAGAACTCCTCGTTGAACTCCGGGTTCAGAGTCTTCTTGATCACTTGGGTTTTGTGCTTGGATTTCTTCTGCAGGTCGGGCTTCAGGTAACTGCACAAACAGAGAGAGCAAAGAGAAGCAGCGCCTACAGTTATATCAGAGGTGCAGATGTGAAGGAAAGAATCAGTGTCGTTTTGATCGCCATTGTTTGAGAACAGCTTCACAAAGTAGGAATGCTTCTCGGTGCAACAGCTATAAAGACTTTAAAACTATAAAGCTATGAGGACATGCAGAAGGAATATTAATGTGGCATTACCGATGTTATTGTTAAATATAGGCTAGTAGATTTGATTCATTAATATTTATTGGTATATAGCATCGGAACAGCAGCAGATGGCGCTCAACGCCTTCAAATCGTATAAAAGCCCGTTCGTTCATTCGTCCTCTGCTATTCTCCGTACTTCTGCCTTGGGTCCGCGGGGCCGGGAGCCCAGGCTGTGTTTACGTCTCCTGTCAGGAGAGACGAGCTCCATGGCGTCCAAGGCTCTGCTCGGTGACGGCGGGTCTGCGGGGGTCCTCGTGTGAGCACCAGCGAGCGTCATGCTCCTACTTTCATGTTACAGTCTGACATTATCTTTCATTTACAGGTCGAGGGCTTCGGTCAGCTCCCTGCTCTTTGTTTCTCTGCTGCCTTGCTTTCATTAGTGTCCGTTCTGTGAAGAACAAATGAAGAAAACCTACCTGAAACCTGAAAATGGAAATGCGATTTTAAATGAAACAAATGTGATCAAATAAATATCAAGTATACTTTTGGAACATTTTCTATCATTGAACGAACCTGCGAGCCTTTTAGACGTGGTGTTGTCTTTTGTGTTTCTATTTGATTTAAATCCTGCTAAATTATCACCGCTCGTCTTCCTACATTAATATAAATAATAAAAAGTGTATTTACAGACGTGCAGGTGCAGAAAGCAGAGGGTCTGAGTGTGGACAGTCCACATAGTGTCCACGCTCAGACCCTCACACACTCAGGAAGTCAAAGACATGTTCACTGAATGGCTCACGTCTGGGCAGAACCTTCTCCAGATCATGGTTTCCTCACGTGCACCACCGCCTGACAAACACGCGTGTCCGATAGTTACATGTGGCCGACCTGACACTTACATTTTGACGTAGGGGTCGGAGAAGCCGTTGACGTCCATGGCGGCCAGGTGAGCGCAGCGCTTGACCCCGACGCAGAGGCCTGTCTTCGGGACGTCGTCCGGGATCTCCTGGAGGTCCTGGAGGTCACCTGGAGCTGAGAGCACCTGCAGGGAGAGCAGGAGGCGGCCACGCTCCTCCAGGCTCTGCAGCTGCTCCTTCTCCCACTGACACAACACCAGGGGAAACGTTACACTGATCTCCACTCTGTACCTTCATCCCCAGGTTAACCCCGAAACCCCCACCCTCCAGTTTGGCTTTACCCGAATCTAAAAGAAAGTGAAAACACAACTTGTTTGTTCAAATGTTGTTTCAGTCTCGTCCTGGACCTGATTTATTTCTGTAAAAATAGATTCTGTTCCGTGTGTTTGCCTCTTCTCGTCGGCCGTGGTTAAAAACCTCCCTCTGTGTTTTTGTCTCATTTCGTTTTGAAACTTTGACCTTCTGCGGCGCTCGTGAACTTCAGCCGCCGCTCTTTTGTTCCGCGCCGCGAGAACCGCGTTTCATTTACCAAAACAAACATGGGAAAGGTCACGACGGACGAGCACGGATTCAGCACCGGCCAGAGCGGTTTGTGTTACTGTTACTGAGGAGACATGTTGTACAGACACACTAGGGGGCGCTGTGGCTTCTCACTGAGCCTCAAGTTTAACATCTGCTTCTCCTGATGTGAAACTTCTCATTCACTGGAAAAAAAACATTGAAATAAGGAGATCATGTGACCAATTTTTTTAGGATTTAAAGCCTGTCGAACGGTGGTTCCCAAACTGGGTTCTGGTGCCCCCTGGAGGTCCTTAGAGGCACTTCAGGAGGCTCCAAAGGGCTTCTACACATTAAATACATACTACGAAATTGGAAATGTTTCCCTTTTTTATTTGTATACATTTTTCCCTAATCTTTTGTACATTTTTTTATTTTATTTTTATTTTACCTCCTTCTCCCCATTTTTCTTTTTCAAAAATTTGACAAATTTTTGGTGCCAATTTTTTCCTCGATTTATTTGTTTAATTTTTGTTTACTATTTTTTAATTTTTTATTTGTTCTCATTTCTTGATATTGGAGATAAACTTGATATTGTACATTTGCATTTCTTCCAAACATCGATTTGATCTTGTAGGCGATATATTGCCCACCTCTTCCGTTACCATAGTTACCAACAGGACTCTTAGCTCTTAACGTGGACCCTGCAGGCGCTCAGGCCCTCGCAGTATTCTCACCCTTATGTCCGCTTCGAAAGTTTCTATTAAAAACGGTTTTATCTGAAAAGGACAGACCTCACGCAGGTAACAGGAGATCCCTCTGAGGGCTTCGCCGGTCGCCGACGGAGACGGCAACTGTGGAGAGAGACACGCTTCAAAACCTACTCTGCAAATATGGTTAATGCTGTTTGAAATGCAAATGTCCATCTGTCCACGACAGGCAACGGCTGTGAGGGTCTGGAGGAGTGAGAGTACCTCACAGGGGAGAAGCGTTAGTAACAGTCGCAGTCACTGTAGTAGTATTAGTATAGTAGTAGAAGAAGAAGAAGTAGTAGTAGTAGTAGTAGTAGTAGTAGTGGTAGTAGTAGTAGTAGTAGAGACAGTAGAAGAAGAAGCAGCAGTAGAAGAAGTAGAAGTAGTAGCAGTAGTAGAAGCAGAAGAAGAAGAAGTAGTAGAAACAGTAGAAGAAGAAGCAGCAGTAGAAGAAGTAGAAGTAGTAGCAGTAGTAGAAGCAGAAGAAGAAGAAGTAGTAGAAACAGTAGAAACAGTAGAAGAAGAAGAACTATTTGCAGTAGTAGTAGTAGTAGTGATGTGATAAGGTGATCTGGCACAAGATTGAATTTGTGGTTTTATTTTTGATATTATGCATTTTGTTTTTTGTGAATGAACTTTGGTCCCTCCCTTTGCGCTTGTTGCCATGACAGCAGGATCACATGACTTTACGCTTCTAATCCTGATCCCAGTGCAATCAATGCACCCGCACGGTTAGAGCCGAAATGGGGAAACTAAATTGGGGAAGAAATGGTGGAAACTAAAAAGACAGAGGGCTGAGAGACAGAGGAGGCTCAGGGCGGGGTGTGTGTGTGTGTGTGTGTGTGTGTGCGTGTGTGTGTGGGGGGGGGGGTTCCCTAGAGGTTTTCAATCTCTAGGGACTTTTCTTTTTAAATAAAGGTTAAATTAAAAGATTAAGAAAAAAACATAGAAGAAATGGTATGGGGTAAACTCAGCCGGGCCTGTCGTTGAGAAATGCAATGGCTTAGAGAGTCCTGAGGGCAGAGGGTTGAGTCCTGAGGGCAGAGGGTTGAGTCCTGAGGGCAGAGGGTTGAGTCCTGAGGGCAGAGGGTTGAGTCCTGAGGGCAGAGGGTGAGTCCTGAGGGCAGAGGGTGAGTCCTGAGGGCAGAGGGGTGAGTCCTGAGGGCAGAGGGTGAGTCCTGAGGGCAGAGGGTGAGTCCTGAGGGCAGAGGGGTGAGTCCTGAGGGCAGAGGGTTGAGTCCTGAGGGCAGAGGGTTGAGTCCTGAGGGCAGAGGGTTGAGTCCTGAGGGCAGAGGGTTGAGTCCTGAGGGCAGAGGGTTGAGTCCTGAGGGCAGAGGGTGAGTCCTGAGGGCAGAGGGGTGAGTCCTGAGGGCAGAGGGGTGAGTCCTGAGGGCAGAGGGTTGAGTCCTGAGGGCAGAGGGTGAGTCCTGAGGGCAGAGGGTTGAGTCCTGAGGGCAGAGGGTGAGTCCTGAGGGCAGAGGGGTGAGTCCTGAGGGCAGAGGGTTGAGTCCTGAGGGCAGAGGGTTGAGTCCTGAGGGCAGAGGGAAGAGTCCTGAGGGCAGAGGGGTGAGTCCTGAGGGCAGAGGGTTGAGTCCTGAGGGCAGAGGGTGAGTCCTGAGGGCAGAGGGGTGAGTCCTGAGGGCAGAGGGTTGAGTCCTGAGGGCAGAGGGTTGAGTCCTGAGGGCAGAGGGAAGAGTCCTGAGGGCAGAGGGTTGAGTCCTGAGGGCAGAGGGTTGAGTCCTGAGGGCAGAGGGTGAGTCCTGAGGGCAGAGGGGTGAGTCCTGAGGGCAGAGGGGTGAGTCCTGAGGGCAGAGGGTTGAGTCCTGAGGGCAGAGGGTTGAGTCCTGAGGGCAGAGGGTTGAGTCCTGAGGGCAGAGGGTGAGTCCTGAGGGCAGAGGGTTGAGTCCTGAGGGCAGAGGGTGAGTCCTGAGGGCAGAGGGTGAGTCCTGAGGGCAGAGGGTTGAGTCCTGAGGGCAGAGGGTTGAGTCCTGAGGGCAGAGGGTTGAGTCCTGAGGGCAGAGGGGTGAGTCCTGAGGGCAGAGGGTTGAGTCCTGAGGGCAGAGGGTGAGTCCTGAGGGCAGAGGGGTGAGTCCTGAGGGCAGAGGGTTGAGTCCTGAGGGCAGAGGGGTGAGTCCTGAGGGCAGAGTGAAGAGTCCTGAGGGCAGAGGGGTGAGTCCTGAGGGCAGAGGGAAGAGTCCTGAGGGCAGAGGGAAGAGTCCCGAGGGCAGAGGGAAGAGTCCTGAGGGCAGAGGGAAGAGTCCCGAGGGCAGAGGGAAGAGTCCTGAGGGCAGAGGGAAGAGTCCCGAGGGCAGAGGGAAGAGTCCCGAGGGCAGAGGGGTGAGTCCCGAGGGCAGAGGGGTGAGTCCCGAGGGCAGAGTGAAGAGTCCCGAGGGCAGAGTGAAGAGTCCCGAGGGCAGAGTGAAGAGTCCCGAGGGCAGAGGGGTGAGTCCCGAGGGCAGAGGGGTGAGTCCCGAGGGCAGAGGGAAGAGTCCCGAGGGCAGAGGGAAGAGTCCCGAGGGCAGAGGGAAGAGTCCCGAGGGCAGAGGGAAGAGTCCCGAGGGCAGAGGGGTGAGTCCCGAGGGCAGAGTGAAGAGTCCCGAGGGCAGAGTGAAGAGTCCCGAGGGCAGAGTGAAGAGTCCCGAGGGCAGAGTGAAGAGTCCCGAGGGCAGAGGGTGAGTCCCGAGGGCAGAGGGTGAGTCCCGAGGGCAGAGGGTGAGCCCTGGCCACCCTGAGCAGCCTCGTCACCGAAGGAGAGGAGTCGTGGACAATTCAAATCGATTTTACAGTTATTTTTATGAGCTCAGTTTTAAATGTAGTGAAGTCAAATCTCAAAATACTTGTATGTGTTTTATTGTCTCTGCTCTCACACTCGTCATAGTGCAATAATCACCCCCACTGCTCAGCCTTAGTCAAAACTCATCTTCCCAGAACTTAATCTCCACCCGTTACAGTAGCAGTAAAGGCAGGTGTGGAAGCGTTAGTAGTAGTAGTAGTAGTAGTAGTAGTAGTAGTGGTAGTGGTAGTAGCAGTAGTAGTAGTAGTAGTAGTAGTAGCAGCAGTAGCAGTAGTAGTAGTAGTAGTAGTAGTAGTAGTAGTAGTAGCAGCAGTAGCAGTAGTAGTAGTAGTAGTAGTAGTAGTAGTAGTAGTAGTGGTAGTGGTAGTAGCAGTAGTAGTAGTAGTAGTAGTAGTAGCAGCAGTAGCAGTAGTAGTAGTAGTAGTAGTAGTAGTAGTAGTAGAAGTAGCAGTAGCAGTAGTAGTAGTAGTGGTAGTAGTAGTAGTAGCAGCAGTAGCAGTAGTAGCAGCAGTAGCAGTAGCAGTAGTAGTAGTAGTAGTAGAAGTAGCAGCAGTAGCAGTAGTAGCAGTGGTAGTAGTAGTAGTAGTAGTGGTAGTGGTAGTGGTAGTGGTAGTGGTAGTAGTAGTAGTAGTAGTAGCAGTAGTAGTAGTAGTAGTAGTAGTAGTAGTAGTGGTAGTGGTAGCGGTAGCGGTAGCAGTATTAGTAGCAGTAGCAGTAGCAGTAGTAGTAGTGGTGGTAGTGGTAGTAGTAGTGGTAGTAGTAGCAGTAGTAGTAGTAGTAGTAGTAGTAGTACTCACAGGAGGCGGGTGTTCGAGGCAGGTGTGGAAGCGTTTGGTTTGGTCGGGTTTGACTCGTTTCAGAGCGACTCGTGATTCTCCGATCAGTTCATTATGAGTCAGTTTGTCCTCATCGCAAACCGTCAGCCTAGGACACGAGGAGACAAGGAGGCAAGGACATAAGGACACGAGGAGACAAGGAGGCAAGGACATAAGGACACGAGGAGACAAGGAGGCAAGGACATAAGGACACGAGGAGACAAGGAGGAAAGGACACGAGGAGGCAAGGACATAAGGACACGAGGAGACAGCAAGGCAAGGACATAAGGACACGAGGAGATAAGGAGACAAGGACATAAGGACACGAGGAGACAAGGAGGAAAGGACACGAGGAGACAAGGACATAAGGACACGAGGAGACAAGGAGGCAAGGACATAAGGACACAAGGAGGCAAGGACATAAGGACACGATTTTTTAAACGAATCGAGCCAGAAAACTAAACTCCTCATATAATGACGATAAAACTGATGTTTGAAAAATGAGTGCGAATAAAAATAAAAACAAGAGGCTCTCGCGGAACTCCATCAGCTGCACCGAGGCAGACCCAGGACCCCCCCCCCCCCCCCCCCCCCCGTGACTCACACAGGACCCCCCCCCCCCCCCCCGTGACTCACCGGAGGGTCTTGCGGTGCAGGTCCTCGGCCGTGATCCCGGTGTAGGTCAGCGTCTCGTTCCAGACCGGGTTCAGACTGTTCCTGATGGTCCTGGTCTTCAGCTTATTGGCCTGAAACACGCGTTAGTCCCGGGTTTGAACACATGCAAGCGGCGGCGGCGGCGAGGGCGGCGGCGAGGGCGGCCGTACCTTACACGCTCCCGGCAGCAGGTGCAGTTTGACGTACGGGTCGGCCAGACCGTTGAAGTCCATGGGCTTCAGACCCTGAAACAGAAGAAGCAGGACCACGGTGAGGACCTCGCTCGGGTTCGTGATGAACGTTTTACTGCAGCGACGTCGAGACGCGGAAACAGATCTGGAGCTCGGGTTCTCCTCGTGTTACGTTTGGGAAAGTTCCAAAAATCTTTTAGAAAAAAAAATGTCATTTTTGTGAAAATGTTAATTTTTAGATTTTGAAAAGTTTGGATAATTTTAGAAAAGTTTAAAAAATATTTAAATTTTTTTTATTTAAAAGTTTTGGCAATTTTGAAAAGTTTGGATTTTTTTTTTTAAGTTTTTAAATGTTTTGTGTGAAAATGTTTGATCTTTTAATTCATTTGAAGTTTGGAAAGTTTTGGAAACAGTTTGGAAAATTAACTCCAACATGTCTGTGTGGCTCCCTGGTCTTTCCCACGCTGCTTCATTCACAAATACTGACATGTTTGGTATCCACGTGTAGCAGGAAAGGCCGTGACCGAGATGACGCTGTAATCCAAATATGGTCATTTCCTGGGAGACAGAGCGGCTAAAGACGGGAGGAATAAACACAGGGACTGAACTTTAGGGCCGTTTTCCAGAAGACTCCACACAGGAGCTTTAAACCCAGAAAACAGATTTTTTCTTTTTCACTAATAAGTTTATTTAAAAACTAAACCAGATCCAAAATCCCTCTGAGCAAATCCCAAAGTAAAGCCACACATTTAAACGTGGCTCTGTCTAACCCCTCTGCCACTGCGGGTCGGGAGGTTTCCAGCCCGGTCCTGTTGATGGATGAGCGGCTGATTCGTGCCGACGTTTGACATTTGCAGGTGATGGACTTTAATGAATCTGAGCTGAAAATTAATGAACATTGAGCGAGGAGTGACATCATCTGCATACAGAGTGACATCATCTGCATACGGAGTGACATCATCTGCATACAGCTCGTCAGTCGTGTCAGAGGGATTTTTCTTTATCTAATTCCTGCCTCTTTTATTAATCTTTAAATTCCAATAAAAAGGACAAATTACCTTTGGTTTTACAGACTTCTTCAGTAACGACTTTATTCAAATACGAAATGACAATTACAAAATAGAAATGGCTTCGGTTAAAGGTCGTGACTGAAATAAACTGACCTTGGCACGAAGAAGTGTGCAGTGCAGCTGACTGGAGCCCTGCTCGTACAGGAGCTCGAACTCCAGGGTCCCCAGGGCTGCTGTAAGAGAGGGGGGGGGAGAGAGAGGAGAGAGGGGGGGAGGGGAGAGAGGGAGGAGAGAGGGGGGAGAGGGGAGAGAGAGAGAGGGGGGGGAGAGGGGAGAGAGAGGGGGGAGAGAGAGAAGAGAGGGGAGAGAGAGGGGGGGAGGGGAGAGAGGAGACAGGGGGGGAGAGAGGGAGGAGAGAGGGGAGAGAGAGAGGGGAGAGAGAGAGAGGGGGGGAGAGAGGGGAGAGAGGGAGGGGGGGGAGGGGAGAGAGAGAGAGGGGAGGGGGAGAGAGGAGACAGGGGGGGGAGAGAGAGGGGGAGAGGGAGGGGGGAGAGAGAGGGAGGGGGGGAGGGGAGAGAGAGGGGAGAGAGAGAGGGGAGAGAGAGAGGGGGGGAGGGGAGAGAGGAGACAGGGGGGGAGAGAGGGAGGAGAGAGGGGAGAGAGAGGGGGGGGGGAGAGAGAGGGGGGAGAGAGAGAAGAGAGGGGAGAGAGAGGGGGGGAGGGGAGAGAGGAGACAGGGGGGGAGAGAGGGAGGAGAGAGGGGAGAGAGAGAGGGGAGAGAGAGAGGGGGGGAGAGAGGGGAGAGAGGGAGGGGGGAGGGGAGAGAGAGAGAGGGGAGAGAGAGGGGGGAGGGGGAGAGAGGAGACAGGGGGGGGGAGAGAGAGGGGGAGAGGGAGGGGGGAGAGAGAGGAGAGAGGGAGGGGGGAGGGGAGAGAAAGAGAGGGGGAGAGAGAGGGGAGAGAGAGAGGGGGGGAGGGGAGAGAGGAGACAGGGGGGGGAGAGAGGGAGGAGAGAGGGGAGAGAGAGGGGGGAGAGAGAGAGAGGGGAGAGAGAGGAGAGAGGGAGGGGGGGAGGGGAGAGAGAGAGAGGGGGGAGGGAGGATGGGGTGAAAGGAGAAAACAGTTTAAAGCCGTGTAGGTTCAAACCGAGGGATGGACCTCAGAGTGAAGAGACAGAAATATGAAACTGGAGCTGATTCTGGTTTTGTTGTTTTGTTCTGAACAAATCGGGCCCGAGGTGGAAAAGATAAAGAACTCGTGTTTTTCATCGATGCGTCACAACGAAAACAGGTCCTTTTCAAATCCCCCACACTCTCCTCCTGCAGACCTTCTGCGCTGGTTTGAGCTGATGCAGATGTTGAGTGGGTGGAGCCTCAGTGTGTGGGCGGATCCACCACAGCAGACACAGGGAGGAGGTCAGAGCGGGAGGAGGTCAGAGCGGGAGGAGGCCAGAGCGGGAGGAGGTCAGAGCAGGAGGAGGTCAGAGCGGGAGGAGGTCAGAGCAGGAGGAGGTCAGAGCGGGAGGAGGTCAGAGCGGGAGGAGGTCAGAGCGGGAGGAGATCAGAGCGGGAGGAGATCAGAGCGGGAGGAGGTCAGAGCGGGAGGAGGTCAGAGCGGGAGCAGGTCAGAGCGGGAGGAGGTCAGAGCGGGAGGAGGTCAGAGCGGGAGGAGGTCAGAGCGGGAGCAGGTCAGAGCGGGAGGAGGTCAGAGCGGGAGGAGGTCAGAGCGGGAGGAGGTCAGAGCAGGAGGAGGTCAGGAGGTCAGAGTGGGAGGGGCTCACTCAGGACTCAGAGCCTCATGACTGTGACTAAAGAGCTCCTAAAGCCTCTTGGATTCAGACAAAAGAGAAAATCGGATCAAAATCGGAGAGAGAGAGAAAGTTTAATCCAGTCTGTTCATAACACGGAGCCGAGAAACTAATATCTGCCCAACGCTGTGAGCTGTGTGTCACATTAAACATGAGAGAGGGAGGAGAGAGAGAGGAGGAAGAGGAGAGAGAGAGGAGAGAGAGAGGAGGAAGAGGAGAGAGAGAGGAGAGAGAGAGAGAAGGGGAGAGAGAGGGAGGAGGAGAGAGAGGGAGGAGGAGAGAGAGAGAAGGAAGAGGAGAGAGAGAGAAGGGGAGAGAGAAGGAAGAGGAGAGAGACAGAAACCTCTCTAGTAAACGCCCTTCTCTCTCTCTGTGATTAGTCGTGATTAATCGACGCCGCTTGTGCCGAAGGTAAAACGGGTTCAAGAGTCTGGGGCTTTGCTGCTTCAGGTCCTGCACGACTATAATTAATATTACGATCTACCGGGAGATCTGGAGTCTCCAAGTTTTAGTCCGGATTTAAATCCAATCCAGACGCTGGTGTGACCTTTCCAATATGGCGGAGGTTTTTAAGTTCAGAGGCGATCATGTGATAATCGTTTCCTCGACCGGGAGTCAGTGGCGGCTGGTGATGTAAAGTCTGGAGACTAATCGGAGACTCGCTGCTCACAGAGTCTCCGACAGGACTCACGGAAACGTTTCTGTGCGTCTCTATGCGGAGTAAAACTTTGGAACAAACTAGATATACAAAAAAAGCCATGTCAAAATATTCATGAACTCAAACTGTTCTACAAATATAGAATCTTTAATTTGAGTTAGCATTTAGCCTCTCCTCTATGGGGCCAAACGGGGGTGAAGTTAGTCAAGCTCTTCCACATTTCCCCTATTTACATACAGTTACACAATCCCAGTCTAGTTACACAAAATTAAACATGTGGATTTGCTTAGTGGATAAAAAGGGGAACTATATTGTGAGGCGTAATAACACCTTAGGAGCGCTTCGTCGTCCGCGCAGGAATACCTTCAGAATTCTTTAGGAGTGAAGGTATTACTGCGAGTACGTAACTGTATTTAAAAAGGAGAAACGTGGAAGAGCTTCACCCCCGTTTGGCCCCATAGAGGAGAGGAGGAGAGGCTAAACGCTAACAACATCTTTGGTCTTTTTGCGTGACTGAGCGCACATGTAAAGACCAGACAGTTATGCATCCACTCGTCTAAGCTCAGGTAAGAACAGTTTGTGCCACTGCCTAAAATGAATAAATGAAAAGAAAAAGAGCGGTCCCAGGATTGACCCTTGGGGGACTCCTCAGCTGGTCATGGCACACATGGAACAAACACGTCTTGTTTTCTGAGGTTACGACACATTAACGTGAAAAGGTGTTTATGTGTCGCTTGTGTTGGATTTCCCGGACTCTGCACAGACCCACAAACACATTAACTCGTTCATATTTTGAAACAGAAGAGATGAAGTTTAGTTTTTATTTCATGCAGTGGGCACCAGAGGAGTTTCTGTATTTCAGACTGACCGAGGGAAGCGTCTGGGGGAGAGCGAGGCCATGTTTTATTCCAGTGTTATTTTTATGAATCCAGAATGAGGCCGCTCTGCTCGCTGTCTCTCGCCGCGGCGGAGCACAGATGCTTTTCCTGACAGTGAAATACTCTTTGTTTTTTTTCCGGGGGAAGCCTCAGAAGATTTAATGATGAAACGCGGAGCGTGACGGAGCAAAGCGGAGACGAAGGCGCCGCAGCCCGACGCCGCCAGGACCACGGGAAATGTCACGCTTACACGGACTTAATGAGCGGCGATGCTGATACCCCTGTACACCCGTGTGCTTTCTGCCCTGTACACCCGTGTGCTTTCTGCCCTGTACATCCGTGTTCTTTCTGCCCTGTACATCCGTGTTCTTTCTGCCCTGTACATCCGTGTTCTTTCTGCCCTGTACATCCGTGTTCTTTCTGCCCTGTACACCCGTGTGCTTTCTGCCCTGTACATCCGTGTTCTTTCTGCCCTGTACACCCGTGTTCTTTCTGCCCTGTACACCCGTGTTCTTTCTGCCCTGTACACCCGTGTTCTTTCTGCCCTGTACACCCGTGTTCTTTCTGCCCTGTACACCCGTGTTCTTTCTGCCCTGTACACCCGTGTTCTTTCTGCCCTGTATATCCGTGTTCTTTCTGCCCTGTACACCCGTGTTCTTTCTGCCCTGTACATCCGTGTTCTTTCTGCCCTGTACATCCGTGTTCTTTCTGCCCTGTACATCCGTGTTCTTTCTGCCCTGTACACCCGTGTTCTTTCTGCCCTGTACACCCGTGTTCTTTCTGCCCTGTACATCCGTGTTCTTTCTGCCCTGTACATCCGTGTTCTTTCTGCCCTGTACACCCGTGTTCTTTCTGCCCTGTACACCCGTGTTCTTTCTGCCCCGTACACCCGTGTTCTTTCTGCCCTGTACACCCGTGTTCTTTCTGCCCTGTACATCCGTGTTCTTTCTGCCCTGTACACCCGTGTTCTTTCTGCCCTGTACATCCGTGTTCTTTCTGCCCTGTACATCCGTGTTCTTTCTGCCCTGTACATCCTGAACCGAGGCCTCCAGGTGCATTCGCTTTTACGTAAATATTGTGTTAAGAACTTTCATTAGATTGTGTTCACCTCATTCCGCCCCGCCCACTATTTTCCAGAATGAGGTGATTTTTTGTTTAAACTCGAGTGTGTTGAACTGAAGCGCTGCCCCCGGGGAGGGAGCAGAGTTTAGAGCCTCAGCACAGACCGGACCACTGCACCAAAGCCAATTAGGCTCCTCTGTCACATTTACATAAACCCTGGAGCACAAAGCTGGAGCTCCCATTACTAATGCCGTCAGGTTTAGGTCCTGAACTTTGACACATCCAAGGCTCTAAACACCAACAAAGCCCACTATTACTTTGTCTTCACAAATAATGTGTTGTATCATTTTGTTAAACGTGTTTTAAAGGAAGACTTCAAGTAGTTTAAGAAATGTATTCAAAAAGAAAAAAAATAAAGGAATAAGTGTGCATTTGCAAAATATGAAAACGACACAACGGTGAGACCTGACATCGTCTCTGGTCCAAAGCATTTGAGGCGTTTTAACAAGTACGTTTCTAAGATCGTCGTCACACAGAGGGCAGTACGTCAGATCCTCCACCTCTTCTTCTCACACAGAGGGCAGTACGTCAGATCCTCCACCTCTTCTTCTCACACAGAGGGCAGTACGTCAGATCCTCCACCTCTTCTTCTCACACAGAGGGCAGTACGTCAGATCCTCCACCTCTTCTTCTCACACCATCACAGAGTCTGTCCACTGGAGTTAGACTGAACCCTTTCTAACACCAGGGGGAGGATTATCACTTTGGAGGAACTCCAACATGGCGAAGACAATCCTGGTCCCTAACACGTCTCTCAGACTATTATTATGAACAAGATCAAACCACACGTTTAAACCTGTCCATCATTTAGATTTCGTTGCTGAGAACATTTTGATTTGAAAACCAGGAGAAAATGTCTAAAGGAACTCTTTCTCGTCTGAAGTTTGGGCTGAATCGTGAACATTAATATTTCATGTGGGAACGGATCGAGGAAATCCGCCTGTTCGAGCGGCGCTTTGTAAACGAGACTCTGGAGACGCAACACAATCAGAGACAGACAGAGGGAGGGAGGGAGGGCGAGAGTTCAGCCCCGGCCTCAGATCACACAGAGGACGGAGCGAAGCGACGCCACAGGAGCAACTCTGGGAAGGGAAGGAATAAATTCAAGAAACAAAATGGGCCGAAATTCAGAGGAAGTCATTGTTAGCGGGTGTTTCAAGATTAGGAAAAAATAAGTATGAAGCTCTCTTTAGCCACAGGCAAAACCAAAGTCTTCCACCACACAATCACACTTCACCAATTAAGACAAATTACTTAATACGAACCAAATAAAAGTGCAACTCTGTGGGACGGGTGTGAAGATCCCGGACGAGCCCCAAATTGATACAACTCGGAACAAACCGAGTGGATGAATCAAGTTGTAATTTAATAAAAGGTCATGTAAAGGGTAACGAATTAGCAAACGAAGGCTAATGTGCACAAAAGGTGAACCAATGCTGCCTAAACTAAAGCCCTGTTCGCACGGGATTAGAATGGCCCTTTGTAACGATGAAGAGGGTCCTGCTCCCCCATGTGATCCTTGTGCTTCGGTTTGGTCAAATCTGTCCGTCCATTAGCCTCCTGTCTTCGTAGTTTAGCCGTTGTTCAGCGGTTTACAGAGACGTGTTTACATTTCAGTAAATAAACATAAACAGGCTACGCTAAGCGGCGCGGAGAATGCCACAAACTATATATTTATGGAAATGAGGCGCGGGTCAGATTTAGTTGTTTGCCCTCGGGGAGGCTTTTGGAAAGGTCCAGTCTAAACTTTACGTAAATGTGAAGTCAACGAAAATTCACGTTGTGAAAGTGGGCGGGACCAAACAACCACTTTTCAAAAGTGGGGGGGCCATGTCCCCCTCACGATGAATGGGTATATTTACTTTTTACCTGAGGTCCCCAGGTCGTTCTAATCCCAAGCGAATTGGTCCTAAAACAAAATCTAAAACTAAACAAAACACTCACACAGAACTAACTGAGGTCTCGGACAAAAAAACAGTGTCTCTGAACACACACTAATGCTAATGCTAATGCTAATGCTAATGCTAACAACGAAGAAACACAGAATGACATTCTGAGCACAAAGGCCAGCAGCCCTGAATGGCAGGTGAGCTATGCGTTAAAGGCGTGGCTTCCACAGGTGTCCAAATGATTAGCAGGTGTTCTGACGCCGCACCAATCAGGAGTGGGAAGCAGCAGCTTCCTCCAATCAGAGGCAACACAGAGGTCAGCCACGCCCACAAACAGAAGGCGGGAGTCTGGAAGCCTGGGGCCGTAACTGTCAATCTCTGTAAAAATATAATAGACGGGATAAAGACCTACATGTCTGCAGTTCCAGATCAGGAAGTTCAAAACCTTTAACCTTTAACCTGCTCCAATATTTATCAACGTTTTCATCTAACCCGATCCAGCTTTACTTATAAAGCACTTTAGCAGCGGTCACGCCGTCTCTCCATCGGCTCTTACATGAACACGATGACGACGTCAACAGAACCATCCCCCTGTGGGATCTGACCAATCAGCAGAGAGCTGTCGCGCTCCACTTCCTGTTTCCCGGGTCTGGCTAAACTCACAGTACGATTCTGTACAAATGAACAGGTTTAACGTGTTGTGATTGAGCCGGATTCATCCAGATGAAAGAAACCGAAGCCTGAACACACGTGTTTTGTTTATGGAGAAAAAAGAGCCCCCCCCCCCCCCCCCCCCCCCCCCGGCAGATCAATCACCGCCAGGAGGTAAAAGACCGACAGCTCTGCCCCCTCAACACGGAGCTGGGAGCTATCAGCCCATCACCAGCCCGCCGCCTGTCGCCGCGGGCAACGCCAGCAAGGGGAGCGCTCTCCGGAACCCAAGCTGTGCCCGACGGTATCACTAACACCAAATAATCCACACTTTCCCCCGAAGCTCCCGACACAAACCGACGGGGGGGGGACAAGTGCTCGCCGCGGGTACGAGAACAACTGCGTTTCCACTGGATTTTAACGTGCATTCTGAAGTTCTGCATTAGTACGAGATGGAAACACAAACCCTGTTAATGCACGTTCTGGAAGATGGAAACAGATTTTTCGCACACATTTTGATGTAGCTGCGGGGGCGGGCCCGGGGGAGGGCGGGGACATGAAAAAGGACATATGACTGTTGGCGTTGGCGACCTGTGGACAGGAGAGGACAGAAGTGAAGAAAAGTGATCCATCTGTAGGATCATCTGGATCTGCTTGATCTTCATTAGAAAATGTAATAAACTCGATCCCCCTGGGATGTTTGTCCGGCAGAGCTGCGAGACTGCAGAGTAGCAGCAGCCGCAGCTAGCTAGTTAAGCTACTTAGCTTAGCTTTAGCGTGTGTCGCCTAAATAAAATGACTCATGACAAGTAAAAACAAGCGACTAATTCCAACAAGGTAATTTAATTTAGCCAAAAACAATACGGATGAGCTCGCACTTCAAGTGAAAGGAAAAACGCACAGTGCGCCCTCTGCTGGTTACATGCTGCAATCGCGCCCTGTAGCCGACTGCTGTTACCATGGAAACAAATGAAAAAGTGCTTTTGTGTAGAGTGTGTGAGTGTGTGAGTGTGTGAGTGTGTAGAGTGTGTAGAGTGTGTAGAGTGTGTGAGGAGAGACTTACTGCAGTCGTCGCTGTCCGAGCTCTGCTGCTCCACGCTGCTGTTCAGAGATGCTCGGCCCGATCCCAAACCCGAGGCACAGGGCCCGAACGCTCGCCCCGGGCCCAGCGGCGACAGCAGGCAGTGGGCGGGGCTAAACGGACCAGGGGAGGGGCCAGGCGGGCTGTGGGCGGGGCTCAGCGTGACAGGGACCGGGCCGAACGGACTCGGGGAGGGGCTTAGCGTGAACGAGGCGGGACTGTACGGGCCGTGGGCGGGGCTCAGGGGGAAAGGGGCGGGGCTCGTGGGGAAAGGGGAGGGGCTGTACGGGCCGTGAGCGGGGCTCGTGGGGAAAGGGGCGGGGCTCAGGGGGAAAGGGGCGGGGTTGTGTGGTCCGTGGGCGGGGCTCAGAGGGAAAGGGGCGGGGTTGTGAGGTCCGTGGGCGGGGCTCAGAGGGAAAGGGGCGGGATTGTGAGGTCCGTGGGCGGGGCTCAGAGGGAAAGGGGCGGGGTTGTGAGGTCCGTGGGCGGGGCTGAGGGGGGCCGGCCCGGGGGAGGGCGGGGACAGGCGGGGGAAGTAGGCGGAGATGGTCCTGATTGGGCGGATGGGCCCCGGACACACGTCGATGGCCATGTGCTCCTGGATGGAGATGCTGAGCCTCGGCGCCCGACGCAGCGCCATCGAGTCTGAGGAGAAACAGGGGCGTGCACATGACGTCACCGCATTAAACAGCCGAGAGTTTAACCTCTGACCCCCCGAGGAACTGGAGGTGAAGCTAAAGAGGAAAACCGCTCGCCCCAAACAGCGATGCTGAGCTTTTGGCCGTATTAGTCCAACAAACTCACAGCTTTATGTGTTTGAGGAAAACTCTACAACTAACCTAAATCAAGTTGAGTACGTTGTGTTCATTATTACCAACGCCGTTTTTAAACGTAAGAGCTCCTTCACAGACGTTCTTTTTGTGGAAAACCTGGTGCAGTTTGTCACAGGGCCAAACTGTTTAAAGCAAACAAAGCTAATCTTTTATAAGGCCTGTAGTAATAAAGCTCAGTGACGCAAATGTTTTGTGTTTATTGAATACATTTACAGGTATCGGGCTGTGAGTGTGAGGTAGCTGCATTTTTAAGGAAAAACTGACAAATGGCTTTAAATAGATGTTTATTACTGGTCACGCATGAGTAAAGTAACGAGCTCCTTTTCCAGAGGAGAAATCAGCTCAACAAGTTTAAAAGGAACGTGACCCAACACTGGAGAGAGAGATGGAAGCCACACCGTGGAGAAGGCTGAGCAACGTTTATTTTAATCGGAGTACTATGTGACCAGTAGTATCAGTACTTTTACTCCAGTAATGAAGCCGAGTACTTTGATCAGCCGTGGCCGTTCCCATCAGTAAACCCTTCGAAGGGGCCTCATGCACCTCAACTCTTTATTCATTCATGGGTTTCCGACTGTCACGAGAACTCTGTCATTTCTAAACGGTCCTTCGAGCCGGATCAGAAACCACTAACTGTGTGGAGCCGCTTTAATTAAACCCTCGCCTCTAACGAGGACGTGGAGACTTTAACTGAAGTACGGGCAAACACTCTGCTGTTCAGTTTAAGTGATTATTGATTAAGTCGAGACGCTGCGGGGGAAAACCGATACTTCACACGCATTTCAGCTCGTTTTCGCCTTAACATCTTAGAGGATGAGAAGACTTCAACTACCGAGTACAGAAGAACATCTTAGTTTTAACACTGGGTAAAATAAAACTCTCTTTACGATGTTTATCCAGGAAGTGACTCCAACATGTCTGTGTCGCTCCCTGGTCTTTCCCGCGCTTATTCATTCACAAATACTGACATGTTTGGTTTCCACGTGTAGCACGAAAGGCTGTGACCGAGATGACGCTGTGATCCAAATATGGTCATTTCCTTTGTGGGAGACAGAGCGGCTAAAGACGGGAGACATAAACACAGGGCGCATGAGCAGACAAAGGGACTAAACCTTAGAGTATCTGCAGATATCCGATATTATGCTTTCTGGAAAGCTCCGTTCTCTGAGTGAAAAAAAGGGAATGGTCTCTTTTCTCCAGATCAATAAAGTCTGATCTTTTCTTTCAAACGAGACGGTAAAGATTCTTTATCATTGAACAAGTATTACTGGACTTTTCTTCACTAAATATCTTCGGCTACATCAAAGGTTTCCAAACTTTCCAGGCTGCGAACCCCGACCTCCTTCTGTTAAATGTAATTAGCATTAATAATAATTAAAGGAGCACAACATTTAAAATCTGTTTTAATGGTGTTAGTTTGGAGACTGAAGTATTTTGATGTTTGACTTAATTTAACTTAAATATGCTGTTTTCAATCAAAAATCAAAAACCTAGAGTATCTAGAGTTTTATTAAATACCTTTGAGTTGCCGCGAGCAATAGAACGCTCCCACTAGCTTTAGCATGCTGTTGCTAGCTGCGACGCAATGGTGGCGGTTCAAACTAACTCAGTGTTTGAATCATAACAACGCCGCCCAAGATGTGACTTCCTGTTTCGTTCCAGCACGCCAAAATAAAAGCACCATCTTATTCATTAGTTCAACTTTCTTTCTGCCAAACTATAACAGACAAAACAGTTAAAATGTGAGTATTTAATTATATTCTTGTAACGTTGCAAGTACCGGCTGAACTCATCATTGAGACGAGCTGTGTGCTTTTATTTTGGCGTGCTGGATCGAAACAGGAAGTCACTTCTTTGGCGGCGTTGATTGATTTTGTGAAAACCGTTTGTTTAAAACGTTGAGGCATCGGTTCAGTATCGGGTATTTGGGATCGATATATCGGATATCGTATGTTTTCCAGTATCGGGTCGGTCTATCCCTGGTTTTCTCCACGTGAGGTTTTCATTCGTCTCTTTAACAACATCTCCACTCCAGTCGCTCCCACAGACTCCACACTTTACAGGCTCAGACTCGGAAGGATTTTTTTTTTTTTTTTTAGTTTATTCAAAAACTAAAAATATCCGAAATCCAACTGAGCGAATCTTTGGAACTGATATGTCTCAAGATAAACCCCCACGTTTAAACCTGGCTCAGAACGTTACAACGCCTTCACGTTTCAGTCGGTAACCCACAGCAGAAGGTTCACAGGAGGACTGCACTGACCTTTGTCTTCTTTCTTCCGTCCTTCCTTCATGTTCACTTCTCTCCTTTCCTTCGTCCTTGTTCCTCGTCTCCTGCTTCCTCTCGCTCACTCATTCTCTGCACAGAGACACAGGACCGGGACTGATCCGGGACCGGGACGGATCCGGGACCGGGACTGATCCGGGACCGGGACGGATCCGGGACCGGGACTGATCCGGGACGTTCTCCACAGCCTCACCGGGGTCCGCCCGACTGAGACTCACACATGTCTTTGGCAAACGCAGCTTCAAACAAACACACAGCTCACGGTGACTGAGGAACATCCAGAGCTCCGGCTTTAGGCATGATCTCCCGTGTTTGGTTTGGCCTCGTCCTCGTCGGCTCTGAGCCTCAGACAAACCACAAAGGATGGTTTTGTCTTTTTCAGATTTGATGCAAAGTGTTGAAATGCTTCCGCGAGCCGTGCAGGTGCAAATTGGTGATTGTAACCGAACTGAAGCCGGAGACTGGACGGGGATGAGCCGCCGCATGCAGCGCGAGCAGAGAGGTTTGGAGCGTGCGAGGAGACGAGGAGGAGATTAGGAGACGGAGGAGGATGCAGGAGGCGAGAGTCCTCACCGCGGAGCTCAGATTCCTCCAGTGGAACAGGTGGAATGAGCGAACGAGGGTCTTCCTCTCTCTCTCTCTCTCTCTGCTCACTCCTCCTCCTCCTCCCTCCTCCTAATCTCCTGCCTCCTCATTTACTCCACATGAATACTCGACTAAAGTGGAGATGTTGTTAAAGAGAGCTGGGTCTGCACTTTTACAATAGTGGGTTCAATGTCCAGACATGTGTGGAAATGCTCTCATTTGTTTGCGATGCATTTTCGCTTTAGAAAGGAGCTGCTAATTGGACACGTTTCCTGCGGGTTTTGCCTAATTGCTCATTAGGAGCTCATTCTCAGCGGGATCAAAGCAGCGATTCTCCTGGATGTGGAAGAAGAAAAGGAAAGGAAATGGGCTCCGCTCTGTGTCTGACCCGTCACCTATAGGACCTGTTTGCCCTGGGAGACCCTACCCGGGGCACGAAGCCCCCGACAACAGAGCCCCAGCAAATATCCATCCATCCATTTTCTCCCACTTGTCCGTTGCCGGGTCGTGGGGGCTGTTGGAGCTGCACCAGCCCCTGTGGCTCCTCCTGCAGGTGGTGGGTCCACAGAAGGACGCCCTCATGGTTCTAACCGGGCCTGCTGGTCTCTCAAAAGGGGCCCCAGCAAATATGATTATATATATTATTATGGTAAAAAAAATTTAATAAAATAAAAAATAAATCCCCATTTTTTCATCCGCTTTTTTTTTTTTTATTTTTTTTTTAATTACTAATATTTACCATATATATTATTATGGTAAATATTAGTAATAAAAAAAATGTGGATGAAAAAATTGGGAAAACAAGAAAAAAAATGGGGCAATAATGAGAAGAAGAAAATGGGAAAGTGGGGCAAATATTGGGCAAAAAAATGTGGATCTGAAGATCTAAGATTGTCTTTCATGACTTTTCATGACCGATTTTTTTGTTTTTGGCCCAAACTTGTTTCTAGCTCTCACAGTCCCTCCTGTGTATTCACATTGTTAAAATAATGTAATTACACGCACATTCTACACCCATATACAGCACTGAGTGGGCACGAAGTGAAGCAGGGGGCGGGGCCTCCCAAAGATTAATTCCACTAGATTATGTAACCCAGGTTAAAATCTGCATTAATAGTGTGTATATTAGACCTGCCGCTCCTGTCCCTTTAAATTGCCTGTGCCTGCCCAGTGACCTTAATTAACCCCTGTCACATGACCGCGCTCAAGCCAATCACGCAGTGAGCCAATCACATTTGACCCAGCTGCAGCGGCTTCCTCATCAGAGGCGTGGGGGAGTCGACTGACCGCTGTGGACAGGGTTGTGTTTTGCGAATGTTCAATCTCGTGTTCGATTATTGCTTATGTTAAGATTGTTAATGCAACTTTTAGAACCTACTGGGCTGCAGGGGAACGTCACCGCCCTCAGGGTCTGTTGTGTAGAGGAACTGGTGAGTAGTCTGAACGAATGAACCAAATGCTAATGCTAGGTGGGTTTAAGTCACCTCATGTTGTAAAGTCCTGCCAGTACTGTCTGATTTATACCAACCTTGTGCAGCTAAAATAAGTTTCATGTTACACTGACTGTTAAATCACCCTGTTTTGTTGTTTTATATTGGATTATTATGATTTGGAAATGTGTACACAGAATTTAAGTTAATGCATTCTTATTATTTACTGGTCATGTTGTGGCATTACAGGCCAGGTTCTCTCTCTTTCTCTTGGGTTTCTCCATCTCTGGAGAGAGGACTGATGGCGAGCTGACCTCAGGCTGGGAGCCGACCATCCACGCGCATCCACTGAACAGCCACCCTGCTGGTCCGGGAGGAAGGTTGTCCGCAGCCTGTCCCCCACACACTTCACAACAGACTCACGCTTCAGTCCCACCTGCACATCCCTCCCTTTAACGAACAATAACCCATGGACTACTCCATCTAAAACTCTCTCAAACCCCCATTGCTGGACATTTCCTTTTTTGGTTTTGTTCTGTGTGTGTGTGTGTGGCAACTGCTGTGAATTCTGTAATACCCTACCTGAACAATAACTTCAAAGTGCACTTACTTATAACCGGTACAAACTGCAGTATGTAAATATTTTTGGGTTTTTCTATATTTTGTCTTATTTCTGTTATTAATTATTCACTATTCAAATATATGGTACCAGCACCAAATGTAAACCCATGTTTCTGTGTTATTACTGACCACCAGCTCCTCCAGCCAGACCTAGTCTTCTGTACTGGAACTAGACCACCACCGCCGCCGCCACTCCCCAAACTTCTACTACCACCACCACCACGCGAGTCCCCAAACACCCGCTCCAGACTTCTATACAAGGTCTGTGTTTACAACAGACTCTGAGGTGGCAAAATAAATGTATTCAACAACACCAAAAAAAATCAGTTTCAACTGTTTTCCCCCCAATACCAAACTGGTATCGTTTAACGCGGGGGTGTCCAAACCGTGTTCACCGAGCGAAGTGACAGGTCTGCAGCATGGGGGGGGCCACAGGGGGGAGCAGGAGCCGATACGACTCTATGGGAGAAATACAGTGTTTGTGGGAAATCTCCAAAACGAAAATTAATAAATGTTTTTCCTCATCAGTGTTTGATAATGACTGGATTCACAAACCTGACATATTATATTTATGGCTGAAAGTCCGTTCTACTAGAAAACATCACGCTCATGTTTTTGAATATTGTCTCCGTTAAACAACTACTGGACTTTTCTTCACTAAATATCTTCGGCTACATCAGAAGCTACGACTGACGATTTTTCGCTTCTACTGAACAATCAAAAGATTTAGACTCTACTGTATTTGTATGAGACAAATAAGTTCATATTCCACCAGAAAACGGCTAAAAATTGTGTTTCCCAAAAGAGTGTATTTTCCCCCTTGGCGAAGCCACGCCCCCTTTATGACGACACGCCGCCTGGATCTATCGGCTCTTTAGTGTGGAATTATTACAATCGCAGTAAAAAGTACCATCTCTGGTGATGGGAAATGCCCATATTTGGATTACGGCTTCATCTCGACCTTTCGTGCTACACGTGGATACCAAACATGTCAGTATTAGTGAATGAATAAGCGACGGAAAGACCAGGGAGGCACACAGCCATGTTGGAGTCACTTCCTGGATACGTCTCCAACGTCAGAGAATAAACATCGTAAAGAGAGTCTGAAAGCTACAGCTACAGCTAAAGCTAAAGCTAAAGCTACAGCTACAGCTACAGCTACAGCTAAAGCTACAGCTAAAGCTAAAGCTAAAGCTAGAGCTAGAGCTACAGCTACATGTTTCCGCCGGCAGCGCCTCGACGTTTGTTTGGAGGAGCTGCTCAGGAGGTGGGAGACGGGAGGTAGGAAAGAGGAGACGGGAGGTAGGAAAGAGGAGGCGGGAGGTAGGAAAGAGGAGACGGGAGGTAGGAAAGAGGAGGCGGGAGGTAGGAAAGAGGAGGCGGGAGGTAGGAAAGAGGAGGCGGGAGGTAGGAAAGAGGAGGCGGGAGGTAGGAAAGAGGAGACGGGAGACAGGAGGTAGGAGACACAGGTCTGCTCTGATCGGATTCTCTCCTCTGTTTCTCTAATGAGGATTTAACGTGAGGAACGTGAGGAACGTGAGGAACGTGAGGAGGCGAGTGAAGAGACGTGACAATAAACACGGGAGCGTAGGATTAAGAGCAGGCCTGGAGGAGACTCACACCTACAGTATTTCAACACCGATGACCTACATCACGGAATCATCTCCAAAGGAAAGTCGGTATTGAGGGAAAACAGGAAACAGAGCCGTGAGGTTCACCAGGAAGAAGAACCTGAAGAGACATTTTCAACGTTGGGAATTTATGGGATTTAACTTTGATGTGATAGTTAAATAAATCCATCACAGAAGCAGGATGTAGAAGTCTCAAAGATCTCCTCTTGTCCGGTTTGAGAGAGTTTCAGGAAGTGGTCGATCCAAAACAGATCCATGTTCTTGTTCTTTCCGATGTTTGAAATCAAGCCCGAGATGATTCGGGGGATTTTAGCCTCGATTCCCACGATGTGAAGGACACTCCGGTTACCGTGAGATACTCTCAGATGTTCCTGCTGGTGTGTTCAGGCTCTCGTCTGCGCTGGAGGACGTTGTGCTGAGCCTCGAGGACAAACGAGTCCCAGCCTGTGGACAATCAGATCCATCACACGTTCAAACCTGGACATTATTTATTAGATTTTGTGACATGAATGAACTCTTGCGTGAGTTCTTCTCCTCGTGTTTCTGAAAGCTCTAAATCTCTCATTTCAATCCTGATCCTGTTTCATTTTCTCTTTGACACAAACTGTTTGTGAAGCGTTGGTTTATTTACGAGATAATTGGACGAGCTTCAAAACAACTCAACGTAGTTTTTTCTTTGTGTCACATCCAAAAAAAAATAATCCCCTTTCAGTGGAACTTTTTATTTCTCATCTGAGTCACGAAAGTCCAAATCTGAAGGTGCTCCTCATGAAGCTCATTATTCAGACGTGTTCATCACCGTCACTGGTGTGTTCATGATCCTCCAATATCTAATATACAATATATAATAGGTATATTATATCTAATATCCATCCATCCATCCATCTTCTTCCACTTGTCCGTTGCCGGGTCGTGGGGGCAGCTGTTGGAGCTGCACCAGCCCCTATGGCGCCCCCTGCAGGTGGTGGGTCCACAGAAGGACGGTCTCATGGTTCCAAACAGGCCTGTTGGTCTCTCATAGGGGGCCCATTCACTCTCTCATTCATACGCCAGTGTACGCAGACACTGGAGGCAAGGAGGGTGAAGTGTCTTGCCCAAGGACACAACGACAATGTGCACCTTCAGGAGGCGGGATTCGAACCCCCGACCTTCCGATCATGAGACGACCCGCTCTACCATCTGCACCACCGTCGCCCCAATATATCTAATATATAATTACAAAGTAACTAAACCTGGACTCAAGTAGTTCACGATGATTCCACGACTGAAATCTATCGATATGGCTAATATCTGGGATATGGCTAATATCTGGGATATGGCTAATAACTGGGATATGGCTAATAACTGGGATATGGCTCATATCTGGGATATGGCTCATATCTGGGATATGGCTAATAACTGGGATATGGCTCATAACTGGGATATGGCTCATAACTGGGATATGGCTAATATCTGGGATATGGCTAATAACTGGGATATGGCTAATAACTGGGATATGGTTAATAACTGGGATATGGTTAATAACTGGGATATGGCTCGTATCTGGGATATGGCTAATATCTGGGATATGGCTAATATCTGGGATATGGCTAATATCTGGGATATGGCTCGTATCTGGGATATGGCTAATAACTGGGATATGGCTAATAACTGGGATATGGCTCATAACTGGGATATGGCTAATAACTGGGATATGGCTAATATCTGGGATATGGCTAATATCTGGGATATGGTTAATAACTGGGATATGGCTAATATCTGGGATATGGCTAATATCTGGGATATGGTTAATAACTGGGATATGGCTAATATCTGGGATATGGCTCGTATCTGGGATATGGCTCATAACTGGGATATGGCTTGTATCTGGGATATGGCTTGTATCTGGGATATGGATAACGGGGAAACTCCAGCGCATGTAAACACACTCTTTGAAACATAAGAAGTATCACACAAGGCTTTGTTCTTGTGTCTGAGTGCGAGGAGAACAAAGTGTAAAAGCACAGATGGGTCTCCCTCAGTCTTCGGCCTCTGAGTCTCTGGACTCGTATGTTCTGGGGTCTTTGGGGGAGGGGCATCTGCATCTGTGTCTGTAATGTGTATAATCACTAAATAATGATGGTTAATAACAGGCCGTAGTCCAGCTCCTCTCTATAGTATCCTCCTCCTCCTTACGTAATGACTGCAGCAGGAGCTCTGAGAGAAACCTCTCACACGCAGGGTTCACACAGGCAGCGGGAAGTCACGTTACAGCCCGACATTTCTAAAGCTCAAGATATTACGAGATTTATTCACTTCACGGCTAAGTTAAAGAATCCAAATCTAAAGCTTCTTCTTGAAAAAAGTGTCAAAATAGCAAGAAAACTGAAAATGTGATGAAAACCCAACATAAAAGTGATGGAAAAAAGAGTTTTGTAGGCCTTAGCTCGGCCTATAGGCTGAGACCGCATGGATTTGGGTAAAGCTGAACTGGAGAATATGCACTCGGGGAAGCCGGGAGTTAAGAGGTTAAAGTGCAAATGGCAGGTTTTACTGCTTTTAAAAATATGACGTATTTAGGAGGAGAATATCAGACGCATGACCTTTATTTCAGTGAAGCAGCAAATGAATGAAGAAAAGTTATTTTGATTTGAATAAAATAACTTTATAGCTCATAAGCTGCTCACGGCAACCGTTTAAAATAGTTTGCCTTCATTTATGTCACTTCCTGTCGGTGTACAATGAGGAAGTGAAACTATAAATATCACAAAAATGGCCGGACTAAAGAAAACCGGAAACGATCTGTAGTAAAACCTTCTTTCAACTCAAATAAATTATATTTTTTCCCCTGACCTAAAGTTTGGACTGGGGAGAAACTAAAGTCGCCTCTGGTGTACTGATCGTCTGAACCCTGCAGGTGTCCAGCTCCATTCGGCTGCTCAGCTCAGCGCTGTATGGATTTGTGCGGAGGAGGATGAAGAGGAGGAGGAGGATGAGGAGGATGAAGAGGAGGAGTCCAGGCTGGATCTGACTCACAAAACCAAAATCCGCGTGATTTATTTCAAACATTGTCAAAGACAAATGGAACAGTCCAACCCCCGCCTGAGCAGAGCACATTCTCTCCAGTTCGACTTTATGCAAATCTAAAAGTTTCTTGCAATAAAGCGACAAAAACAAGAAAACAAAACAGGACTTTTCTCCCTGTTGCGTTTCCCAAACCACTAAAAACATGTACAAGAGGTTCCCCTCTGGGGCCAGGACTCCCCTGAAAAAGAGGTTCTTACTCTCAGTGAGGTGGTGGGTGCTGCACATTCTAAACCAGTGGTTCCAAAGTGGGGGTGGGGACCCTTCAGGGGCTCGTGAGGAGCTGAGGTGGAGCTGAGCCGGAGCTGAGCCGGAGCTGAGCCGGAGCTGAGCCGGAGCTGAGCCGGAGCTGAGGAGGAGCTGAGGTGGAGCAGTTATTACAGAAGTGATCCATGTTTTACTAAGAGTCTCATGAATATTTAAGACTCGTTCCTTCAGACCCCGGTGCCTTCACCGACCCTTTTAGATCCTTTATTTATTCATTGTTTGCTTCAGTTTCTCGTTGGTCCAGGAGGTTTCCATCTATTGGTTTGTTCGAGCTTCTATTTGCAGAAGCTTCAGTCAGAGCACTCAGAGTCATGAGTTAGTTTGGCACTTACAGGTTAATCTAGAACTAGTTTTTCCAGATCAGTGACGTGGTTAGTTTGGTCCAGATCTTTCCCTCGTCTCATTTGTTCTTCTGCTCAGACTCAGACTGACTCGTCCCGCCTTCGCTCTGCCTGATCCCACAGGTCTCTGAGGCTCAGCAGGGAGTCTGAGGTGAATGTGGTGAGCTGTAGCTACAACAGTAGGACAGCTCCTCTTCAGCACCTCGGACAGCTCCTCTTCAGCACCGCGGACAGCTCCTCGTCCTCATTGGGCTTTAAAGCGTTAACTAAACCTCTAAACCGCGATGGAACCGGGTCTGGATCGGGTCCTACTCCTTCACCAGCTCAGCACCACCAAAAAACTCAGGCCCAGAAACAACCAAGTGACCGGACCCAGTAAAACATGGAACTGGAGTAAGTTTAGGAGATGAAATCCTTACGTGGAAAGTCTGAATTCAAAAAGAGAACTGCGGTCACTAGAGTTTAGAGAATAAGAACGATCGTCTGGAGAGAGATTAAAGCGTTTTGGATGTGAGCGTTTTGAGAAGATGAGTCTGAGTTCGGGATTATGTGTGAGCTGTTAAAGCTGTGACCAGGAACCGGTCCAGACGTCTGCTTTTTGAGTGTTCAGCAGATTCCCTGTTCTGAGTCTCGACTGTGGACTGTGAAGTGGGTCACGATGAAATAAAAATAAAAGGCGCAGGCGGCACTTTGGAAACGGTGGTTGTTCTGATCTGGGCCTGGTCTCAGTCGGGTCTTAGTTTCTCCTGGTCTCAGCCGGGTCTTAGTTTCTCCTGGTCTCAGTCGGGTCTTAGTTCCTCCTGGTTTCAGTCTCAGTCGGGTCTTAGTTTCTCCTGGTCTCAGTCGGGTCTTAGTTTCTCCTGGTTTCAGTCGGGTCTTAGTTTCTCCTGGTTTCAGTCTCAGCCGGGTCTTAGTTTCTCCTGGTTTCAGTCTCAGTCGGGTCTTAGTTCCTCCTGGTTTCAGTCTCAGTCGGGTCTTAGTTTCTCCTGGTTTCAGTCTCAGTCGGGTCTTAGTTTCTCCTGGTTTCAGTCGGGTCTTAGTTTCTCCTGGTTTCAGTCTCAGCCGGGTCTTAGTTTCTCCTGGTTTCGGTCTCAGTCGGGTCTTAGTTTCTCCTGGTCTCAGTCTGGTCTTAGTTTCTCCTGGTTTCAGTCGGGTCTTAGTTTCTCCTGGTCTCAGTCTGGTCTTAGTTTCTCCTGGTTTCAGTCGGGTCTTAGTTTCTCCTGGTCTCAGTCGGGTCTTAGTTTCTCCTGGTCTCAGTCTCAGCCGGAGTTTGCGTCTGAGTTTTTGGAGCTGCGGCGTCTGGCTGAGGTGTAGGACCTGATCCAGACCCGGTTCAGTCACAGTTTAGTGGTTTATCTAACGCTCTGAAGCCTAATGAGGACGCGGAGCTGTCCGAGGTGCTGAAGAGGTCGGGCTGAGGCTTCATTAGTTAAACATTTACTTCTCTCAGACGCAGAACCAGGGCTGGAGAAAGAAGCCGCCGCCTGTTGCTAGGCGACCGGGGGGTTCCTAAAGCGTTTCTGTTTCTGGGTTTTACATAAGACCCTCCCCCTCACTCACACACACACTCTCACACACACACACACACACACACTCACCTCACTTTTATTAAATACAGTCTCTGAATCACAAACAGCTCAAACACTTCACGTACGGAGCAGTTTGAGGCTAATCCAAACTCTCGGCCGTGACCTGGAGATGTTCAGGTCGTTCCCGTTAAAGGAGAAACGGAAAGTCGCTGATTCAGCTCAGAGTGAAAAAAACACAGAATCAAAAGCCGGTCCTGGATAAAAGTGTTGATGCTGCTGTTTGATGCATTACAGGAAGTGACTCAAATATATGATACACGTGTAAAGTGTCTGAACCGACCAGTTCGGCTTTACCCGAATCTCATTTAGCGTGTCAACTGGAGAGCAACAGTGTGACGTCTCATTTGAAAGCTAAGGCCTATGAAACGGATCGTACGTTTGAAGCTTTGTCGTGTTTTTTGTCGCTCTTTTATTTTGCTATTGTTGCTTTTTTTTGTCACATCGCTCTTTTCACAAAGTTCAACCTTTACCCAAATCTAAAAGCTTTTTGAAAGGAGTGACAAAAACAAGACACACAATGAGGATGAAACATGTACAATAGGTTCCCCACTGGGACCAGGACTCCCTTGAAAAGCCGATTCTTTGATCCCAGTGGGACTCAGAAAAACAAACATTAAACATGTGTTTGTTTTCGTTCAATTGTCAGAGACCTGCTCTTTTGTGCTCAAATGAAATGAAGGACATCTCGCTTCAGCAGATCATCTTTGTGAGGAACTTATCTCGGCGCTGAAGGAAAGAATAAAACATGTTTAAATTCATCTTCTCAGTCGAGGCTGGGATTTGGAAATAATATTATATAATTATTTTTGCTTTTTGGCCTTGTGTGAATGCGAGGTGGGAAAAGTGCCTTGCCCAAGGACACAGTGACGTCATGCACTTGTGGGTCATCAATCGACCCGCTTTAACCGCTGGGCCGTCGTGGTCAGAAGCAAATGAGCTGCAAGAGACTTCCAGGGAA
The DNA here is from genome assembly GCA_021464625.1 of Proterorhinus semilunaris. Classification (NCBI taxonomy): domain Eukaryota; kingdom Metazoa; phylum Chordata; class Actinopteri; order Gobiiformes; family Gobiidae; genus Proterorhinus; species Proterorhinus semilunaris. Next base: position 2,283,918 of record CM038352.1, read on the forward strand.
AAAGACTGATTAAAAAAAATAATAATAACCAGTAAAATATAAAAGCTGATGAAAAACCAGCACAAAAACAATGTTTCATGTGTTTAATTAAATTCAAATGTATGTATTTTTACATTATTGGCTGAATTCATTATATGTGTGAACGATCTTGTCAGGCCAATAACGTAATAATGATGTTATTGGCTCATTACATTTGGAAAGTGGGAGAACCCTCACAGTGGAAGTATGTAGAAATACTTCAGTACTTCAGTTGTGTTTAACACTGTAATGTCATGAATGTTTGTCCTGCGGCTCCACAGCGCCGCCGTGTGGTCGCACGGAGACATTACACCCACATCCACAGAAGCGGAGGTTTGGTTCTTACGTAACATTCACGGAACTCCGTGTGACGTCACAGTCGGTTCAAACGTCATATGAAGCCGACGCTGCCGGGGAACAGAAGAGAGACCAATGTGGAGCTTCTGCTGTGGTCACTGACAGAAACATGAGGCAGAATGTGTGGTTTTAATGTTTTTATACAAATAACATCTGCTTAAAAACTACCAATATTTTCAGCAGCGAAATCTCAATCCTGTTCAGAGCCAGGTTTAAAGGTGAGGTTTTATCCAAAGATCTGCTCAGAGGGATTTTGGATCTGGTTTAGTTTTTGATTTTGGGTTCAGAGCTCAATAAATCCATCAGGAATTAGATATTTGAGTCTGAAGGAGCGGCTGAAGCGGAGACGTCTTTAAAGGGTGAAAACCTCGTCTGGAGAAAACTAGGGACCGATACTGAGAAGAATGATATCAGGTATCGATTCCAAATATCCAATACTGAACCGATACCTGTTTTTGCTCCGAACATTTACAAGAACGTTCACTGACCCTCCTGGACGTGGTGGAGGGTTTGAGCCTGATGGTCCTGGAGCTCTGTGGTCGGCCCGGTTCGAACCATGAGGCCGTCCTTCTGTGGACCCACCACCTGCAGGGGGCGCTGTAGGGGCTGGAGCAGCTCGGACAGGTGGAAGAAGATGGATGGACCTTTCACTGAATAAACCTCAGACAGTTTGGACGTGTGTGTGTGAAGCTCTGAGTTAGCTTTAAACTCCACTGATGTATTTTTACCGCGGCTAGTGTTTGTGTTTTAGTTTATGAAATAACGGATCCGACATATTTGTGACGATCACTTTATGTGAGTCGTTTGTATTAAAGGGACGAAGAGCCTGTCAATTTCACATAAAGCATATTTTAGCTAAATTAAGTAAAACATCCGTATACAGTCTCCAAACGAACAGCATTGAAACAGATGTTAAACGTGTTAAATTATTAAAAATGATTATAAATGATTATAAATGATTATATCACATTTCACAGAAGGAGGTTCTGAGTTGCTGAGTTGAGGGATTTTGGAGAAGATATTTAGTGAAGAAAAGTCCAGTGATCCTTGTTTAAAGTTTTAACATGAGTTTATTAATAGAATAAATGAATCTCATTTGAAAGAAAAGATCAGACTTTGTTGATCTCACACCTGGAGAAAAGAGACTTCACTTTTTCACTCAGAGAAAGACACTTCCCTCCCGTCTTTAGCCGCTCTGTCTCCCACAAAGGAAATGACCATATTTGGATTACTGCGTCATCTCGGTCACAGCCTTTCCTGCTACACGTGGATACCAAACCCGTCAGTATTTACATTAAAACTAAGACATTAAAGGGATTTCCTAGTTATCCAGAGTGATGTTGATTTCTGGAGATATTATTATATTTATTCATGCAGTCCTTATATGTGAAGAGTTTAGCGGTGCTAGGCTAGTGCTAGGCTAGTGCTAGGCTAGTGCATGTCTATGGTAACTAGTAGCCTGCATTAAAAACCTCTCCAAACGTTGCCATTAGGGGCGTCACGGTAAGAACATTTCACCTCACGGTTATTGTGACTAAATGATCGGTATTATCGCGGTTACATTTAACACGCAGGCGAGTCGTGAGGCCGGAAGTATCGCCGCCTTTATTAAAATACCCAAAATACGTCCAGACTTCAGACCTGGTCCTGTTTGAGGCTGAGACGTCCTGAGCTTCTGTCGTCTCGGACACGAGTCCAGCTCAGAGAACGTTTTGTTTTGGTCGTGTTACGCAGACGCCTTCAGCCGATGAGACGGCGGCCGGCGAGGCTCCGCGGGCGCCGTGATCCACCGAGACAATATCGTTCAAAAACAAGACGGTAATTATGACCGGCAACATTTTTACCGGGGTTTACCGACACACCGGTAACCGTGACAACCCTAGTAGACATATCTGATTTGTAGAAAGCTCCTTTGTGAATTCCACGTGTAGTAATGCGGCCGCAGGTAAACAAACGACTGTAGATCCGGTAACCGAGCAGATCACTCCGCCGCTGCGTAGCTACAACCAGGAAGCTGATGCTGCTCAAATATAAGTTATTTAAATGCAAAATGGTTATATTTAAAACATTATTCAGTCGACACAGACATTTATATCGTTAGTCTGGTGTTATCAGTGATTAGCCTCAGGTGCACTGGGCTTGGGTCAGACTGTTTTTAATGCAGGCTACTAGTTACCATAGACATGCACTAGCCTAGCACTAGCCTAGCAGTAGCCTAGCACCGCTAAACTCTTCAAATATAAGGACTGCATGAATAAAATAAAAAAATAACTCAACAGAAATCAGCCACACTCTGGATAACGAGGAAATGAGAGAAATATCTTGAAGAATCGCTTCAGGAAGAGACCGAGCTGAGACGTCGTCACTGAAACATCAGACAGGCCCCCCCCCCCCGCGGCCCTGAAAGGTTCCTGCTCAGTGCGCTGACTCTGCGCGGCCGCCGGGTCCGAGCAGCCGAAGGGCCCGTGAGTCCTCGCGTGCATGTCCAGGTTGTGCTTGAAGGTGAAGCCCTTGGCGCACACGGAGCACCTGAAGGGCCGGTCCGCGCTGTGGGTCCTCATGTGCATGTTCAGGCTGCTCTTCTGCGTGAAGCTGGAGCCGCACACGGAGCAGCTGTGCGGCCGCTCCCCGCTGTGCGTCTTCATGTGCACTTTGAGGTAGTACGGCACGGTGAAGCGCTTGCCGCACACGGCGCAGCTGAAGGGCCGCTCCTTGCTGTGGGTCTGCACGTGGAAGTTGAAGGCGCTCCTGTGGGAGAAGCCGCGGCCGCAGAAGGGGCAGCTGTACGGCCGCTCGCCCGTGTGGCTCCGCATGTGCACGATCAGGTAGGACTTGGAGTTGAAGCGTTTGCTGCAGAGCGAGCAGCTGAAGGGTTTCTCCCCCGAGTGCACGATGGCGTGTCTGTGCAGGTGACTTTTGCTGCCGAACGCCTTCAGGCACACCGGGCACTGGTGTTTGGGCGCGTCGCCGTTGAGGAGCGCCCCGGGGCTCGGAGCCGCCACGTCCGCCTGCGTGGCCGACCAGGTGGACGGTTCCCAGTCGTCTCCGGCGCCGCGGTGCTGGAGCAGAGAGGACACTTCCGTTTTCACGCAGACGGCTCTGAACTGCTCCTCCGGCTCCACTTTGACACACTGGACACCTGCAGGAGAGCGAGGAGAGACCGGTCAATGGTACACGGGGCTCATCCATTCGAAGAGTCCCAAAAGAACAAAGTGCAGCTGCGTTTGTAACAACAGCTGAAAGGTTCTTTTGTTTAGGAGCCGTTTTGTGATTAAAGTGATGAGACACAGATCAGAGGAATATATAATTAAATATCTTTAAAACAGTCACTGGTTCAATTCCTTTAAATTCGGCTCATAATAATGTTCTATTATCTTTCACATAAGGTTAAAGGAATAAAGATACCACAGGTAGGGATGTAACGATTCACTCAAGCCCCGATTCGATTTCCGATTTGAAGTTCCCGATTTCGATTTTTCCCGATTTTTTTAAACGTTTTTTTTTTTTTTTTTAAGGACTCCTTCATATCAATGTTTCTTTTGTTTCAACATCTGTATTTTTGTCCTTGTAACAAACTGCAACTGTCTCAGTGAGAGAACTTTACATTACAAACAATTACAAGACATGAAAATGAACTACAATCATTTTGACAGAGTGCTTGTAAATTTACATGTTTTCAGCATAAATAAACTATGTAGCAAAGCAAACATTTAGATTATATTTATTTTTACCAAACCTTTATTTTTTATTTAATTATTTATTTTTTGCAATTTGAACATAATACTACCATTTAGAACTAATTTTACAGTGCAGTTTTGTTCCCCCTTGAAGCGTCACTGCCTCCGGTGCAGCCTTTGTAAACATAAGGAGCTCCTGTAGGTGTTGGATTATTTGAGGATTTCCAGAATCAGAGCAGGTCAGATGTTTGTCAGTTTACGATCTTTGGTAAACTTCTGTCAAAATGCTAAACTCTGCGTTAGCCGCTAACGCTAATCTCGTAGCCGCTAACTTTAGCTGCGTCTGCTGCTTCCATGCCTGCACGTGTATGTGTTTACATGGTGTGGCGTGTGTTGGGGGTGTGGCGTGTGTTGGGGGTGTGGCGGGGGAGGGGTGGAGCTTGTCTTGAGAAAAAGTTAACGTCGTTAGAAACAAAGAGCTAATATGTTCCGGTCGCGCAAAATGGAGTCGCTGAGGGCGGCTTTAAAATCGATTCTTTTAGTTTTTTCATCGATTCACATTTTACGCATATTAAATCGATTTTAAATCGATTTTCGATGAATCGTTACATCCCTAACCACAGGCGGAATGTTCAATATGTTTTCAATTAAAACCTTTAAATAAATAGATAAATGTTCATAATAAAAAGGTCGTGCTTCTTTGTGAACATTTAGACAGAACTAAAGGATTTGAGAAACCGTCTGTATTTTCTTCCTAAATTTCGATAATTGCGAATAATTTGTAAAATCGCAATATATTTCCTCACAATAATCACGACACAGAGAGACACTCCAGGTAAAGACAATATAAACTTTCCGTCTCCAAGTCCAAAGCTGATGGTAAATATTTTTACCACACAGAATGGCCCCGCCTGGGAATCAAACCCGAGACCAAACCGCAGCATCTACAACATTAAAGGGTGAATGTCTCCATTGTGGGATCAATACGGGCTTATCTCTTCATTATTTAAGACCTCGGACCTGAGTTCGGAGCCGCCGTGTCCACCTGTGCGGCTGAACAGCTGAATGGTTCCCAGTCGGCTTCAGTCCCGTTGTGGTGGAGCAGAGGAGAGTCTTGGGTTTTCGCACAGACGGCTCTGAACTGCTCCTCAGGCTCCACTTTGACACACTGGAGCTGGACACCTGCAGGAGACCGAGGAGAGACACAAACAACGGTCTCTGAGTTAAGACGAGTTACACATGAGTGTTTGTGTTGTGTATGTTTTACTTTGGCATATCCGGACATCCATGATTTTCAAGTCGTTCCACTGCAAATGAACACATTAGGGATTTATATCGGCTATGTCGAATATAAACAACATCTCTGAGATAATCCTTCGCTGTGAACGTCCAGGTCAAGGTAACGAGCTGTTTAATTCCTAAAAAAGTCCAAATGTTCGGAAATAGCCGCAACTGGCTCAGGATGTAACACAAAGCTAATGCTAACGCTCTGCTTCAGTGTAACAGGAAGGAAAGTGAAACCGCACATGTGGAAACAGCTGTTCAAGAGTTTCCTTAGTCACTTTGTAAACACGTTTCATTCTCTGTTCATCAAAACATCTGACAAATAATTAAACGGCAGAACTTTAAGAACAGGAAACCGAGCCGAGCTTGGCCTAATAATATATAGTAAAATAATTATGGTCATTATAAAGAAGTAAAGTTGACATTGTTTTGTATTATTCAATGTAGGCCTATATATAACAATCTTAAAGCATTTTTTCATTTTTATAAACGGTGAATGTTTACAAGTTCAAGTATTAAAAAGCTTTTTAAAGACAAAAACTAAAAATATCAGTTCATTCCTTTCATTCGGGGAATAATCGTGAATAATCGTAAAATCGCAATATTTTCTTTCACAATAATCGTGACTCAAAAAATTTAAATCGTGACACCCCTAGAACACATGTTCAAAATCGTGGCTGGTCGTCTTGGATTTCTTTCATACTCGGCTGCTGTTGGCAGGGGCGCCAGAAGTGGGGGTGCGACAGGTGCTGCAGCACCCCCTGGTGGCGAAGCTTGAAAAATTGCAATGACAATAAAATGACAAACTGTTCACAAGTGTATTTGTGTAACGAGATGTTCACGCTGTAACTGTGACCCAGGTGAGCTCTCCCCCTCCCTCGCGCTGCATGAACCTCGCGTGCCCACGTCTGCGTCTCAAAGTCTTCGGGGTGATCAAAGGTGTTTCTGAAACCCTTCTGGTCAGTGACTATAAAACCTTTCTGTGGCTAATGCTAACTTTAGCTCGACTATTAGCGCTGATGCTCAGACTAAACATTAGAAGCACAATAGAGCCTGCTCTGCCTGGTGTTACATCATATCTATAGAATCTAAACCCCCGCACCCCCTGCCGTTAACGTCATCCGGCGCGCCTGGCTGTTGGAAGGGCCCAACCGATATATCGGCTGCCAGCCGATATTGGGGAAGTTTCCATATTGGCTATCAGCGAATACAACTTCCCACAACTACCTCGGCCTCAGGGGAACGGAGAAACATTGCGGTGAAAATCAGTCACAAGTTTGTGCACTTTATTATATATTTTATGTTGCAGACTTTTGCGTATAGTTTCAGAACCATAAGAGACAGAGACTTATGTTTTTTGTTTTGGAATCTGCTCGTTTTTGTCTTTCAAAACGAGCTTCCTTTGAAGAACCGACTAAACATAAATATATCAGCCTCAATACAACGATTGGAAAATCGGCCAAAAATATCGGCCAAAAATATCGGCATCGGCCTTAGAAAAACCCCTATCGGTCGACCTCTAGTTTCCCCGACCTCCATAAATGCTGCTAGGCCCAGGATGGCTGAGTTGCAGAGGCTCAGGACTAACCAACGCCTGAACGCACGACACTGAGAACTGTAAAAGCAAAGTGTTCGACGTAAACATTGAACCTGCTTGGATCCAGGATCCACAAACATCCCGAATAAACTGACTACGTTATGTCATCTCCCACTTTCTCTGCTGTAGTTACAAAACATCTGCTGCTGTTTGTAGATTGTGCATATTTTGTACATTTAACTAATTTAACTATATCTTGTGTATTTTTGATCCTACCTTATGTTTATGTGTTTTTATGCCCGCATAGACTGATCCCAACTTGTGAAAGTGTCTTCCCTGACAATGGAAATCAAATCTGCTCTGATTCTGATGGCCTCTCCACTCAGAGAACCAGGGTTACAACGTAACTCAAACTCCCCTCCTCATTCCCACCAGTGACGGTCCATTATCCCGCTAATGATCCAACATCTCCCAGATGAAGGCAGAGCATCGGACTGACCTGCCCCGTGCCTGGTCCATGTGTCCGCGGTCTCTGTCCATGGTGGGTGCTCCTCTGTCCTGGGGGGTTCCCACTGGTGCTCCTCTCGCCTGGGGGGATCCCACTGGAGCTCCTCTCGCCTGGGGGGATCCCATGTTAGGTGCTCCTCTCTGCTGGGGTGTTCCCACTGGTGCTCCTCGGGGCGCCCCCACGGTGGGTGCTCCCCTCGTGAGCGGCATAGTTCCTCCTCATACTCCGCAAAGGTTCTCTCAAAGAGCGTAAATATCTCCTCCGCCGCCGCAGTCAGCCGCTCCGTCACCAGAGCCCTGAGCGCCTGGGCTTTGGACATGTTGTTTAGATTCAGAACCTGCGAGCTAACGGCGAACACGGAGCTAACCGAAGCTAACGGAAGCTAACCGAAGCTAACGGAAGCTAACCGCGTCGGTGCATCTGTAAACAGTGTGATGGCACCATTCGAGGCGGCAGCACGATCCGCGACAAAACCGTAACTGCGCATGTGCAGAGCTGTGCAATGAGGTGCATGCGCGCGCAGGCTCGGAGCGAAAACATCGGCACGCGTCGTGTTGTCGTGTTGCCCAAACAGAAGTACCAGGAAAAAAAAGAAATAAAAAAACAAACAAACAGAAGTACCAACAACCCAGGACTGACATTTTACAACATCCCGGCAGGTGGACACCCTTTTCAGAAGAACAGAAGAGATTTGTGGCGCTCATTTTGTATCTGGTGAGATTATTTTTATTTACAAAGAAACCGTGTTTGACACGACATAAAATAATGTTGCCTTAACGTGATCGTAACCAGCCCTGTACAGAGAGCTACGTTGCTGACGTTGTTTGTCACGTGCCAAAAACAATGCCTTACACGAAACTAACGTAAATCCAATATTTAAGAAGTAAATACTGGATTTACTTATTATTACGTATTTAAGAAGTAGTAAACTATAATATCTGTACCTTTATGATGCCTCAAGCAACGCATGGAAAACGGAAACGATTGTGAATGTGTACGAATGTAAATAATGTACATATGTAAAATAAATAAAAAATACATAAAAAAGAAGTGTTGGCCTGCAAAATTGTAGATCCAAATCTAGGCAACAATCCTCTTAATTAATAACAAGATTAGGCCTAAAAAAATTACCTGTTTGTAAATATGGTCAATTTTAGGGATAATGGGCTTACTTGTATTATATTTCTAAATGGCAGAATTTTATTCTTTCTAAAGCCCGGACTTTATCCCTTCAATCTGTCCGGACAAAAGAGGTAAGGCATAGACATAATTGTACATAGAACATTTGTGTTGTGTGTGTAAATGAAACCCTTCAAGCATTAAATTTTTTTTATTTTCACGTTTTCTAAAGCTGAGACTTTCACTTTCTTTGCTCTATCCTGCAGATATGACGGGAAGCACAAGACGGACGCTCACCGAAGTCATCACAACCTGGAGAATGTAAAAAAAAAAAAAGAACGTTGAAGACCTCAGAAGAATCCTCTAATGATCAACCAAGTCGGACGGGTTTGCAAATGTATAAAATGTGTAGGAATCAAGTTATGCATCGCAATAGCCCTTAATGTTTATGGTGGAAAATGAAGACGGATATTGCCAGTGTTTGTGTATCACCCTCTGTTCATGCAAGATTACATGATCATATAAGAGATGTTTGTTTCAGGCGGAGCTCCAGAGTTCATTCCTAAAGCACAGTGTGATGAGCTGAAGCTGCTGTACGACCGTCTCAGCGCAGACCAAAGAAAACGCTTGGAACGTGAACATGTGGCTACGGCAGCGTTACACCTGAAGGACTGACATGTCTCACAGGCTTCACGAGCCTCACTGAGGTCCATCGGCTTGAAAACATTTGGAAAGGAAATGTACTTTTGGTCTCGCTAAGGCTGTTTGTGCTGAATACGATACGGTTGGACATAAGCAATAGAGATCTCGCATATAGGTTTCAAATTCCTGTCTGCACGGTTTCTGGTATATTAGGTCTTCCAGTATTGTCTGCTGTGTTAAAACCACTCGAGCAAAGCGGCGGAACAGGAGAACGTGCCAGTCGTGTTTCACAAGTGTCGGTGTGTAATCGACTGCACGGACATATTTATAGATCGGCCCACAAATGTAAGGTGCTGTGTCCTTCCTGTCGGGGTGAGCAAATCATTGTCGGGATTTCTAGATTCAGTAGAACAAGGAGATGACTTGTTGGCAGAGGAGTTTCTTCTTGGTTATGGAGGAACTGGAGCAGCCCTGAAAACCCCACACTTTACCAAGAGTAACAGCAAATGTCTGACCTGGACTCATCAAGGAAACTCTCCCGCGTTCGCATCCATGTAGGAAGAGTCCATTATTCCAATGGCTCAAGCGGACCTTCTGGACCTTCTGGGGGGGGGGGGGGGGGGGGCTGACTAACCTGTGTCCAAGTGTCGTGAAGAAACAAGTGACAGATAAATGATTCAAACTTCATGTATTATTGGAAACATACAGAATGTTCATTAACTGTGGACAAGTTTAGTAGATCCCCTCCTGGAACCACCTTAACGTGGGGGAGGGGTTAGAGCTCTGTGGTCGGGGGCTTCGTGCCCCTGGTAGGGTCTCCCAGGGCAAACAGGTCCTAGGTGACGGGTTAGACAAAGAACGGGTCAGAAGCCCCTTATGAGAGACCAACAGGCCCGGGTAGAACCATGAGGCCGTCCTTCTGTGGACCCACCACCTGCAGGGGGCGCCATAGGGGCTGGTGCAGCTCCAACAGCTGCCCCCACGACCCGGCAACGGACAAGTGGAAGAAGATGGATGGGTTTTTAGTTTCCTTTTGCGTTGCTTAGGGACGAACACGGCGTAAAGCCAAACTCTATTTGACTATTTCAAACCTGTTCATTCAGTTAAATCGATTAAACTGGATCTGCTGCAGATTGTGCTTCCGCCTCCAATAGTGCAGCCACATCCGGACTGAGTAACTGAAAGGCACGAAACTCTAACTTATGTTTTAGTAATGATATTATCTGACAAACTGTATATCTGATATTTATAGATAAATTATACAATAAAGATAAAAGACACAGCACAAGAATTACAAACTTTATTTCTTTTCTGAATATTTACAAGAGTGACTTTTCCATCATGTACTGATATTTTAGTTTGAGTGAGTCCATAACGATAACACTGAAGGAAACAGAAGAATGAAGTGTAAAGCGATTTACACCAGTCCATGGAGCGCTCTGGTTTGAATACAAATAAATAATTACTCAAGTAGAAGAAAAACCGACGGGAAACTCTCCTAAAGTTACATTGGTTCCCAGTCGTCGTCATTGTCGGTGTCAGACGAGTGTCCCTCCGTCCCAGAGTGGAACAGTGGCTCTGAGCTGAGGTCCTCCACTGGTGGCTCCTCCCCCGGCGGCTCCTCCGCCTCCTGTCGGTGCTCACTTTGTCTGTGCTCTTCGGTCTTCACACACACCGCTCCGAGCTGCTCCTGGGCTGAGTCCGTGTCCCGCCTCACGCTGGGCTGAGGACCTGCGGGAGGTCTGTGGACAGGAGGTCTGTGGACAGGAGGTCTGTGGACAGGAGGTCTGTGGACAGGAGGTCTGTGGACAGGAGGCCGCCGGACGCCTGCGAGAACAAACAAGCAACAGGTTTCAGAGACACTGGAACTGCCCGTGGTCTGACACAAATGTATTTCTCAGTATTCTGGTCCTCGATTACGACGATGAAGAGACGGTAGGGCTGGGGAAAAATCGATTCGATTTAAAAATCGAGTTGGTGGGTCAAAACGATTCATATTTAAAAAAAAAAAAATCGATTTTATTTTTAGAATTTTTTTTATTTTATTTTTTTAGATGTATTTATTTATTTATTTTTTATCTCTCTGCATAAATGTGCCAAGAACAGAGCCACCTCAGGATGTTTTGTTTTATTGGCTCAATCGAAACTCAGCAATAGCCTTCGCTCTGCCTGATCCCGTCAGACCTCTGAAGCTCAGCAGGACGGGCCCGGTCAGGACTGGGATGGGAGACCGTTTGGAAACACCAGGAAGCCTGGAGAATGGAGTGAGTGAGTGGTTAGTGGTGGTGGGAGGGGCCAATGGCACTGTTTGCCTCACTTCCTCAACCCCAGGGCAGCTGTGGCTACAACAGTGAGCGCTTTGAGAAACTTGGTAATACAGGCTTGTAAAGCGCAATGCAAGTGCAAGACCTTTCAGTTTGAGAAAGTAGCCTTTGCCATTTTGTTTATGTTGATGCAATTTCATTAAATACAATAAATATATTTATTTTAAATATATTTACAGTTGGCCGTTATTTTGTTTAATATTGGGGAGATAAAAAATCGAATCGTAAATCGAGTTTTTTATTAAAAAATCACAGATTTTTTGGGGGGGGAAATCGCCCGGCTCTGAGAGACGGTTTTTGCAAATCATCAGAAAAATGCAAAAATGTTCTGCAAACATCTACGTTTACGTCACTGCCTGAACAGACCACAGGGCAGAAAAAAACACTTTGCCCTCGTTTATTTTATTAGGGGAACGTTTTTTATTTATTTATTTTTTTTTAAATTCCCAATTGTTTCTCTTTAAATATATTTTACTATTTTAATTTTTCCCAATTTTTTCTCTTTAAAAACTAAATAATAATAATTCTTTCCCCATTTTTCCCGATCTTTTTTTTACCCAGTGTTTCTTATTTTGCCTGTTGTTTTTCGCCAACAATGTTTTACCAGAATTTCTCCAAATTTCCCCGTTTTCACACATTTCTGGACATTATTGATATTGTACATTTGCAGATCTTCCATTATTGTTCTGTTTTAATATTGTAGGTACTGGAAAAGTAAAAGTACTCGTAAACCAAGTACTCGTTAGAAACAGAACTTGAGCCGATCTCGTTAAAGTCGAGCTGCGTTTGAGTCACTTCATCATCATTAATGTTTCACACATTTCAAGTTTGAAGAAAGACTCGCGAGTCCTTTTGAAGTGGATTCAGTTTTATTTGAACAATAAACAGAAAATATTGAAAACACCACATTTGCAGAAGAAGAAGAAAAAACTGTTTAAACTGAACTCGCCCCGAGTCAAACAAAGATGACGAGGAACGAGCTGAGGAGCCGCCATTTTAGGAGCCAGATCAAAACAAGAACGATGATGCAGATTCTCAGTCATCCAGGTTTTCATTTAATCTTGTAACATTAAAATACAATTCTTAAATTCAAGTCCAGTTGTTTTGAAAAGTAAAGTTTTAGGTGAAGAATCTCTCAGGAGTTTCATCCCCGGGGATTTGACACAAACTGGACCTCAGCTCAGGTCAGTCCTGATCTGAGGTCAGTCCTGATCTGAGGTCAGTCCTGAGCTGAGGTCAGTCCTGACTCTGGGGCAGCGCTCCCTCTGAGGAGAAGAACGCCGCGAACACCTCCCTCACCTGCATCGCCTCTCGGGTCGGCTTCTGCCCCACCGCCCGCTCCAGAGCGTACAACGCCGGCCCCCGACTCAACGCCCCCACGGGACAGGAGCCTCTGCCCCCCAGAGCGGGCGCCTTCTCTGCCTCCTCTGACTCCGCCCCCCCCAGACCTGCCTCCGCCCCCTCGCCACACGCCGGCTCTCCCACCGCGTCTGTCCCCTCAGGAGCCTCCTCCAGAGCCTCCTCCTGCCCCGTGGCCTCCCCCTGCCCCGCCCCCTGCCCCGCCCCCTCTCCCGCTGAGCTCCAGAGGAAGTTGTGCAGGGCGCAGGTGACCCTCACGCACTGCTCCACCAGCTCGGGCCTCACCTCTGCGGGGCGGCGGTACAGCCCCCAGCGCGAGGCCAGGAGGCTGAAGGCGTCCCGCGCCGGCTGCCGCGCTCGGGACAGGCGTGAGTTAAAGCCGTGTTTGGCTGGAGAGAGGCTGTTCCCGGGGAAGCCCCTCATCACGTTCCTGCGCAGCGGGAAGGCTTTGTCCGCGGCGAACACGTGGGGCTGCGGGCCGCGAGGCTCCGCCCCCGGCAGAGGCCGGTCCGGGGGGAGGGGCAGGCTGTTCTCACGCAGAGCCCGATATAAGGCGGAGCCTGTCACGGCCGCCCCGTCGCTCGCCCTGCCGTACCCGCCCACCTCCACCAGCCTGAACCGCGCCCGAGCGTCCACCACGGCGATGAGAACCAGCGAGGCCTCCCCGCCCTCGCGCTGAGACTCCGACCGAGGGGGGGGCTTCAGCTCCACACAGCGCCCGCTCAGCGCCCCGCAGCACAGGGGGAAGTCCCACAGCCGCTCGAACTCCTCCGCCATGGCGCTCCAGTCGGACAGCGAGGGCTCCGCCAACACCTCGCCCCGGAGGCTGTCCCAGAGCGCCGCCGCCACCTGAGGCAGGATCTTACACACCGACGACTGCGCCACGCCGAAGCTGTCCGCCACCAGCTTCAGGGGGTCGCCGGACGCCAGGTACCTGCGGGACAAACCACGGGACCGTCAGAATAAGACAGAGGCCCCGCCCACTCTGGGTCAAACAGCTGCTTCTACTCAGTGATGGAAACGACTCTGATCTTTATTTTGAACGGTTCATCATAACGACTCTCTGTAAAGAATCACTATTGCATTATTGGGGAGCAGCGCCCCCTGGTGGCCGTGCATCAGCCCTTTGTGACGTCTTTCATCAGTAAACGTTCAGCCTGATTATCGCACATTAACGCAGTCGATCACTGCTCATTCATATCAATGAACGAGCGCTTCTGTTTCACCCACAGGGGGCGCTGACCTGCCCAGGGCCGCTGACAGAAAGGTTCAGTACGACCAGTATCGCAAAAATATCTCATCTTTAGATCCAGGCACAGAATTAAAGGATTACATGATTTTTTTCCCCTCCCATTTTTGCCCATTTTTTATTACTAATATTTTCCCTATTTTACCAATTTTGTTAACGATTTATTCCCCATTACTCCTCACGTGTCCGGGCGGTGGAGGTGATTATTGTAAAGGTGCAGATGTTCCTCACGTTATGGTTCTGTCCAGTCTCGTTATAACCCTGAATGTGTTCGGACTGTGTCGTGTTGTAAATAAAGTTATGTGCAGGGCCTGACCTGAGGCCGACGCCCAGCCGCACGGCGGCGGGGATGGGCCGGCGGTAGTTGGTGTCCTGGAGCGTGATGGCGTTGCCGACGCGCCGCAGCAGCTCGTCGAACTGCGCCGTGGACAGACTGAAGAAGTCGGTGAACCTGGCCTCGTCCTCCCGCAGCTCCCGCAGCAGCGCATTGTCCTGACACCTCAGCAGCAGGTGCTCCTCTTCGTCCGGAGAGCGGCCCCGGAGCGGGCGCGGCGGCTCGCCTTCACAGACAAATGACAGCGTCACTCGCCGCGCGTGGAGACGCCGCGGTAACCCGTGGAGACGCCGCGGTAACCCGTGGAGACGCCGCGGTAACCCGTGGAGACGCCGCGGTAACCCGTGGAGACGCCGCGGTAACCCGTGGAGACGCCGCGGTAACCCGTGGAGGAGACGCCGCGGTAACCCGTGGAGACGCCGCGGTTACCCGTGGAGACGCCGCGGTTACCCGTGGAGACGCCGCGGTAACCCGTGGAAAAACTCCGAGCGAGAACCGTTCAGGACGAACACACGCAGATCGTTTTTTACGCTCTTTTGTGACTCACTTTTTAGTCGTGTTTTCGTCACTTCTTTGTTGCGCTTAACACTTTCTCATGAAGCTTTTAGATGTGGGGGGTCAGGGGTCAGGGGGGTCAGGGGTCAATGGTTTATAATTGTAACTCATTATTATGCAGTGAATGACCTGCTGGTTCCCTGAGAACAGATCGGGTCAAATAAAGGTCAGTTTGGGGCCTGTGGGGGACACGTTTCATTCATTTAGACCAGGGGATAAAATAATGTAAAAACATTCAACAAGGATCACTGTATACATATAGGAAGAGGTCCATTTTTCTTGAAAAATCCGACACTCTGTGTCCACTTTTCTCTTTTTTGACAAAGACATTTCACTGAAGAGGGCGCCAGAGTCAACAGGAAAAGCAGGTAAAGCGATAGAACTGACTCAAACACAGCGCCCCTAGCGGACAATATAAGAACTGCAAATTTTAAAGAAAATTAAGTTTATTCTTCTTTAATAATGCATATTTATCCCGTGGGCCGGACTGAACCCACTGGCGGGCCGGTTCTGGCCCGCGGGCCGTACGTTTGACACGCCTGATTTAGTGCCTTATAACACACTTATAACACACTTATAACACACTTATAACACACATCCATCACAGAGTTACGGGTGTGGACACAGAGAGCAGGAATATATGAAAGATATTGATACCTTTGTGGCGGTGGTGATATTATCAACACACACCTGATATACGCGGTTTTAATCATGTGACCGGTTAATAAAATAAAAAGCAAAAGCCCCTCCTTGCCGCCTCAGCCCCTGCACTCACACAAACAAGAGCACTTCCAACGCCACCACCCCCGCTCTCCACACGGGGGCAGCACAGCGCTCACACCACAGTCACAGTTTTATCTCCAACAGAGGTGTCACGATAATTGTGACGAAAAATATTGCAATTTTACGATTATTCACGATATTCCTGAAAAAACTGAGATTTCCTCAAATCCTTTACGATTCTAAAGGTTCACACAGAAACATTATCTGAACCTTCAGCCTGTGCTGTCGTTCATGTATCTTTATGCTTTTTCCCTTAAATACATTTAGTAATAGGCTTAAGAAAGTAATTATTTTAAAATAATAAATAGGCAATAGAATATTATTATTAGCAAAATGGTGGTACAGCGGTTAGCAAAACAAATAAACCGATCGTCTGATTTCACTTTAGTTTTTACTGTGACATAAAGCCACGGTTCTTTTGGGACTCTTCCCTTGGCAAATGTATGGAAAGATTTGCTCTCTGCACTTTGGATTATGATGTGGCTCCGTTTGGCATAACTGCTCTGAGGCTCATGAGACCTGAGGGTCCAACAACACTCACGATTGACCTGTCGGGAGCTTCCAGAACCGCGGTAAAAGTAAAGCAGATCTATTTAGAGTTTTCTGCCTCCGACACGAGGCTTCCCCGTTCATTTGGAGAACATTATCTCGTCAGACACAGCAGGGTCCTGTCGTGGAGCTCCAGGCTGAAGATGCTGAAGAACAAGCCGAGGTTGTTTTCACCACAGTGGATGGTGTAACAGTAACGTGCTGTGTGAGTGCATCTGCGATAACAAATAAATACTTTACTGAACTGAGAAATATGATGTAGGAGCAGCTGCGTGAAGGGCGGGGTCTGCAGAAGAAGATTGTTCAACTTAACGAATAATCCGCAATTCCCTTCGCAGCTATTCCTTAACTCTGCAACGTATGCGCTAAAGTGAGTTCCTGATCAGTTAAATCACTCGTTATATTTGTTATATTTGTGCGTAGGAAGTGTCCGGCGCCTCCGCGGGTTTAAGTCATTCAGACTGAAGCCCCGCCTCCTCTCACTCACATGTCTCGTTCCTGGAGCTTTATTTGGCGAAAGGCTTTAATGTGACTGAATGCACCGCCTGTATTTAGATCTTCCCCTGGGACACCCTGGTGTTAGTGTGAGGGGCTGGTGCTTTGCTCTAGGACTCACAGTTCGATCTCATGCAGGGCTCTGTGTTCTCGGGGTTGTGGGACCGTTTGCTCCTCCCACTCTCCACAGCTGAGCGGATTTTTATGTAAAAATATATTGTTTTAAGATTCTTTTGGAAAAGGCGGTGTTTCCATTGGGACTGACTCGGACTTTAAGTTTAACGGAGGAATCGTGGTGTTGATTATTGGCTGTGTGGGAAACCCGGGCTCTTGCAGAGGTCACATGACTGACTGAGCAGCTTTTACTTTCACTGAAGTAACATCTGAGCACAAGTATCTGTACTTTTCCTCGAGTCATGCAGTCCAGTACTTGGGTTCGTTTGGGTTCGGTCTGTGTGTGATGGGTTTCGGGTTATATATCTGTGGTCAGTGGTACCTGTGCATGTCTGTGGTCGGTGGTACCTGTGGTCAGTTGTGTCTGTGGTCGGTGGTGTCTGTGTGTGTCTGTGGTCAGTGGTACTTGTGTGTACCTGTGCATGTCTGTGGTCGGTGGTACCTGTGGTCAGTGGTACCTGTGTATGTCTGTGGTTGGTGGTACCTGCAGCGGCCTCTGCTCTGGAGCTCTCCGGAGCGTGTGGATAGAAGTATCTCCGTGCCGCCGCCGCGTGGTCCTCCTCGTCCTCCAGGCGGTCCAGCAGCTGCATCATCTCGACCTTGGCGCGGCGCCGCTGGCGTTTGCCGAGGCGCAGCAGCTGAGGGACGGTGCTCAGGGCGAAGTGATGCATCTCCTCCCGATCGTCCTCCGTCACGCTGGGCCGGTCCTGCTGCTCCTCCTCCAGCGGGGCGGTCCACGGGGGCAGGGGCGAGGCGGGGGCCGCGGGGCCCGGGGAGGGGTCCAGGGACGAGGGGGGGCCCTCAGCGTCAGACGAGGTCAGAAAGCGACGCTTAGGCCTGGACACGAGAGGAACATAAACCTTTAACAGATTCCCCTGCAGGACACCGGTCCAGTCGTACGAGGTTTGTGTTTATCGATGATCATTGTGTTAGTCTCGAAATACCACAGAGCACCCTCCGCCCTGTCCCGCTAGTAATGAAGGGGTTACACCACAAGGGGGCGCAGCTCGGACTTGTGGCGGCAGACTCGGAGAACGGACTTGAGGAGTTCACGAGTGTGGACTCGGCTTTTTCAGCGTTTGGAACGAGTGAACTCGATGACATCACAGGAAGTAGCTCATGAACAGGAAGTAGCTCATGAACAGGAAGTAGTTCATGAACAGGAAGTAGTTCATGAACAGGAAGTAGCTCATGAACAGGAAGTAGCTCATGAACAGGAAGTAGCTCATCAACAGGAAGTAGCTCATCAACAGGAAGTAGTTCATGAACAGGAAGTAGTTCATGAACAGGAAGTAGCTCATCAACAGGAAGTAGCTCATCAACAGGAAGTAGCTCATGAACAGGAAGTAGTTCATGAACAGGAAGTAGCTCATGAACAGGAAGTAGCTCATGAACAGGAAGTAGCTCATGGACAGGAAGTAGCTCGTGAACAGGAAGTAGCTCATGAACAGGAAGTAGCTCATCAACAGGAAGTAGCTCATCAACAGGAAGTAGCTCATGAACAGGAAGTAGCTCATGAACAGGAAGTAGTTCATGAACAGGAAGTAGCTCATGAACAGGAAGTAGCTCATGAACAGGAAGTAGTTCATGAACAGGAAGTAGTTCATGAACAGGAAGTAGCTCATGAACAGGAAGTAGTTCATGAACAGGAAGTAGCTCATGAACAGGAAGTAGTTCATGAACAGGAAGTAGCTCATGAACAGGAAGTAGCTCATGAACAGGAAGTAGCTCATGAACAGGAAGTAGCTCATGAATGGATAGAAGCAAAACTAAACTAGGATGAAACTCCCAAGAACATGTGGAAGAAAAGAGTCTGTGCCGAGGTCCACCATCTGAGACACGACCACCTGCATCGTGTGTGTGCGTGTGTGTGTGTGTGTGTGTGTGTGTGTGTGTGTGTGTGTGTGTGTGTGCGTGCGTGCGCGCGTGCGTGCGCGTGTGTGCGTGTGTGCGCGTGTGTGCGTGTGTGTGTGTGTGTGTGTGTGTGTGTGTGTGTGTGTGTGTGTGTGTGTGTGTGTGTGTGTGTGTGTGTGTGTGTGTGTGTGTGTGTGTGTGTGTGTGTGTGTGGTCTTTGCTCACGCTCTGTTCTGGACGAAGGGCAGGATGAAGGACATGCTGTTGGAGAACTTCCAGTCTCGCTGGGCGCCCCCTGGTGGACAGTTGGAGGCAGCGGCCTTCTTCAGGTATTTGACGTACGAGTCCCTGAGCATCCGCCATCGCGACTTACAGTCATTGGCTGCAACACAAACACAACATCAGGTTTATAACATGTTTATAACACGTGTATAACACGTTTATAACACGTTTATAACACGTTTATAACACGCCATGAGGCCACAGGAGAGACTGTTTCACGGACACTTTGATCTTAATGTGTGAAGATGTAAATAATAAATAAAAGACTAAACCAAACTTCCCTTTAACCCCTTAACCCCCGCCTGAACCGAGCACATGTTCTTCAGTTCGGCTTTACCCAAATCCAAAGACTGAGTGACCGGTTCACTGTAAAGCGCTTTACAAGTCGAGGCCATTTATCCTGATCAGTTTTGTAGGTCTTAGCTTTCAAATAAGTCGTTGCTCTGGCCTGCAGGCTGTAAACTCTGCAGTCGAGAAGCTTTTAGATTTGGGTAAAGCCGAGCTGTGGTACGAGGTGCGTCTCAGCGAAGTTACAGGGACTTTCTGAGCGGTTTCTCTTTAGTCCGCCCACACGGACTTCCTCCTAACAAACATAATAACTTTGAGGGGGGGTCCGGGGGGGTCACACTCACGGTCCGCCCTCAGCGCCGCCGACACTTCGCTCCACGCCTGCTCCTTGCGGTAGTTGTCTTTATAAAACGGGTCCGCGTTGTCGTACAGGATCCGGTGTTTCTGCACCTCCAGGATCACCCCCAGGTCGTCCATGGCGCGGCCGAGCTCCGCGCGTCTCCGGCGCGTTCCCCCCCGCACAAAGCCCACCGCGGGCAGCTAGGGCGCCCCCCCTGCGCCTCGCGTGTGTTTCCAGGTTTCCGCTTGGTTTCTTCAGCGGACTCCCCCCCACACACCGGAGTCTTCTCCTGCGTCCTAACGCGTTTTTAAAGCGTTTTTAAAGCGTTTCTCTCCCCTTTCTGTGCGCGCGTGCCACACCGCGCACACCGCGTTCGACTCGACGGCTTCCCCCTGCGTTCCTCTTGCGTCGCCCTCGTCCTTCCGCTCCGGGTGAAGTTTAATGGCGGCCGGAGCGTTGCGTTTCGCCCGCGTGTCTCCTGCGCACGCGGCTGGAGACTCCCCTCCCCTCGCGTCTCTGCCGCGTCTCTGCCGCGTCTCCGCTGCGCATATCCCACGCACACGTTCAGCTCGACTGCGTGGCGGGTGCGTTCCGCAACCCGTGTCCGTGCCGCGGCTCTCGCGAGAACACCGCAACGTCCCGGGGCTTCTCCGTGAAGCTGTGAGCTCACGCGATAACAGGAAGCAGGGGATTTGTAAACAAAGCCACGTCTGACTCAAACAACAGGAACATTTACTGATACTTATTGGGCTCATGTGACGTCACGTGGTTCATATATTTCCCAGGGTTTTATTTTAGGTTTTTGCCACGAGGAAAAACATTTTACCTTTACTTTTCTAAACTTCTAAACTCTTCTGCTTTTAAACACGTTCCTAAACTTCAGCAACGTTTTGAATCTTTTATTTAGGAAAACATTTGACACGACTTCAAACCTGGTTCTAATTATTCCATTATTTAGATTTTGTCGCTGAAAGTATCGTAAATTTTGGCCATTTTTATATGTATATATATATATATATATATATATCTTGCTGTACTATATTTTCTTATATTTATGTTAAAGTTTACATTGATATATTTAATTACTTTCCCAGTTCCGTATCTGGCCTTAATAGGGATGGATTTAATTTACAACAGTGGTTCTTAACTACAGGGTCGTGATATTAATGTAAAATAATGTAACAATTTTAAATCAATTATAAACAAGTTTTCAACATTTTATTTAATGAAACATTTGAAAGCGATTATTCTTTAGTTTTGTGTCAGGATTTCAAAGCCTGGACAGACAGAGCCATGTTTTAATGTGTGGGTTTATTTGATCATATAATCAGTAATAAAAGTGCACATTCACCGTTGACATATTAGGCTCCGGGACCTGGAGGGGTGGGTCGGGTCACGGCTGACCCTTCTCACCCTGGACCCCGACATATAAGCTCGATGATCTGTCCCGGTCACACCAGACTCATGGATCGATTATGTCCACACTGTCACGTAATGTGACATAATGTAATGTGATGTCGGAGTCACTTCCTGGATAAACCTCAGAGGATAAACTCGGTAACGTGAGTTTGGGCTGATTTGACTCCGAGTTCAAACTAACGTGTAAAATAAAACACGGGCGTTTCAATAAAATGTGTCTTTATTTAAAAAAAATGCGTTAAAAAAAACCAACATCCTCAATCAGAACAGGCCCCGCCCCCCTGTCCCCCCGCCCGTCGCCGTGACGACCAGGTGAGCGCTCGGGAGAAGGGCGGAGCTCACGGCCCAGTGTGGGAGGGGCCTGCGTTCGGGTCGGGGCCTCGCGTGTGTCGCCAAGGAAACCGCGTCCGTGTCCGTGAAAAGCCGTCCGAGTCGCCCTGGAAACAGAAGGAGGGCGAGAGTTCAGCCAAAGCACCGCTGATAGTATTGGAAAATGTCCGGTCCATAATCCTGTGTTAAACTGTGCCAGCAGGGGGCGCTGTTGCCATATTCATGTTTAGCACCTAGTTTGTGAACCTGCTCATAAAAACTCTTATGGTTCTGAAATGAACATAAAATAACAGAATATTAATAAAAATACACTCAAGTAGAAGCAAAAAGTACTGTCTGATAAAACTACTCTAAGATACAGTGTATTCAAAAAGTTACTCGAGTACTACCTGCCTTTGATTGACAGTACGTCTGGACAGCGCCCCCTGCTGTTGCATTATTAGGCTTTTCACAGGAACCAAACGCACTTCATAGAACATTAGAAACGTGTTGTATTTATCTTTCAAATGTAATGGAGTAAAAGTAACTCTGGTAAAGTACAGCACCTCAAGAACTCTCCTTAAGGCAGGACTGGAGTAGATTTACTTTGTTACTTTGTTACTCACTGACCCCCTTTGAAGTTTAGTCACAAAAATATGACGAAACATAAAAAGAGAAGAACCTTCGGACCCGGCGCAGGTTCCTCCAGTCACCGCTAGATGGCGTCATTTCACCACAAACCAATTCAAGTGTGACGCCAATAAGGTTTATCAGACTTTACTGATGTTTCTTGTATTATTTCTGCTTTATTTGGTCGTTTTCTTTTTTTTAAGTTCTGGACTCGAGACTAAATCAACACGAGCTGAAAAACCTGGACCGAGTTCAAAAACAACAAACTGTTCCTGTTTCAAGGACGTTCCTCTTATCGGAGCGTCAACGAAGTCCTCGAAAACAAGACCTCGTGGAGATAAGTGGATTTGTAACGCTCTGAGGACACGCCCACACAAACGAACACGGGTTTTACTGATTCTAACGTCTCACAGCGTGGTCTAAACTTCGGCGCAGTTTATATCTCTCTCTCTCCCCTCTCTCTCCCCTCTCTCTCCTCTCTCCTCTCTCACCCTCGCTCTGTCTCTTTCTCTCTCTCCTCTCTCTCCTCTCTCCTCTCTCACCCTCGCTCTGTCTCTTTCTCTCTCTCCTCTCTCCTCTCTCACCCTCGCTCTGTCTCTTTCTCTCTCTCCTCTCTCTCTCCCTCTCTCTCTGTCTCTCTCCTCTCTCTCTCTCTCTCTCTCTCCTTCCCCTCTCTCTCCCTCTCTCCTCTCCCCCCCCCTCTCTCTCTCTCTCTCCTTCTCTCCCTCTCTCTCTCTCTCCCCCCCCCCTCTCTCTCTCTCTCTCTCTCTCTGTCTCTCTCTCTCCTTCCCCTCTCTCTCCCTCTCTCCTCTCCCCCCCCCCTCTCTCTCTCTCTCTCCTTCTCTCCCTCTCTCTCTCTCTCCCCCCCCCCTCTCTCTCTCTCTCTCTCTCTCTTTCTCTCTCTCACCTCGCGGGGTTCACTCCTTGGCTTTCTTCTCGCTGTTCATTAATTTCTCCACGATCTTCCGCTCGTGTCCTCCGGGGTTGGGGCGGTTCGTGTTGTCGCTGGCCTCCTTCTTGGTCCTGCCTTTACGGGCCGAACCCTCTGGAGGAACAAAAACATCATCATGAACACACACACACACACAAAAGGACGGCACCGGTGAAAACCCCTTAACCCCCGCCTGAACCGACGACAACTTGGCAACAACGAAACAAAAAAGTTCAGTTTTTTGAAGGTCTTAGTTTTCAAATTAAGCTTTCAGATGTGGGTAAAGCCACAGCGCGCTGCTCACCCGCGTACTTGTCGGACAGGTTGTAGTACTCGTACTCGTCATAATGGTCCTCCTCGAAGTTGGTGGGTTGGATGTTTTTCACGTCGACGTGACTCATCGTGGAAGAACAGGCGCCTCGTTCTGAAGATCTGCGGGGAAAGTTGTTTATGTGGAAACGTGCGGCTGCAGATTTATACCCTCCGCAGAGTCCTCCTCCTGAGGTCGGCCCAGCTCCACCTCTCTGTCCACGGACCGGCCCCTCCCTGAAGCCCCGGCCCCTCCCTGAAGCCCCTCCCCGGAGCTCCGTGAGGAGAAGTTGCATCATTTATCGAAGCTGAAATGTTCTGTTTTGTTCTGGCCTCGGTCTGGGTCTGGGTCTGGGTCTGGTTTAGTCCTGGTTCAAAGATGTTTTCTTTGTCCCGCACATTCACAGTAATAGTTGGCCAGAGGAGAGAGACGATCATATATTTATACTGCAGTATATTGTTACTTTAAGGATTTTATGGAAGTAAAAGTATCTAAAGCTGAATCTGTTGAGAAAATCCTGATTCATAATTTATGACATAATCAAACATGTTTCAGTGGCTCATCTTTAAGTTCAGAGCCCACACACACACACACACACACACACGCACACACACACACACACACACACATACTCCTCTATCTGACTCACTCTGACCTTCACACTCTGTCTGCAGCGTCGGGCGAGTTACTTTAAACTGTAATATATTCTGTAGTAGTGACAGCTTTACAAATGTCATGTGTTTTACTTATTAATGTTTCAAAAATGTAACAGTGTTATTACAGAGTTAGTTTTGGGAAAATATAAAATAGTACTAATCACCACCGAGCAAAAGATAGTTAATAGTTTGTGCACGAACACAATAATAAATAAACTCTTCCTCACCGCGGTCTCTGTCTCCTCCAGGCTCAGGTCCTCCCCCGTCGGCCTGGGAGCCTGAAGGTTCTGCGCAGTATCACTTTCCTGGACCGAGGTGTCTGATGTATGTCCTGGGATCTGCTGGAGACACTCCTCCAGTTTGGGGGTCACTGCCCCGAGTGCCCCAACGACCCCGGGCACCACTGATGCCTTCACCCTCCAGACCTTCTCCAGCTCTTCTCTGAGCCCCTGGTGTTTCTCTAGTTTCTCGTGTTGTTATGTTTCCTCCACCAGCACGATGTCCGGTTGGTTCATGACCTTCTGTCCGTCTGTATCTGGACGTCCCACAGGATCTTGGCTCGGTCATTCTCACGGGAGGAGGCCTCGTGGAAGGCCCAGGACACGTTGGTGGGACTATGTCTCCGAGCTGGCCTGGTGTGGCCTCGGGGTCCCCTGGAGGAGGTGAAGTCTGGGCATCTCTGCTGAGACGCTGCCCCCGCGACCCGGCCCCGGATCATTTAAGCAGCACGGTGCTTAGAGCTCGTGCTTCACAGCTAGAAGGTCCCGGGTTCGATTCCCACCTGGACGGGGCCTTTCTGTGGAGTTTGCATGTTCTCCCCGTGTCTGTGTAGGTTTCCCCTACCACTAAAACATGTACAATAGGCCAGGATGAATGAGAGTTTGTTTGAGAGTGTGCATGTGGAACGACGGATGGAAATTAGCCCAAGGCTACAATCCGGCGTGGCTCGTTTACATGCATGAGACCCATGTATGTTCATTAACATGCACTGTCCTGAGCAAATAAACCAATAAATAAATAAATGTTATGATCCTTAGTTACTGAAAAAACATATTTCTATAACTCCTTATGTTTGTAATACGTTACCCCAACACTGTGTAATAACTGTGTGTTATTACACATCCTGTGTGTAACAAAGTGTAATAACTTCTAGTTTGGAGGAACATAATGAGGCTCTTGAGTCTTGAGTTGGATCTTAAACAAATAAACGGCACAGATCTCGAATCCTAACATGACACATGGACCGTGTGATGTCACTGTGTGGGTCACGTGAGGAGCAGGTGTGTCTGTCCCACAGCCCTGACCTCCACACGCCTCCTCCTCCTGTAGGGGGTCTGCAGATGATGTCCCGGGTCCTGTTGGCTCAGTGTGAGTGTTTAACCACGAGGCGTCGGCTCCGTTAAACAAACCAGTGAAAATAGTTTCTGTCCCACGGGCACAGAAAACACTAAAAGTGTTGATGCTGTCGGTCCCGGGACGGCATGAAAGGAAGTGACTTTCTCCCCATTTTGCTCAATTATCTTATTTTTATTTTTTTACATTGTTTTTCATATTTTGTCCTATTTCTTTTCCATAATTACAAAAAGGCACATTTTTTCAAATTTTTTTCTAATTTCTCAATTTTTTCCTCCACGTCTTTGTTCATTTTTATTACCAATATTTTCCTTATTTCCCCCAATTTATTCTCCATGTTTTCCCTATGGCCCCATTTTTGGCAGAATTTTTTTGACAGATTTTTCCCCAAAATGATTAATAATAATAATAATAGATTTTATTTATATTGCACTTTACATTTCAAAGAAACCGTGATGATTCCCTCCTCCTGCCACTGGAGATGAACCTGCTCTCTGGCCCGTGAGAAGTTAATCATTCCTCACTCAGTGTTTTGGTTTGATCTGATAACGCTGCGTCGGCAAAAACACTTTATGGTTTTATTTGTCCAAACTGGATCTGCTGACACGGAAACGTGTGTCACGCGTGTTCAGGGTCTAGAGCCGAGTTTACTCAGGCGCGTTTGGAAGTGGAGAGAAATAAAAACCTTCAGTTGCCTAAACTTGAAAGATTGTTCCTCCTCAGCTCCGTGTTCCTCCGTGTTCCTCCGTGTTCCTCTGTGTTCCTCTGTCAGGAAACAGTTTGTTCCGTATCGTGTTGTAGAAACTGCTCTGCAGATAAGAAGACTCTGAAGCCCCGACAGATAAAGCTGTTTATTTGTAGAGCACAATTCAAAGTGCTTCACAGTCGCATAAAATTACGAAAACAGATCAAATCAATTAAAACATAAAAATTAATCAATGACAGTAAAAGGCCAGAGAGCAGATAAAATACTTTCAGTTTTCATCTGCTCGGGTAAAAAGAGCTGTTTTCAGCCTGGATTTGAACATTGTCAGAGTTGAGGCCTGTCTCACATCCTCATGAAGACTGTTCCAGATTTGAGCTTTAGCCTCAGCGTGTTTAGTCCTGACTCTGGGAACCACCAGGAGACCCCTCCCTGAAGTTCTCAGGGCCCGAGATGGTTCATACGGCTCTAACATGTCAGAGATGGACTTTGGTGCTAAACCATGAAAAGACTTGTACACGAGCAGAGCTGTTTTAAATTCTATTCTCTGAGTGACAGGAAGCCAGTGCAGGGACCGGAGCACTGGACTAATATGGTGGTATTAGGGAGACTGACAGAAGCGCTGTCACGACTGCACACATCTGACCGCCATCATGCATTCACACACACTCTCATTCACCCTATTGTACATGTTTTTTCAGATCGGGGAGGCCGTTCTTCCCCATCACCCCCGTCCAGGTCTCACTGTCGTTACCCACGTGGGCGCTGAAGTCCCCCAGTAGAACAATGGAGTCCCCGCTGGAGCACCATCTAGTACCCCCCCCCCCCCCAGCGGTTAGCGCTCGTGCTTCACAGCTAGAAGGTCCGGGTTCGATTCCCACCTGGACGGGGCCTTTCTGTGGAGTTTGCATGTTCTCCCCGTGTCTGCGTAGGTTTCCTCCGGGTACTCCGGTTTCCCCTACCACTAAAAACATGTACAATAGGCCCAGGGACTGCAGGTGGTACAATGCATCTCTCCTTTCTGAGGCTCATGTAGATTGTACACTGTCCCTGTTCAAATAAATAAAACCCCACTGTAATAATCCAACCTGCTGCTGATGAAAACATGGAGTAGATTCTCTGCATCGTTACAATAATACGTGGGGGCTGAGCTGGGGGGCTATGAGCAAACCCCCCCCCCGCTCTCTGCATCGTTACAATAATACGTGGCTGATGTTTCGGAGGTGGCCCAGTTCACAGTGAACCTGGAACGTGTCCAAGGGTTTATTTGATCAGAACCTGGACTCTGTCCTGGACCATCACGACCCGCTGATAACAGGATCCAGGTCACACGATAAGACCCGCCTCAGACGGAGCACGAGTCTGGATCTGCACGGAGTCAGCCATGTTGAATCTGCAGATGTTTTGGTCGACTCCTAAAAACGAAATAAAAAGTCAAAGAAGAAAGTGAGACGTTCAGTGACGCGGCTGTGAGAGGATCTGCTTTTAAACCGAACACAATCAGGAATGAAACTGGACTCACATGTTTGTTTAACTTAACTTATTTTATTTGTAAACCTTCCACCTTCCAGTTCGGCTTTACCCAAATCTAAAAGCTAACTGGGAAAAGTGTCAATACAGCGACAAACACGAGGATGAAAAAGAAAATCAAACATGTGACTCGGGATCAGTCCTGTAGGCCTTAGCTTTCAAATGAGGCGTTACACTGTCGCTCTCCAGTCGAGGAGCTTTTAGGTTTGGGTGAGGCCGACCTGGAGACAATGCGCTCGGTTCAGGCGGGGGGGGCGGGGGGGGGGGGGGGGGGGGGTGGCGCCACCTGCTGGCCGTGCTGTGACTCTGCAGAGAAACGTCTCCTCAGAGCCTGGAGCTCCGGGACTGGTTTAATCTGACTCCAAAGCGGCAAGTAAGAGTAAAAAAGTACTTGAGTACAGTGAGGAACTGTTTGAGAGTAAAAGTGATTCATGTTTCAGTCGAAATGACGAGAAACAAAACAATGTGAAAATAAAACTCCATTAAAAAAACATTTAAGAAAAAAAATAATTGAAGAAAGAAATAAACAAATAGAGAAATACGTTTTTTTTTTCTCGCTTTAAAATGATAGGTTTGTCACATGACCTTTAACCTCCGCCTTAACCCAAGCTTCTCGACTGGAGGTCTCATTTGAAAGCTAAGGCCGTCTCGTTTTTTAACATGTGTGGGATCTGTACACGGATGGCGGGAGACGAGTTGAAGCTTCACTCACACGAGTTACTATTTTCTTATATTCAAGTGAGAAACTGATTTTTTTTATGTTTCTCACTTAAAAGTAAAAAAGTACTGGGAGAAAATGTTACCTGAGTACTGTGAGTAACTGAGTAACTGCTTGAGAGTAAAAGTCTGATTCATGTTTCCGTCGTGACAGAAATGACGAGAAACAAAACATGAAATAAAGAGTTCATTATGAGTTAGGGATTCAGATTCAGATTTAAACATTTAACAGATGACGACATAAATAAACATAAAGTCTGAAATGGAATCGACAGAAGCTAAAGCTAAAGCTAAAGCTAAAGCTAAAGCTATCCCAGTGTATTTACAAAACAAACAGTAAAATCTGCCAATGTCTTATGCTGCAGTTATAACATTTTTTGTTTAGATCGTCACAAAGAAAAAAATGGATCATCTTAATGCTGCATCTTTAGCATCCGTTCAATTTTAAACTGAATGAGTGTTTTAGTCTTTTAGCTCCTGGTCCGACTCACTCCACACATTAATCCAACAAAACAAACACAAAGCTGCTTTGCTCTCGTTCTCACGTAAGTTTTTTGAAACATTTCTTCCTTTCGGAAATTATAAACTCGTCTCGTCTTTGGAACAATCCCTGATCTGCAGGTGACTCGTTATAGCTCATGTTATACAGAAACTGTTTTAAACTCAACCAAGTCCTTCAGTTTTAGCTTTTAGTTTAAGGAAAAGCTCGTTTGTATTTGCCCTGTGAGCCGCTTTATTCACAATGACCGCTCTTTTTTGAATGATACTCACTGGATTAAGATGGTTTTGGAAGTGTTTCAAACTTCTAGGCCACAGGTCATGTACGGGAGAACCAGGGAACAGTATAAAGTATATACGTTTATTTCATTGAAGAGTTCTTTAACTTTATTGCAAGGGATTTACAGCTTTGCCTTGATGTCGTTTATATGGGGCGTCCAGCTGCTTATTTTGTAAAAGTCCAAGAAAGTTTATTTCATTCACTCGTTCCATCTCAGTATCATTTATTCTTACATTTCTACACAACATTAATGGCACGATTTCCAAAAACTATAAATATGGTTTTAGTTAAATTAAGGGTTCACTTATTAGAATCAAACCTCTTTAACAATAATATGTAACTGCAGTAGTTAAGTAGTTATTAAGTGTTAGTTACACTTAACTAATGGATTGTTCATGACGAATTAAGTGCGAATTCATTATTTATTAAAGCTGAATAAGGTGTAGTTAAAGTGTTACAGTTTATTTCTACAGCACAACAACACCAGATAAGATAAAAACACGAATGGACCTGGACTCGGTCCGTGAGCTCCAAGTGTTAAAACCGAGTCTTTAATCCGGATTTAAAAAGGTTCAGGTCCGTGAAACCTGAGGGTCGGGCTGTTCCACAAATACAAATACTTAAACATTCACTCACAGCAGCACAGGTTATTATTTTAATTACCCAAGTCAGAAACAGATACTTCATCTTAACCTCCTCAACCCTAACGGCACCCGATCGGGGGCCAGTAATGCTCCGGGCAGTTGGACGCCACTGGGCACAAGGGGGCGCCCTTCCAACCTTCTCAGTGTGCATGTGAATTGAATTTTTTCAGAGTTAGACTTTAGGTCAGACACCATGAGTGACAGTAACATGACACTAAATAGTGAGATCTTTATTGTCTGTAAAAAAAGCTGAGGCCTCGTTGCTCTTCAGTCAGACTGAGAAACGAAGAAGGAAGTCATGGAGATTCTGCTTCAGACAGAACTTCAGAGTTCTGCTGGATATATGAGTCATATCATATTCTGAAACTCAGAAACATAATATAAAACAAATATTTAAAAAAATTGTTTCCCAATCAAAGACCGGAGAAATACAAATGTGAACATCCTGGTATTATATCATTAAAAATATTAGTTAATTATTAATTACTCTCTTTTTACAAAAAAAACCCCATGACAATTATATCTGATGTAGAGTCATGTGTGTCCCGGTTCTTCTGAGTCATGGTGGGTCATGGTGGACCATGACAGATGTGGACAGGCCTGTGGTAGATCTACTTTTACTTTGGTGAAAAAAGTTACTATATAGTAACTGTGTTGAAGAAATGAACCTCATGAGCTTCTTCTGTAACATCAGTCCTGCTGCACCACGACAAGGGTTTGTTTTTATAGAACGAGAGTAATAAAAAATTAACTGACATTTTAATCACAAATTCAGGATTTTCACGACTATTACTAAGGAATACGTGAATTTTAAACATTTAATGTTACATCCAGCAGAACTGTAATGTTCAAAATGAGAATCTCCATGACTTCCTTCTTCACTTCCCAGTCTGTGACTGCAGAGCAATGAGGCTTCAGCCTTTTTACTGAAAATAAAGGGTCACTATTTAGCGTCATGTTACTGTCACTCACGGTGTCTGACCTACAGTGTAACTCTGCAGCCAATCAAATCACAATGACTCAGAGTGGGTTGGGCTCAAATGGGCACCAAACGCCAAGATCCAAGCTCTGAGACTAGAATAATAAAACCCTGGAGTTAAGAGGTTAACTCTCACTGTAACCGGGCACATTTTCACCAAAAAACTGTGACGTAAAAAACAAAAAGACAAAGCCACAAAAATATATATATTTAAAAAATGACAATGCAAGGAAAAATAGTTGAGTTTTGTAGGTCTTAGCTTTCAAATGAGGCATTGCGCTGGCCCATAGGCTGTGAGCTCTTAGATTTGGGTAAAGTTGAACTGGAGGCGGGGTTAAAGAGGTTAATGTTACTCAAGTAGAAGTCCCCGTGACTACCCCAGGCGCCCCTGCTGCCATCTGCTGGCGGAAACTGGTATCGCATCAGAAATGACTGCGGCAGAACTGTAAATGGGACTAAAGGCCAGTCAAATGAAACGTTCCTGGGCCTTTTCAGTTCTGGTGTCACGTTACTCTTGAGTCAAATCATTTCAGAGTAACGTTACACTTGAGTAAATATACAACAGAACAAAACACAAACTGTTTTATGTCGCATGAGGCTTTTGCCTCTTAAACATTTACTCACCGAGGCACGAGTAACTTTGTTTGTACTCAAGAAGTAAAAAAGTACTTTACACTGAAGGCAGTCAAAGAAGTAGGCTGAATTTACTTTAAAAGTACCGTAAGTACATGTGTAAATGTACCTGAGTACTGCCCCGCCTCTGAACAACCCGGAAGCAGACGCAGTTTCCCGGAGTCTGAGGAGCCGCTCGCTCAGGGTGAGTCCATGGACCTTTTATAATAAGTGTGAGGGTGAGTCTAACATCAGCTCTGCTTTCACCTCAACAACTGATTTAAAGAGGCTAAACACTGACGCACGTGCGAGCCAAAGGAAGTCTGAGCGTGGATCGTGACTCTAACTTAAACAGACACACGGAAGTGAAAGTATCGGCTACTCTCTCTGACGCAGGGTTTTATTTGTAATCAGTATTTTACGGTTAATGCTGAGTTTACACAAAACGACGAGGATCCGGAATGTGAGTGGAATTATGGATTCAGGCAGAGGTTTCACGCGCCGTCACAAACCGGTGCGACCTGTTACTACGCGTTACGATTAATTATGACGCACGCTCACGAACACGCGTCCCGCACAGCGCGCGGCTGCGGGTCATTGTCGCGTTCTGTCAGAAATATGTCAAGAATCGGGCGAATGTGGACAAACCTGCCTGCCGCACACGGGTTGGAGGCGGAGCTGAGGCGTCTTGCCCCGCCCAGCTCTCACCTGACGCATTCAATATCGTCCAGCTGCAGCCAGAAAACACAAGAACGCCCCAACACACAAGAACGCCCCCAAACATCCGTTCTTCAAAAACATTTCAAAATAAAAAAAAAATTATGTATTTATTTATATATTTATTTTTGTATTTCTCTTAATGTATGCAGATCAGGGGGCGGGTCTGGATGCCGCTGCACACAGGCCTTGTCCCGCAGAGACACAAACACGAGCTCTGCTTCAGTCTGACGGGGGCACAGGGCGGGTCCTCGTGTGACTGGAGGATCGGCAGTTTGAATCCTGCAGGGGCACACTGCCGTTGTGTCCTTGGGCAAGACACTTCCCCTGCCTTGCCCCCAGTGTCTGCATACACTGGTGTATGAATGAGCGTGTGAATGTGAGTGGATCTTTGCTGGAAAGCACTTTGATGTAGAAAGGCGTCGGTGGTGCAGTTGGTGGAGCTGGTCGCCTCATGATCAGAAGGTCAGGGGTTTGAATCTCGGCTCCAGCAGAGACAAAACCAAACATGAACTCTGCTTTAGTCGAGCGCTTTTCCACCGACATCAGGCTCAAAGTGTTTTCCAGCAAGTATCCACTCACATTCACCCGCTCATTCATACACCAGTGTACACAGACATTAAGAGAAATACAGAAATAAATACAGAAATAAATGCATGCACTTATTACAATAAATGCATGCATTTCTTTGCAAATGTTATCTTTATTTTATTTATTTATTTATATATTTATTTATTGTTTTGGCAGCCACGGTCCTCCATAGTCCCGGGCCTGACTTTTCTTTGGCATAGCGCAGGTACCAACATTTACTTTTCGGCGTAGCGTGGGTTTCTATCAATTTTGAGACTTACTCTGAACAGCGAAAATAAGTTTTTTCATAAAAAGTGGGGTTATTTTACAGCCAAGTTTTCCCAATTTTTGTCTGTCAAGTTCAAATCATGTAAAGATTAAATCTATAATCTCACATTATTAAATGTGAGGGTAGTTCCTCTGACCCACTCTCCCCTGTGTCTATTGTGCATTTTACATTCATGAAATAGGAAAAACATGTATGTAAATGTTTTCCATAATTAACCTCTTAACTCCCACGTGAACCAAGCACATTTCCAGTCTGGCTTTACCCAAATCCAAAAGCTTCTCTGCTGGAGCTCACAGCCTATAGGCCGGAGTAACGCCTCATTTGAAAGCTAAGACCTACCTTGTCACGCTTTTGCTGGAGGTTTTTTTGTCGTCCGTGTTGTTGCTTTTTCATCCTCATTTACATCTCGTTTCGGTCGCTATTTTGACGCCTTTTTCAAGAAGCTTTTAGATTTGGGTAAAGTGGAACTGGAGAAAATGTGCTCAGTTTAAGCGGGGGTCCAGTTTCTGAAGGGGTCCAGGGCTGAAGGGGTCCAGGGCTGGAGTGGTTTGGACCCCCCTTAGGGAGTGGAGCGCTTCACATTTAGCTCAGTCCACTCCGGGGTCCTGACTCGCCACTAACTCACTATATAACGTACTTTCACAACGACAACGCCACGCTGAACTTTAGGGGGTCAGGGATCCCCGATCTTTATTCACCCCGCAATAGAGAGAGGACACACTGGTCGGACTGAAGGGACAATGAGACATTCTTAAAGACAAAATATCTTTCTTTATTTGGTCTGGATAATAACTAGTTTTAGTTCCTTCAATGAAAAGCATCTACAAAACCAGCCCGTACTAAAGCCCGGAGTCAGTTAATAAACAGCGCCCAAAGAAAAAGGTTCGGCTTTACCCAAATCTAAACGTTTCTCAACTGGATCTTACAGATCATAGGCCAGCGTGTTGCTTCATTTGAAAGCTAAGACCTACTAAACAGATCTAACAGATTTTCGTCCACATTTTGTTGCTTTTTCATCACGTTTTTGTCGCCTGTTTTGTTGCGTTTCGGTCGCTATTTCCGAGTCGAACTGGAGACGATGTGCTCGGTTCAGGCGTGGGTTAAGAGGATAAATGGTGAGAAACAGAACATGATATAAAGTGGAAATAATGTCATATTTTCAATGGAAATTCCTTAAAAACAAATGAAAATAAGAATTCTTCCTAATGGTTTATTAAGGGTTTGGATGATGTGACGCGGTCGGACATGTCTCTTCTTTCTTATTATTGTTGTATTTTTAATCCGCTGAATGTTGCATAGTGCAGCTTTAAGAGTTATTATTATGTTCACGTTATGTCCCAGGTTGTTTGACTCTGTGAGGATGGAGCAGAACATGGAGGAAGAGGAGGTCAGAGGGAGGAAGGACGACCGGGCGCTGACCTCAGACCAGGTGAAGCCCTGGTGTTAATCTTTATATAGGTTTAAAAGTGTGTTATGGAACTTTAGATGCAAAGAAATAACTTGATGTTAACGTGTATTTGACCTTTGACCTGGCGCCTTCACCTCCATCACTTCTATAACGCTCCAGGGTCGATGGTTCTTTTCTCTAGAACGGCATCGTGGAATCAACGTGTCTGAGCTCGCACCAAATAGACGGCGTCTTCTTAATCTGATTTATTTTGTTTAGCCATTTGTTTTTCCTTTGTTTTTTAAGAATGACATAGTAAACTTTGAGGACCGTGTCATGACCTCCGTCTCCGTCTGTCTCAGGCCTCAGGCTGGAGCCGTGTGTCTCTGAAGAGTGACTTCTCTAAAGGAGAACCTCCAAACTTCAGTCCTGGACCTGGACCGGACTCACAGTAAGACCTGCACATGTTTATACAAATACTCATGAACACAATTCCATCCCTTTAATAAACTATAAACTTTCTAAATGTTGCCTTTGATTTTCTGTGGTAATGAGAATCTGTTTTAGGAATGAAAAATAACTTTATCTGATTCAAAATAAACCTGCACCATAATCCACACAAAGGACCAAAGCCTGGATCTCTGTGATGAACTCTGTTCCTCAGGTCTCAGTCTGGAGTCAGTCATGTGTCTCTGAAGAGTGACCACTCAAGATGGGAACCTCCAAACTTCAGTCCTGGACCAGGACCAGACTCACAGTAAGAGTCACTCATGTTTCTTTGTTCATACTGAAGTTACACAGCTTTGTGCCAAACACACAAAAGAACATAGACCCAAATCGGCTCCATGCGATTCTTATGATTCCAGTCACTGTGATTAATAGGGATGGGACGATACACTTAAACTCACGATACGATGCACCTCGATATGTCAGAGTCACGATACGATATCAAAAAAGAAAAAAATAATACTGTATAATAATAACAACTTGTTTATTTTTGTTTCAGTTGAACACAGGGAAACACAAGGGGAACACTCCCTTAGTGCTGCTCTAACCCTCGGTTCATGTATCTCAGGTTCTTCTTAAAAAAAACTAACATATCATTCCTGTGACTTGACGACGCACTGCACCATTCCCCGGATATATATATATTGTTTCATTTAATAATAATAATAATAATACATCGAACTTGTATAGCGCTTTTTGGACACTCAAAGACGCTTTACATGAAAAAAGAATAAAAAAAGAAAATCACGATCCATTTTTTTTTACTCGATGCGTATCGTCACGTTTTGTATCGCGATAT
This sequence comes from Proterorhinus semilunaris, assembly GCA_021464625.1. Classification (NCBI taxonomy): domain Eukaryota; kingdom Metazoa; phylum Chordata; class Actinopteri; order Gobiiformes; family Gobiidae; genus Proterorhinus; species Proterorhinus semilunaris. The sequence goes on from CM038352.1 coordinate 2,319,486, forward strand.
TTCGTCCCATCCCTAGTGATTAACCTGCAGCATAATAAATAATCTACTCACAAAGAAAGAGGCGCCAAAGCCTGGATCTGGATCTCTGTGATAAACTCTGTTCCTCAGGTCTCAGTCTGGAGTCAGTCATGTGTCTCTGAAGAGTGACCACTCGAGATGGGAACCTCCAAACTTCAGTCCTGGACCAGGACCGGACTCACAGTAAGAGTGTATTTTAATAGTGATTTTCAGTTTGCTGCTGTTAGTTCTTAGTCTAATTCAGAAGTGCTGGTGACTTCAGAGTCAGGGGTGATGTTCAGGAGCTGCACAAACACAGTCTTTTCAAGTGGCCCCAGTGTTAAATGTTAGATCTGAATGTGTTTTGCAGAAACACATTAAACTGTTTCTACAGAGTCCAGGACCCAGAGGATCTCAGCGCTCAGACTCTGGACGCCATTTTCACGGTGCGTCTCCTTCTCTCTGACTTTCTCCTCTGTCTCTCTGTTCTTCTCCTTCTCGAGGGTTGACTCTGTGTCGGTCTCTGTGTTCCAGAGTCTGGAGGAGGACGTCCTGATGTTTGTCAAAGAGCAGCTGAGGAGCTTCCACAGACTGCTGTCGTCAGAGCACCCAGAGAAGAGCTCAGACAGAGGCTCAGAGCGAGAGGAGCGCAGCAAAGAGGCTGTGCTGAACATCACCATGGACTTCCTGGGCAGGATGGACCAGGAGCCTCTGGCTGAGCGTCTGAGGAACCGTAAGAACTTCCACCAGTCGCTCTGGGCCCGACTCGCTCTGACTCCTGTTTGTCTTTTACAGACTCTGCAGTGTCTGTGTTCAGCCGCGAACTCAAGACTCACCTGCAGCAAAGGTTCAGCCAGGTGTTTGAGGGCGTGGCCAAAGCAGGAAGCCCAGTCCCCCTGCGGCAGATCTACACAGAGCTCTACATCACAGAGGGCGGGGCCTCGGAGGTCAACCAGGAACATGAGGTCAGACACATCGAGACGGCGTCCTGGAAACCAACAGAGCGAACTATAACCTGCGAGGAGATGTTTAAACAGCAGCCAATCAGAGCGAAGGCCGTGGAGTCCGAGCAGCCAATCAGAGCGAAGGGCGTGGAGTCTGAGCAGCCAATCACAGCGAAGGGCGTGGAGTCTGAGCAGCCAATCAGAGCAAAGGCCGTGGAGTCTGAGCAGCCAATCAGAGCGATGGCCGTGGAGCCTGAGCAGCCAATCAGAGCGAAGGCCGTGGAGTCCGAGCAGCCAATCAGAGCGAAGGCCGTGGAGTCTGAGCAGCCAATCAGAGTGAAGGCCGTGGAGTCCGAGCAGCCAATCAGAGCGGTGCTGACGAAGGGCGTGGCCGGTGTGGGGAAGACAGTTCTGACTCAGAAGTTGAGTCTGGACTGGGCTGAAGACAAAGCCCATCAGGACGTCCAGCTGCTGCTCCCCTTGACCTTCAGAGAGCTCAATGTGCTGAAGGACAGAAGCTTCAGTCTGGAGGAACTGGTCCATCACTTCTTCAGTCAAACCAAAGGTCTCCACAGCTTTAAAGACCTTCAGCTGCTCTTCATCTTTGACGGTCTGGACGAGTGCAGACTTCCTCTGGACTTCAGCCGGACCCGGGTCCTGACGGAGCCCACAGAGAGCGCCTCAGTGGAGGAGCTGCTGGTGAACCTCATCAGGGGGAGCCTGCTTCCCTCCGCTCGCCTCTGGATAACCACACGCCCCGCGGCGGCCAATCAGATCCCTGCTGAGTGCGTCTCCATGGTGACAGAGGTGCGAGGGTTCAGCGACCCACAGAAGGAGCAGTACTTCAGGAAGAGGTTCGCAGAGCAGGAGCAGGCCACAGACATCATCTCCCACATCAAGAGCGTCCGCAGCCTGTTCATAATGAGCTACATCCCGGTCTTCTGCTGGATCCTCTCTGTCGTTTTACAGAAGCTTCTGGAGCAAACAGAGAAACCAGAGCTGCCCAAGACTCTGACTCAGATGTACGCCCACTTCCTGGTGGTCCAGGCCAAAGTCAAGAACATCAAGTATCATGAGGGAACAGGAGCAGACCTTCACTGGACTGATGAGACTATAAAGATGGTGCGGTCTCTAGGAAAACTGGCCTTTGAGCAGCTGCAGAAAGGAAACCTGATCTTCTATGAGTCTGATGTGAGAGAGTGTGGGCTGGACGCTGCAGAGATCGCTCGTTACTCCGGAGTCTTCACACAGGTCTTTAGAGAAGAACAAGGTCTGTATCAGGACAAGGTCTACTGCTTCATCCATCTGACTGTGCAGGAGTTTCTGGCTGCTCTTCATGTCCATCAGACCTTCTTCAGCTCTGGGGAGAAACTGCTGTCACCAGCACACTCCTCTGAGAGCTCTGGATCAACTCCCACCACTGCAACTGGGCGGTCTTACAAGAAGTCCGATCTCAAAAAGAGAAAACATTGGCAGGCCTTCTACTGCTCTGCTGTGGACCGGGCCTTGCAGAGTCCAAACGGACACCTGGACTTGTTCCTGCGCTTCCTCCTGGGGCTGTCTCTGCCGACCAATCAGAGGCTGCTGAAGGGTCTGCTGACTCAGACAGAATTTTATGTGACCAACTGGAGGCTGACCAATCAGACAGCAGAGTACATCAAACAGAAGCTGAATGAAGAGGGTCTGTCCACAGAGAGGAGCCTGAACCTTCTCCACTGTCTGAACGAGCTGGAGGACCGCAGGCTGGTGAAGCAGGTCCAGAAGCTCATGAGTGAAGGCAGTCTCTCTGACAGAGACGTGTCTCCTGCTCAGTGGTCGGCCATGTCCTACATCCTTCTGTCCTCAAACTCAGACCTTGAGGAGTTTAACCTCGGGAAATACTGTCCCACAGAGGAAGGTCTTCTGGGGCTGCTGCCGGTCGTCAAAGCCTCCACCAAAGCCACGTGAGTCCATGTGTCAGCACTGTACACGAGCCCAGTGATCACTTAGACCAAACGTGCGTCCACGCTCCGTCCGCCTCTAGTTTGGACGCCAAACATCGCGAGAAACGCCTGTTTGCTGATGCGTGAAGTTTTGCAAGCGTCATAATTCGGAGGCGTGTCATACAACAAAACCGCGATGATCAACTCGCCCTCCATGCTGCAGGTAACAGGTGACCTCACTATCTGAGGCCAGTCTCTGATTGGTTAACAAGGCGTAAATGGATGCACGTGTAGATTGGATTATTTGAGTGCATGAAGCAGTGGGCGGGGCCTCCCTGCTCGTGTTCTCTTTGAGGCGCGTTTTTCCGCATTTGCTACGCTTCATACGCGCGGACGGGTTTGCTTAGATTCCGAAGCGCGTCTGCATAGGGTTAACATGGAAGTTGGAGGCGTGGTGGCGTTTGGCGTTTACCTTAAGACTCTCCCTGGTCTATCGTGGCCTTTGTTCTGCCCCATCCCGTCTGACCTGGGAAGCTAAGCAGGGAAGGGCCTGGTCGATACTTGGATGGGAGACCGTTTGGTAACACCAGGAAGCCTGATGTAGTGAGTGGTGGGGCTGATGGCGCAGACTGGTTGCCTCGCTTCTGTCAGTCTACGCCAGGGCAGCTGTGGCTACTGTTTCCATCCCATTTTCTGCACTTTGCTTTTTTGCACAAGTGCGTAAGCGCTTTTTATTATTCGTGTTTGGTAATGGTTCACTGTAAATAACAATATTTATTAATCTTTGCAAATTTAATGCACTGCCGTTTGTATTGTGTTTTATTTGTTGAACCGGAAGCGCTATGTCACGTGACCGAGCTAGTTACAGCTAGGACCATAGCCTCTCATAGGAGGAGCCGTGGCCTAAGCCGCTGTACACCTGTGGGACGCGTGAGTTTTCATTTTAACTGTTTATGTACACTCGGATCTTAAAACTTAATCCTAAATCTTCTAAAACCTTTTACTGTCTGTTCACAGGGGACCTGTGTTTACCTCCTGTCAATGTTTGAGCTCAAAATAAACGTGAAAAAAACACTACAATAGTAGCTTACCACCACCAAGTATGGAGTGAATGAATAGTGCCATGTAAAGCGTCTTTGAGTGTCTAAAAAAGCGCTATATAAAACCGATGCATCATTATTATTATTATTATTATTATTATTATTATTATTGCTTTATTTATGTTAATGAGATCTGCTGGTCCTTAATGTGTCACTTTCTCCTCAGTCTGAGCGGCTGTGGCCTGTCTCCTCGCAGCTGTGCTCCTCTGGCCTCAGTCCTCAGCTCGTCTAGTCTGACTCACCTGGATCTCAGTAGCAACGATCTCCAGGACTCAGGAGTGGAGCTGCTGTGTGAGGGACTGAAGAGCGCCCCCTGTAGACTGCAGACACTCAGGTGGGACACTCCCTTCACTCTGGGTTCATATCAGAGGCTAATGCTGTGTGTCTTTAGGTTGTCTGGATGTGTGATATCAAAGAGAGGCGGAGCTTCTCTGGCCTCAGCTCTAAGCTCCGCCCTCTCCCACCTGAGAGAGTTAGATCTGAGCTACAACCATCCTGGCCCTTCTGCTGAGCTCCTGACGACTCTGTGGGAACAGCATGGCCGTCCTCTGGACTCTCTCAGGTCAGGCCCTCTGCACAATTAACCTTTGTCCAATCGAAATTTACGTCGCCATCTCGCAACATCAATTTCGATATCAGTGTCAATGCTCGTTGCAAGCAAGCAAAAACTGTAGCTTTCTGTGCTACTATTGTTAATCCACGTATAAACGCAGGTGTAGAGTCCATTTGAGCTGATTGTAGATCTAATTTGCCCCTTAGCCCCCGGAGTATATTCGTTCCTCCGCTTGAACCAACACGTCTGCGTCAGCCCTGTTAAGAAACTCCTGTTGGGATATTGGGCTATACAAAACGATTGAGTGGAACTGAGGTTTGAGCTCCTGCTGTAACCTAACCTCAAGGGGCTGAGTTTTGTTTTTTCTGCCCTGGGCCTCCACTGTATGAGTGAAAGAGATGTTCGTCGATTGGAATTATTGAGGCTTGCTTCTTTTGGCTGCTGCCAATCAGAAGTGATTGGATTTGTATCTTGTTGCTACATGAAGCTAACATGTAATAACTGAGTCCCATGATGTTTAACAGTAGTTTTAGAAGTTTATCTGCAGCTCAGTTCTCAATTGCATAAAAAATCAAACATGTTATAATATAAAATTGGATGGATGGATGGTATTTCTATGGCGAGCATAAGTTTAGCAAGTTGTTGTGTTTCAGACTGAATCCTGCTGGAGTCCGGTGGCTGACTCCAGGTCTGCTGAAGTGTAAGTGACAGATTTGTATAAAATGAACTGTTCCTTCCACAGTCAGTGCCATGTGTCGTGTCTGTCCTCAGATTACTCTGCACTGATCCTGGATGAGAACACGGTGAATGAGTGTCTGCAGCTGTCGGACGATCGAAGGACCGTGACCTCAGTGAGGGAAAAGGAGCAGCGTCCAGAGCAACCAGATCGGTTTGAGTGGCCTCAGGTCCTGAGCTCCTCTTCTCTCACCAGCCCCTGTTACTATGAGGTGCAGTGGAGCGGAGGGTTTGTGGATATAGCCGTGAGTTACAGAGGAATCCGCCGCAGAGGAAAGAGGAGAGAGTGTGAGTTTGGGGCAGATCTTCAGTCCTGGTGCCTCAGAGTCTCTGTGGACGGTTTCTCTGTTCGCCACAACAGCGAGGAAACAGCCGTGTGTTCTAATCCCTCCCTGTCCTCATCCACCCAACAATCTCAGCCCTCTCCTCGAATGTTCTCCTCGGGGCAGGTCGGGGTGCTCCTGGATGGTGACTCTCTCTCCTTCTTTGACGTCTCCTCTGGCAGAAGAGTTCATCTCCACACTTTCAACACAGTTTTCACTGAGCTTTTGTTTACCGGCTTCTGGCTCTGGAACACCGGCTCCTCAGTGACTTTAGTGGACATGACACAGCGCCCCCCAGTGCAACCAAGGCAAGGCAAGGCAAGGCAAGGCAAGGCAAGTTTATTTGTAGAGCACAATTCATACACAAGGCAATTCAAAGTGCTTCACAGTTGCATAAAATTACAAGAAAACAGATCAAATCAATCATTAAAACATCCAACATAAAAAAAAAAAAAGGTACTGCATCTGCATCAGAGGACTTGTGAATTCTGACAAACTCTAGCTCAGAGTGTATCAGGACCGGGTCAGACAACAATTAAAAAACCGTTACAACCGGTATGAAAAAGAAAGTCCGGCCAACGGCTTTTCACTCAGGGGATTTTTCTGTGACAGACTTTTGTCAGACTTGTACCTGCATTGGTTTTGCTATTTTGTAATGTTGTGTTTGTGCTTCTGTTTGTGTCCTTGTTTCCCTTACGAATGGAGAAGTCAGTCCCTATGTAAAAGTATGGCGAGGTAGCCTATATTTTGTCCGTTTCATGGCATTTATGTCATTTCTGTGGTTTCTTTATAAACATATGACAGGACAATGTTTATTGGTCATTGAATGTGTGTCTGACCCACAACAAGTGGGTTCAACAACCTAACTGAATATGATTTAGCATTTAGCTCAGAGCCATTTGTATATGCTTATTCTTATAAAATAAAATCTCAAAGATCTGTCCATTGATTGATTGATTTCTAACGAGGCTTTGACATCACCCAAATGTGATCAATACAGTAACAGCAATTAAAAACATCTGTATCATTCATATTCGTGTTTGATGGCTAAAGGTTAACGGCTATAGAGTTCAGGGCTGTGATGTCATATTGCTAAGCATCATGGGCAATAATAAACTAATGGATATTTTAAAAGGTAAAATACTGGAGTCATTGTTCACCAGTGAGTTAGATGTATTTATCAGCCGTGACTCAGCAGCTAACGGAGTTGTTCCATGGCTTTTACTCCACATTTTATACTGTTTTTTGCCAATGTTAGTCTATGGAAATGTATGCCTACAGCCACAAACATGGTGGATCTCCATGGTGACGGTGGGTTTTCCCAAACTCAATTGGAAAAAAGCATTGCGCAGGCTAATGCTAACGGGCTCTTGGTTTCCCGGACTCGCCGACTTGCTAACTGTCCACGTATGTTGGGATCGATCGATTGCAGCATTTGTGGGGCTGGAGCACCCACTCAAATCTTTAAACACCCAGGCGAATTTGCATGAATAACAAAATGATTAAATAAATAACACCTAACCTGTAAAGCTGCTACTTTAAGGATGAAAAACCGGTCAACAACATTAAAAGTTGTCAACACGGGTGTCGTGTGATTTCACCCTCAGCCTCGTGGGGGCAGTGTACAGAGCGAAACCGTGTGTGTTTTTTTTTCACGAAGAAGCGGCTAACCCGAGCGGCTAACGTTAGCTTTCTCCAAAACGAGCACAAAACTTCGCAGGTGAGTATTTAAAGTGACGTTTTTTACGCAGCAGTGAGCACGATCTAATATACAAACTGAAACAAGAATAATGTCCGCATCTGTGTGAGTTATTTGAGTAATTACGTAAAGAAATGCCCTGTGTTTGTAGCATGTTAGCATGTTAGCCACATTAGCGAGGATTCAATGGAAGCAAAACAAGAAACGAGCTGACGGAATAACTGATGTAAAAATGTGAACAAACTTCATGTTATTTGTTACTATGTGGAAAACGCTCTGCTCTGTCGTCCTCACAGGCCGCACTGAACATTATAACTTTAGTTTTGCTGCTTTAGGCAACTAACAATAGTAACAACCTCTTAACCCCCACCTGAACCGAGCACATTTTCTACAGTTTGGCTTTACTCAAAACTAAAGGCTTCGGGGGGAAATGCGTCAAAAAGCGAAAAGAAATCCAGCTGAAAACGGAACCAAAAAGTGACACAAAAAAAAGGATGAAAAAGTGATTTTAACAATGCGAAGAAAATGTCAAAAAGGTGACGGCAACAATGCAGGGACAAGGATTTGTTGTTGATCAGTTTTGTAGGTCTTAGCTTTCAAATTGGCGGTACTCTGGCTTGTACGCTGTAAGAAGCCTTTAGATTTGGGTAAAGCCGAACTGGAGAAAATGCACTAGGAGGTTAATTCAAGCTAGAATATCTTGTGTAATATTTTTTAGTCCAGTTTGAATTGAGTTTGGTCAAATGTATGTTACTGACTTCTTATTGGCGTCTCTTTGTGAGTTTATTCTACGTCTCAGGCCACCACATTAATGACACTAAAATACACAATGACTGCGACCGTCTGACGAGAATATTGCCTATTTTGTAAAATATGAATTACGACGCTTAAATGTATAGTAAATAAACCAGCCCATGAAAAGTATTTCCATGGTGCTGCGAGTGTTTTCAGTGAGTTTTATCATTTATCATTGTTTGTGTTTTTGTATCGTTTACAGAAAAGAAAATGTCCGCCGATCCAAAGATTGTGGAGCTTCTCTCAGAACTGCACCAGCTCATAAAGCAAACACAGGTTAGTGTTGAGTTTAGTCCCTGTTTTAGTTCTGGCTTTTACATATAAAAAGTGTAAAGTTCTGGAACTCACTGCCCACTGAACTTAAACCAGTGGTGTAGTCTACGTGATATACAGGTATTCGCCGTGTAACCACTGGAAAGCCATACCGCCTTTGCTGTGGCCGATCCCGTCAGACCTCGGAAGCTAAGCAGGGAAGGGCCTGGCAGGACTTGGATGGGAGACCGTTTGGGGCCTGGCAAATGTAGTGTGAGTGGTTGGTGGTGGTCGGAGGGGCCGATGGCGCAGACTGGTTGCCTCGCTGATCATCACCGAGTATGGAGTGAATGAATAATGCACCAAATTGTAAAGCGACTTTGAGCGTCTGGAAAAGCGCTATATAAGACTAATTTATTATTATTATTATTATTATTATTAGAAAGCCTGCAGGATGATCGTATAACCACTACAAACTGGGCCAAGATACGTTCTAGCTATTTCCTCCCCTGAAAACGAGAGAGGGGACATCTCTCTTCTGTCTGTGTCTACGACAGACTGTTCCCTCTAAGCCAGTGGTTACCAACCTCTTTTGCTTGAAGCCCCCCCAGTGTGTGCTGTAGTCGGGCCGCGCCCCCCAAGCCTAAAATTGTGGCCCCCACAAATGTATCAAAACGTGAAAATAATTGCTAATTATTTATTTCAAACAAATGCACTGACATTGGAGTGTTTGATGCACCTGTAGTCCTTACTCAGTCATATATGATGATTTTAGACCATTTATTTTGCTCAAATAGTATCATTTATGACCTGACCCTCTGGCCAGGCAAAGCTCTGGGCCCCCCCTGCAATCCCAGGCGGGGTGCTGGGGGGGTGCAGGCGCTTGCTCTGCAGAGTCCGGACATCAGCTGATCAAAGTGTGTGAGGAGTTGATCAGAGCAGCCTGGGCTTTATTCATTTAACAGCGTTTTCCTTTTAGCTCATCTGTCCCACAGCCTCATTTCACAATCCCATCATTTAGGCCTCTTGCTTGTTATTTAGGGAACATTACACAGTTTGGTTGATCATTTATTGAATTGTCTGTGATACATTTAATATTATTAATATGTGACGGGTAAATTGAAGGGACTTCAGCGCATAGGCTAATTGACCATCGCCCAGCGCCAGCTAAAGAAATACAGTATACCCTCTAGAAACTACACCTCTGCCTAAAACCATATCTGAATTTGAAACGTTCCCCTCAGGTTAAGTCTTGGAAACAAAACTGTTCCCATTTATAAATAGCACTGAGTTTGTGTGAATGAATGATTTGTGTTGTGTAGTGTAAAAAGGCCTAACCGGCGACTGGAGTTTCACGTCTTAACCCCTTAAGCAAGTGCATGTGCTCCTGTTCAGCTTTACCCAAATCTAAAAGCTCAGAGCCTATAGGCCAGTGTAACACCTCATTTGAAAGCTAAGACCTACAAAACGGATATTTTTCCTTGCGTTGTTGCTGCGTTATCGTCACTTTTTCATCTCATTTTTGTTGCTTTTTTGACCCTGGCTCAGCTAGATTAAAAAGTAACAAAAACCAAGATGTAAAATGGAAACTAAAACAGAAGGGAATCTACAAAATTAGGCCTAAACTACTAAACCGAGTCATGACTCAAATGTTTGTCTCCTGATCCCACGTCACAGAACCGTGAACATTCCAAAAGGAGACAAACATTCCTCGAGTGGTCCCAAGACAAAGTCATTACTGACACGGGACACAGACACAAGGGCGTGCTGGCCACCAAGGCCAGCAGCCCCGAACGGTCCAAGTTGTGGGCTTATATACTGTAGCTGTGGCGGCAGCAGGAGGTTGATTGGGGCCAGGTGTTCAGACGCCGCACCAATCAGGACCAGAGACGAACAGCGAATCAGCACCGAGCATGAACGAGTCCTCCAATCCCAGGCCAGGGCTCACACAGCCAGGTTTCCATGGACAGCAAAGGGGAATTAGCCACACACACTACTACAACAAGGGGAGAGAGTGGAGGCCTGGGGCCGTAACAACACTTTTTTTTCAAGAAGCTTTTAGATTTGGGTAAAGCCAAACTGGAGCAAATGTGCCCTGTTCATGTGGGGGATAAGAGGTTAAAATGAGCACTCGCGCTACACTCTTTCTGCTTTAGCATCAGCTACAAACTTGTTTTGTACGATGTTGAATTGCAGTTTGTCAGATAAATCATCTTTGTTTTCAGGAGGAAAGATCTCGCAGTGAACACAACCTGCTGAACATCCAGAAGACGCACGAGCGGATGCAGACGGAGAACAAGAGTATGGCCCATGTTTACGCTTCATACTTTTAAACAAACTCTAACGTCTCGGTGATGTAATGTCCTATTGTGTCTAAAAGCTGCTAACGCTGTAGTTTGAAGGTCTACAAACATGTCCTGAAGGAAATGTGTATTAATGTATCAGTTCTTTCAAATGTTAAAGCTCTTTGACTTGTTCGAAAAGTGTCTAATGAACTGAATCTTGATATTCAGGAAAGACAGACATTTGAACTCACAATTTAATTTGCAAAAAAAAAAATGTTTTGTCTCTGAATCAGTTTGGAAAATGTCACAACCAAATTGCAAGTTCTTTCCAGTGAAGACATTACCATTTCACAAGTGGTTTTTGTTTTGTTTCTATTTAACCTCGTGTCCCCCCGCCTTAACCGATTTCCTCCAGTTTGGCTTTACCCAAATCTAAAAGCTTCTGGAGTTTACAGCCTATAGGCCTGTATAACGCTTCATTTGAAAGCTGAGACCTATAAATCGAAACCTTGTTGTTGCGTTGTCACTGCATTTTTGTCAATTTTTTGAAGCGTTTTTGACGTGTTTTAATAGTCACTTTTTGTCGCTCTTTTCAGAAGTTCATCAAAACACAAAAACAGAATCAAAAGAGTAAAATTGAATTTTTTTTCACGGACAAATCTCGGCCTAGGCCTAAACCAATGGGCGAGGAACGCGCTTCTCTTTGGTCCTCATGGCAGGAGCTGACCTTGCTGTAATACCACCCCCTGGTGGTCAGGGGCGACTCCAAGAGACACTTGGGAGCATTGCTTCTAACGGGACTTCAGACGTCCCAGGAACAGCTTTAAAGCCTGGCTCCAAAGAGTTTTTCTTTTTCTAAAAATCGCTATGACCCGTGTGACAACGCTCGGGCAGGTGAAATATTTGTAACCACGCTGGTTTTTGTTTATCAGCCCAAAGAAGTGGAAGCCTTTTCAGTGCATTGACTGGTTCCAGAGCCTGTCAATCAAACTCTGGAGCTCTGTGGAGGCTCCGCCCACCCCGCGAGCGCAGGGCTTTTAAGGAACAGGCTGCGTAGGAGGAGTCTGAGCGGCCATTAAGGCTCACACACGACTCGGGACCGTTTCTATGAATAGGGCTGAACGAGACCCGCTCATGTTTATTATATCTATGGCCTAAAATCAAGCCTTTTCTTTTTGCTCCAGCGTCGCCGTATTATCGAACGAAGCTCCGAGGCCTTTACACCACAGCGAAGGCGGACGCGGAGGCGGAGTGCAGGTCAGACACAGTCAGGAGAACGTCCTAACTCTACAAAATAAAATCCCACATGGTCAGGTTTTCTTATAAAGCATCTTTCCAAACGGTCCTTCCTTTCTGCTTGCAGTATTCTCCGACATGCTTTGGACAAGATTGCAGAAATCAAGTCGCTAATGGAGGAGCGACGGATCGGTAAGAATCCTCGACGCTTGATCCCAAGACAGAAACTAAAACTATATATTTTTAGAACTTCTTTGGTCACATTTAAGTTTGGTAGAACCTCAAACTTAATAACTTACTAGAAAAATATAGTATGTTGAAATTGCATTGAGTTTTTGTCAGATTTTGATTGAGTTTTTTTCGGCCGAAAAAGCGGTCCTGTTTCCCTGGTCTTCATGTGCTCGTGCTCGTGCTCGGGTTGACGTTGTTTTGTCTCGGCAGCGGCGAAGATGGCGGGCATGTACAGCGACAGTGATCCTCCGAGGAAAACCATGCGCCGCGGCGTCCTGATGACGCTGCTGCAGCAGTCGGCCATGACACTCCCGCTGTGGATCGGAAAACCCGGAGAGAGGTCAGTCCTGTCCCGGTGTAGTCCAGTCCTGGTTTTCCTCCTTTAATCGGACATTTCTCTGGTCACAGTTGGCCACATTCAGGATTTAGATAAAGGCGTGTTTAATATGGTCCAGTTTCCACGCCAGTTCTACGACTACAAGGAAACAAATTCACAATGTCACAGTAATGTCAACTTTTCCTTCAATAAGTGACAGATAAACAATACATTTTTGCGACAGCAGGGGGCGCTGTGTTAGAGGCAAAGGGCTGATTTATTCAGGACATTCATGTTAAGTAGATCCTTTAGAGCTCGTTAGAAAGACGAAAAAACCAGCAGATTCCAAAACTAAAAACGATAAGAAAAATTCTGCATAAAATATACGAAATACAATCAAAAACACAAATCCTGTCGCAACGAAGAGGCAACAAAAACACAAGAAAAACACAAGAAAAAGTGATGGAAAAGGCGACAAACGCAACTAAACAATCCAACGTGACACAGTAGTTTGGATCAGAGTTGTGGGTCTTAGCTACATTTTTCTGCCTCAGTATATCCAGATTTAATGTTGTTCTGGTGACGGGTCTAAACATCCAGCACAGTAGGAAATAAACTTGCTTGATGTCTCACCGACTCTGGTGCCTAAAGCGTCCTCTCCTCGTGTCCACAGCCCCCCCCCTCTGTGCGGCGCGACTCCCGCCAGCTCGGACTACGTGGCGAAGCAGGGCGACAAAGTGGCCGCTCGAGTCAAAGCCGTGGACGGAGACGAGCAGTGGATCCTGGCGGAGGTCGTGAGCTACAGCCACAGCACCAACAAGTGAGAACCAAGTGTAACACCTGTCCCATGTGACCAAGGGTTTCAAACTAATCAACTGTGGTGGTAAACTATGGGCGGTGTCCTGGGTACGTTTACTTTAAAATAATAAAACTGATAAACAGGAGATACAAGAAAATAATTACTCCTAGAGCTACTAACTAAGTTATAAATGACGGTGCCTCCACTTAGCGGAAGAAATACAGGTATGTATTCTTACTTCGACTAAGAAAATAATAATAAATCTATAAACCTTTTAAATATCTGTTTGTAACCTCGTAAAATACAACACACACACACACAAGTGAAATGCAAAAAGGTAGAAATTTAGTAAATAAAGAAAATATGTAATTGACAAAAATAAAAAAAAATAGTGGTTGGTACAATCACTTTTTGAATACCCCCTTTTCCTTCTCTTGTTACCCAAAAGTTCTCAGTTCAGTTCTCTTTGGTTTTGTTGCAGGCCTGATGATGCTTGTGATCGTTGTGGCCTTACAAACTATAAAAAAATGGCCTCTTCACTTGCCATGCAAGCTGAAAAAAAAATATAGCACGTGCACCTGGTGTTTTCGGAGTACTCACGACCTTCGTGTAGATGGTAGATGGTAGTGACCGGGCTAGGCGGCAGACGAGACGAGACATCGAGTTTTAAAATGGCGGAGATCGGCTTCTCTAGTCCTCACCCGAGCAGATCCGACGATGAACAGCCAAAACTACTTTAAATCCCACAGTAGGGTCCCAAGAGGGCATCTCTGGTCCACTGCGTATCAAGAAATCTATATTTAGTCTTAAACAAATTTGACACGTCCACACTCTTCATGTAGACGGAGAAAGAAACTACTAGCATTAGCGTTAGCCGCGATTAGCATGCTAAACCGCGCGCGGTCAGCATCAAAATTCTGCCCACACTTTCCGTCTGTGCATACACAAATGAAATACAATACATACAGCATGTACTCACATCGTTTACTGGTAACAACAAATCCACCCAGAGCTTGTAGACTCTGCATCCACCTGGATAGATCGTGTTTACTGGACTGGTTTAATTACAACTGTTCAGTTCGCTGCTAAAAGCCGAGTGACTCGAGAGCTAGACTTTCCTCGCACTTGCGGTGTCATGCCACGCCCACCCATCTCCGATTGGATGCCACAGGTACATCGTCCAACAAAATCATAAAAACAACATTACTTATGAAAATGAACTTTTAACATAGTATTAGGTTTTTAACTATTTATACATTAATGAAATGGGTTATTTATTTAGGTAGATTTGTATGCATTTTAATCACATTGAATATTATTTATATTGTTATCCAACTTAATTTATGCACATAGTCAGCTTAGTCTAAAATTGCATTTTTAGACTGGGCTACATCCTCCCCCTTCTAAAGAGTTTAGATGTCCTCATCTAACTTTAGAGTTTGTACTTGGACTTACAAGTACGTTTCTTGGACTTAGACGGTTTCAAAAGTCTTTGTTGGGAACTAAGATTCAACTGAATAACCATGCCTTGATGCACAATGGTTACAGGTTCCTCAGTTTGTGTTCCAGGCTTGTCATAGGTTAAGCGAATGACTGGTTTCACTTCACGTAATGACTTTCTGAATTTTGGACTTTGTTCTTTTGTCTCAATATCGGTTTCTTCGTCATTGGTCTCTTCTTCACAAGTTGAGTTTTCACTTTGATTTTCATTTTGATCATTGTCATTTTGTTCATGTCCTGGTTCACTCTCAGATGTGGAGGAATGCTCAGAATTTGTGGCGTCTGAAATCGGTTGTTCATGTCTGTTGACTAGTCTACGGACTTGGTCATTATCATAGTTTGGGTACTCGTAGGCATACTCATGATCAGAATCTGAATCAGAGTTGCTGTTTTCAGATTTTGCATCATCTTCACTTTGACGACGTCTTTGTCGTTGTCTTGTGACTGGTGGTTTGACTCGTTCGGTTAGTTGTGTATTTTCAGGCATTCGGACAAGATAACCAATGGGAAGGAGATGATCTCTGTGCAAAGTTTTTACACTTCCTGGTCCTTGTTCAGGTTTGACTTTGTACACTGGTAAATTTGGTAGTTTTTTGAGTACAATGTAGGGAATTGGTTTCCATCGGTCTTGAAGTTTGTGCTTGCCTGTGAGGCCAAGGTTTCTTATCAGGATTCGGTCACCTTCCTGTAATGGTTGGTCCCTCACTCTTTGGTCATAGCGTGACTTGTTTCGGAGATGGTTCTTTGTTGCACTTTCTGTAGCAAGATGGTACGCATGCTTTAGTTCTCTTCTCATTTTGTCAACATACTGCAGGTGGGAAGTTTCAGCGTTTTCGTTGAAAGCTGCGCCAAAACAAATGTCAACAGGCAATCTGGCATTTCGACCGAACATTAAGTAGTAAGGAGAATATCCGGTAGATTCATTTTTAGAGCAGTTGTACGCGTGTACCAGCTGACTTGTATGTTGACTCCAGTTCTGTTTCTTTATGTTCTCGAGTGTTCCGAGCATCGACAGAAGCGTTCTATTGAAACGTTCAGGTTGTGCATCCCCTTGAGGGTGATAAGGTGATGTCCGGGACTTTCTGACACCAAGCATTGACAGTAGATCTTTAATGAGCCGACTTTCAAAGTCTCTACCCTGATCTGAGTGTATTCTGGCGGGTAGTCCGTAATGGACAAAGTACTTTTCCCAGAGCACTTTCGCAACGGTGATTGACTTTTGATCTTTGGTGGGAAACGCTTGTGCGTAACGCGTAAAGTGATCAGTTACGACAAGTACGTTGGCGATACCTTTCTTGTCTGGCTCAATCTGCAGGAAATCGATGCATACAAGATCTAATGGGCCATTGCTGGTGATTTGGTTGAGCGGCGATGAACGTTGTGGGAGAGTTTTACGTGAGACACAGCGTCCGCATGTCTTTACATACTGTTCCACATCAGAGTTCATGCGTGGCCAATAAAATCGGTCTTTCAGTTGCTCTGAGGTTTTCTCTACTCCGAGATGACCACATTCATCGTGCAGTGATTTCATAACACTGGTTCTGTATCTTTCTGGCAAGACAAGTTGTTTGTTTTCTGTGCTGTTGGGTACTTTTCTCTTTCTGTATAGTAATCCATCTTTCACTTCAAGTTTTGTGCTTTCACGATAAAGCAGAGTTATGTCAGGTGAATCTGTTTGGGATGAGACTGGCCGTTTGCCTGTTAGGATGGCTTGTTTTACAGGACCAACAACTGGATCAAGATCTTGAGCTATTTGAAGCTCTTTGGTTGTCAGTTGGTCATGAGCATGGGCTTTTAGGTTCACTGGAAAAGCGTAAGCTTCTGGGATAGCTGTAGGGGGAACGCCAAGCTGATCGACGAATCTCACTGGACTGCTTGGGGATTCGTTTTTACAGATTGCTTTTATGGCTGATTGGGGAACATCTGCCCATTGCTCAAAGTCAGTGTACTGTCGTGATAAGAGGTCGGCGTCGATGTTGTGACGACCTGGACGATATTGGATATTGAAATCATACGTGGCTAAAGCTGCAAGCCAGCGATGTCCGACAGCATTTAGTTTGGCGGTTGTTAACACGTATGTTAACGGATTGTTGTCTGTTCTTATTGTGAACCTTGCACCGTAAAGGTAGTCATGAAACTTGTCCACAACGGCCCATTTCAGTGCTAAGAATTCAAGTTGATGCACTGGGTAGTTGCGCTCTGACTCACTGAGTTTTCGACTTGCAAATGCAACGGGCTTGAGACCTTCGGGGTATTCTTGATTTAGAACAGCACCTAAACCATGCATGCTCGCATCTACATGAAGTACGTACGGTTTAGTGGGGTCTGCGAAAGCCAAAACAGGTGCATTAGTCAAACAGTCGATGATGGTTTTGAAAGCTCTGTGACAAGACTCGTCCCATCGTTCTTTGAAGGGTTCTGAAGGTTTGAGGTAAGTCTTGGCAGAACTTTTGACTTGGTTCTTCTTATTTTTTTGAGTTGGTGGATAGCCTTTTGTGAGCTCGGTTAATGGGCGTACTATGCTGGAGTAGTTGGCTATGAATCGGCGATAGTAGCCACAGAAACCTAGGAATGACCTAAGTGACTTGAGGTCTGTTGGCTTGGACCAGTTTTTGACAACAGCGACTTTTTCAGGATCTGTTGCAATGCCTGCTTCTGACACTATATGGCCTACGTACTTTACTTGAGCTTGACAGAACTGGCATTTGTCAATGGACACTTTGAGGCCATACTCTTCGAGTCGATCCAACACTTTCAGGAGACGTTGCTCATGTTCCTCGAGCGTTTTGCCAAAGACGATTATGTCATCAAGGTACACGATGACTTGGAGTAGGTGCATATCGCCAACGGCCTTCTCCATGAGCCGTTGAAAGGTTGCAGGGGCTCCTGTTATACCTTGAGGCATGCGCTCAAACTGGTAGAATCCGAGTGGGCAAATAAATGCAGTTTTTTCTTTATCTTCCTCAGACATTTCTATTTGATAATATCCACTTCGAAGATCCAGAACTGAGAACCATTTACTGCCTGTGAGACAATCCAAAGCGTCATCGATACGCGGGATCGTGTATTGGTCCGGTATGGTGCGACTGTTTAGGGTTCTGTAGTCAATGCAGATTCTTATAGAACCATTCTTTTTGCGCACGACTACTATTGGTGAGGCGTATGGGCTGCGTGATTCTTTGACAATGCCTGCCTCTAACAGCTGTTGCAAATGTCGCCTTACATCGTCAATATCAGCTGGGGCTAAACGACGTGATCTTTCTCTGAATGGAGTAGAGTCACTAAGCCTGATCTTGTGTTCTACACCTTTGGCTAATCCTACATCCCATTCATCGAGCGAGAATACATTGCGTCTTTCAGCTAGCTTTTGCCTTAGCCTATTCTTCCATTCTACCGGGACAGGGGAATCGGCAAAATCAAACAGGTTGGGATCTATGGTAGTAGCCTGAGATTCGAATGCGTGTGGGGTTGTAACTACATCAACGGCATGCATCTCGGCTATGACAGTCCCTACCTGGATACAGGTGGGTTTCTCTGATTCATTATGCAAAAGTACTGGGAAACTGTTCTCATCTATATCGCTTTCAGGGAGAACACCTGGCTGTACTAATACACCCGAGGGAAGCTGAGACACGGCGGGCGCCTCAACTAAGACTACATCTTGGGACATAGCAAGTTTATGCTCTACTTTACAGGTAGCATAGAACTTTCCACCGGGAGCTATTGTAAGAGGACCAGGACCTTGCCATTTTACTTGTCCTATAGTTTTTTCTTCCGCCTGTGACCGTAACGGCCGAGCTTGTATTTGGTCATAGACTGCTTGGATTCTCATGGAGCTTACTTTGCGTTCACTGCCGTTCTCTTTGCAAATTTGCAACAATCTGCGAAACAGGAACGCATTTGTGCCAACCACAACAGGGGTTTCATGAGCTTGCGGTGGTTCAGGACAGATTAGAGCGAGGACAGTGACAGGGCCTTTCACACCAGTAACATCCTCAGGGAACTCCATCTCGACTACGACGTAGCCACAGTAGGGATAGGACTCAGCAGATAAACCCCATATTGCGAGACTGGAAATGGGGTGAATGGGAACATTTGGAATGTTTGCCTTGTACCAATCCTCAAAGACGATTGTTACTGTGGATCCTGAATCCATGAGACCATTGCATGAAATGTCATTGACTTTGATTTGAGCTATGGAGGATGGACCGATCAAACCTTCAGGGATATCTGAACTTTGACTGGGTACACTGGCTGTATTGACATAGGCAATGCACTCTTCTTGATCTTTTGTGCTCTCTTTGTGCACTTCAGTACCCCCTCGCACTTGTTTTATGAGCTTTTGGATCACCTTTTGCGAGTTTTCTGGGGCTGTACATTTTGGAGCAATATGTCCATTCTCTCCGCATCTGTAGCAGAAATACTCTTTGGAGTTCTTTGACTTTGACTGAGCGGGTTTGGGACTGTACTCAGTTTTGTTTCTAGGGTAATGACCAGTGTCTCTTGAAGCTTTTGACTTGACTGACATTACATTTACTTGATTTTGAAGCGCTTTGATCTCTTTTCTCAGCTGCTTTGCTTCATCGCTTGAGTCTTTCACTTGTTTCCTCTCTTGGGACCCTTTTTTCTGATCTGTAGACTGCTTGTTTAGTGCCTTTATCTTTGCTTTGAGTTCTTGAACTTCTGTCTGAAGATCATTTGACTCATTGGAATGACTCTTTTCTGACTCTCTTTCAGTTGTCTGCACTGCGCGCACATACTGCTTTGTGGGCCTTTTCAGTTTTTGTCTCGCTGCCTCCAGCTCTTCCTCTTCACGGATCTCTTTGAGCAAATTTAGGAATGGTGGGGGATTGCCTCGCCTTTCTCTGAGATTGAGCTGAAGTAGCATGAGATCTGACTCAGTCGAACCTTTGATGAGTTGCTCTAGTCTGGCTTTATTGACTTCACTGACTTGCAGGCCTCCTTTTTGCACGACCTTGTTCAGCGTTCTTTCCAATCTGAGCAAAAAGTCCGACAAGCACTCACCTGATCTTTGGTGAAGTGCTCTGAATGTGAGATACAGGTCTTCTCCAGATTCGGTTGTTCCGAAAGTACTCTCCAGAGCTTGTAAGAAATCCATAGGACTTGCGTTCGGATTTGACATGCGTACAGCCTGAATGATTTCCAAGGCTGGTCCTTTGAGACTTTCGATAACTCTCCGTTTTTTCTCCTTGTCTGTATACTCATACTCCTCGATCATGAACTTTGCTTGTTCCATCCAGCTATCCAAGTTATCCTCTCCAGTTGGAGTAGGGTTTACTCCAGAGAAAGTCCTTAGGCGCTTGGATGAACTGTTTTCATGAGTCCTTGTTGGTTGCAGTGCATCACTTACCGCACGAATGATTGACTCCGGGTTTTGGTTCCATGAAGGGGAAGGACCACATAGTACTTTGATATCCTCACGAGTCTTTCCTTCCTCTTCGAGAAATTTGTCCAGTTTCTCTGAGAATAGGTCCGAACTGTTTTCAATTTCAGCAATAACTAGTGTCCATTCATCGCCTTCTTCATTTTCAAAAACTAAGGGAACTTTAGAAGAGTCTATCTGTTCGCGGCATTCACACAGTACGGTTAGGGTTTTGCTGACGGGCTCAAAAATTTTGCCTCGCACTCTAACCTTGCCTAAAACTTTAATGGTTTCAAGTGTCGTTTCAATCGTACCAATGTCAGTCTCTTCTGGTATACCAAGTACCATAAGGGCATTCGATACCTCTATACCTTCGCCTCTGCACCAGTTGCTTATATTGGGTGTGCTAAGGTTGCTTTGGGTGGCCATTGTTCAAACAGTTTAGCTTTATTTGATTTAAAAAAAAATACTTTCATAGAACTGAGGTTATTGTTAGTAACTTACGGGGATACAGTGATTCTCAGGTTACTTTTGACAATAGGGCTTACAAAAGAACAAAAATATCCCAGCGGTGCCTCCAATTGTGTAACACCTGTCCCATGTGACCAAGGGTTTCAAACTAATCAACTGTGGTGGTAAACTATGGGCGGTGTCCTGGGTACGTTTACTTTAAAATAATAAAACTGATAAACAGGAGATACAAGAAAATAATTACTCCTAGAGCTACTAACTAAGTTATAAATGACGGTGCCTCCACTTAGCGGAAGAAATACAGGTATGTATTCTTACTTCGACTAAGAAAATAATAATAAATCTATAAACCTTTTAAATATCTGTTTGTAACCTCGTAAAATACAACACACACACACACAAGTGAAATGCAAAAAGGTAGAAATTTAGTAAATAAAGAAAATATGTAATTGACAAAAATAAAAAAAAATAGTGGTTGGTACAATCACTTTTTGAATACCCCCTTTTCCTTCTCTTGTTACCCAAAAGTTCTCAGTTCAGTTCTCTTTGGTTTTGTTGCAGGCCTGATGATGCTTGTGATCGTTGTGGCCTTACAAACTATAAAAAAATGGCCTCTTCACTTGCCATGCAAGCTGAAAAAAAAATATAGCACGTGCACCTGGTGTTTTCGGAGTACTCACGACCTTCGTGTAGATGGTAGATGGTAGTGACCGGGCTAGGCGGCAGACGAGACGAGACATCGAGTTTTAAAATGGCGGAGATCGGCTTCTCTAGTCCTCACCCGAGCAGATCCGACGATGAACAGCCAAAACTACTTTAAATCCCACAGTAGGGTCCCAAGAGGGCATCTCTGGTCCACTGCGTATCAAGAAATCTATATTTAGTCTTAAACAAATTTGACACGTCCACACTCTTCATGTAGACGGAGAAAGAAACTACTAGCATTAGCGTTAGCCGCGATTAGCATGCTAAACCGCGCGCGGTCAGCATCAAAATTCTGCCCACACTTTCCGTCTGTGCATACACAAATGAAATACAATACATACAGCATGTACTCACATCGTTTACTGGTAACAACAAATCCACCCAGAGCTTGTAGACTCTGCATCCACCTGGATAGATCGTGTTTACTGGACTGGTTTAATTACAACTGTTCAGTTCGCTGCTAAAAGCCGAGTGACTCGAGAGCTAGACTTTCCTCGCACTTGCGGTGTCATGCCACGCCCACCCATCTCCGATTGGATGCCACAGGTACATCGTCCAACAAAATCATAAAAACAACATTACTTATGAAAATGAACTTTTAACATAGTATTAGGTTTTTAACTATTTATACATTAATGAAATGGGTTATTTATTTAGGTAGATTTGTATGCATTTTAATCACATTGAATATTATTTATATTGTTATCCAACTTAATTTATGCACATAGTCAGCTTAGTCTAAAATTGCATTTTTAGACTGGGCTACATCCTCCCCCTTCTAAAGAGTTTAGATGTCCTCATCTAACTTTAGAGTTTGTACTTGGACTTACAAGTACGTTTCTTGGACTTAGACGGTTTCAAAAGTCTTTGTTGGGAACTAAGATTCAACTGAATAACCATGCCTTGATGCACAATGGTTACAGGTTCCTCAGTTTGTGTTCCAGGCTTGTCATAGGTTAAGCGAATGACTGGTTTCACTTCACGTAATGACTTTCTGAATTTTGGACTTTGTTCTTTTGTCTCAATATCGGTTTCTTCGTCATTGGTCTCTTCTTCACAAGTTGAGTTTTCACTTTGATTTTCATTTTGATCATTGTCATTTTGTTCATGTCCTGGTTCACTCTCAGATGTGGAGGAATGCTCAGAATTTGTGGCGTCTGAAATCGGTTGTTCATGTCTGTTGACTAGTCTACGGACTTGGTCATTATCATAGTTTGGGTACTCGTAGGCATACTCATGATCAGAATCTGAATCAGAGTTGCTGTTTTCAGATTTTGCATCATCTTCACTTTGACGACGTCTTTGTCGTTGTCTTGTGACTGGTGGTTTGACTCGTTCGGTTAGTTGTGTATTTTCAGGCATTCGGACAAGATAACCAATGGGAAGGAGATGATCTCTGTGCAAAGTTTTTACACTTCCTGGTCCTTGTTCAGGTTTGACTTTGTACACTGGTAAATTTGGTAGTTTTTTGAGTACAATGTAGGGAATTGGTTTCCATCGGTCTTGAAGTTTGTGCTTGCCTGTGAGGCCAAGGTTTCTTATCAGGATTCGGTCACCTTCCTGTAATGGTTGGTCCCTCACTCTTTGGTCATAGCGTGACTTGTTTCGGAGATGGTTCTTTGTTGCACTTTCTGTAGCAAGATGGTACGCATGCTTTAGTTCTCTTCTCATTTTGTCAACATACTGCAGGTGGGAAGTTTCAGCGTTTTCGTTGAAAGCTGCGCCAAAACAAATGTCAACAGGCAATCTGGCATTTCGACCGAACATTAAGTAGTAAGGAGAATATCCGGTAGATTCATTTTTAGAGCAGTTGTACGCGTGTACCAGCTGACTTGTATGTTGACTCCAGTTCTGTTTCTTTATGTTCTCGAGTGTTCCGAGCATCGACAGAAGCGTTCTATTGAAACGTTCAGGTTGTGCATCCCCTTGAGGGTGATAAGGTGATGTCCGGGACTTTCTGACACCAAGCATTGACAGTAGATCTTTAATGAGCCGACTTTCAAAGTCTCTACCCTGATCTGAGTGTATTCTGGCGGGTAGTCCGTAATGGACAAAGTACTTTTCCCAGAGCACTTTCGCAACGGTGATTGACTTTTGATCTTTGGTGGGAAACGCTTGTGCGTAACGCGTAAAGTGATCAGTTACGACAAGTACGTTGGCGATACCTTTCTTGTCTGGCTCAATCTGCAGGAAATCGATGCATACAAGATCTAATGGGCCATTGCTGGTGATTTGGTTGAGCGGCGATGAACGTTGTGGGAGAGTTTTACGTGAGACACAGCGTCCGCATGTCTTTACATACTGTTCCACATCAGAGTTCATGCGTGGCCAATAAAATCGGTCTTTCAGTTGCTCTGAGGTTTTCTCTACTCCGAGATGACCACATTCATCGTGCAGTGATTTCATAACACTGGTTCTGTATCTTTCTGGCAAGACAAGTTGTTTGTTTTCTGTGCTGTTGGGTACTTTTCTCTTTCTGTATAGTAATCCATCTTTCACTTCAAGTTTTGTGCTTTCACGATAAAGCAGAGTTATGTCAGGTGAATCTGTTTGGGATGAGACTGGCCGTTTGCCTGTTAGGATGGCTTGTTTTACAGGACCAACAACTGGATCAAGATCTTGAGCTATTTGAAGCTCTTTGGTTGTCAGTTGGTCATGAGCATGGGCTTTTAGGTTCACTGGAAAAGCGTAAGCTTCTGGGATAGCTGTAGGGGGAACGCCAAGCTGATCGACGAATCTCACTGGACTGCTTGGGGATTCGTTTTTACAGATTGCTTTTATGGCTGATTGGGGAACATCTGCCCATTGCTCAAAGTCAGTGTACTGTCGTGATAAGAGGTCGGCGTCGATGTTGTGACGACCTGGACGATATTGGATATTGAAATCATACGTGGCTAAAGCTGCAAGCCAGCGATGTCCGACAGCATTTAGTTTGGCGGTTGTTAACACGTATGTTAACGGATTGTTGTCTGTTCTTATTGTGAACCTTGCACCGTAAAGGTAGTCATGAAACTTGTCCACAACGGCCCATTTCAGTGCTAAGAATTCAAGTTGATGCACTGGGTAGTTGCGCTCTGACTCACTGAGTTTTCGACTTGCAAATGCAACGGGCTTGAGACCTTCGGGGTATTCTTGATTTAGAACAGCACCTAAACCATGCATGCTCGCATCTACATGAAGTACGTACGGTTTAGTGGGGTCTGCGAAAGCCAAAACAGGTGCATTAGTCAAACAGTCGATGATGGTTTTGAAAGCTCTGTGACAAGACTCGTCCCATCGTTCTTTGAAGGGTTCTGAAGGTTTGAGGTAAGTCTTGGCAGAACTTTTGACTTGGTTCTTCTTATTTTTTTGAGTTGGTGGATAGCCTTTTGTGAGCTCGGTTAATGGGCGTACTATGCTGGAGTAGTTGGCTATGAATCGGCGATAGTAGCCACAGAAACCTAGGAATGACCTAAGTGACTTGAGGTCTGTTGGCTTGGACCAGTTTTTGACAACAGCGACTTTTTCAGGATCTGTTGCAATGCCTGCTTCTGACACTATATGGCCTACGTACTTTACTTGAGCTTGACAGAACTGGCATTTGTCAATGGACACTTTGAGGCCATACTCTTCGAGTCGATCCAACACTTTCAGGAGACGTTGCTCATGTTCCTCGAGCGTTTTGCCAAAGACGATTATGTCATCAAGGTACACGATGACTTGGAGTAGGTGCATATCGCCAACGGCCTTCTCCATGAGCCGTTGAAAGGTTGCAGGGGCTCCTGTTATACCTTGAGGCATGCGCTCAAACTGGTAGAATCCGAGTGGGCAAATAAATGCAGTTTTTTCTTTATCTTCCTCAGACATTTCTATTTGATAATATCCACTTCGAAGATCCAGAACTGAGAACCATTTACTGCCTGTGAGACAATCCAAAGCGTCATCGATACGCGGGATCGTGTATTGGTCCGGTATGGTGCGACTGTTTAGGGTTCTGTAGTCAATGCAGATTCTTATAGAACCATTCTTTTTGCGCACGACTACTATTGGTGAGGCGTATGGGCTGCGTGATTCTTTGACAATGCCTGCCTCTAACAGCTGTTGCAAATGTCGCCTTACATCGTCAATATCAGCTGGGGCTAAACGACGTGATCTTTCTCTGAATGGAGTAGAGTCACTAAGCCTGATCTTGTGTTCTACACCTTTGGCTAATCCTACATCCCATTCATCGAGCGAGAATACATTGCGTCTTTCAGCTAGCTTTTGCCTTAGCCTATTCTTCCATTCTACCGGGACAGGGGAATCGGCAAAATCAAACAGGTTGGGATCTATGGTAGTAGCCTGAGATTCGAATGCGTGTGGGGTTGTAACTACATCAACGGCATGCATCTCGGCTATGACAGTCCCTACCTGGATACAGGTGGGTTTCTCTGATTCATTATGCAAAAGTACTGGGAAACTGTTCTCATCTATATCGCTTTCAGGGAGAACACCTGGCTGTACTAATACACCCGAGGGAAGCTGAGACACGGCGGGCGCCTCAACTAAGACTACATCTTGGGACATAGCAAGTTTATGCTCTACTTTACAGGTAGCATAGAACTTTCCACCGGGAGCTATTGTAAGAGGACCAGGACCTTGCCATTTTACTTGTCCTATAGTTTTTTCTTCCGCCTGTGACCGTAACGGCCGAGCTTGTATTTGGTCATAGACTGCTTGGATTCTCATGGAGCTTACTTTGCGTTCACTGCCGTTCTCTTTGCAAATTTGCAACAATCTGCGAAACAGGAACGCATTTGTGCCAACCACAACAGGGGTTTCATGAGCTTGCGGTGGTTCAGGACAGATTAGAGCGAGGACAGTGACAGGGCCTTTCACACCAGTAACATCCTCAGGGAACTCCATCTCGACTACGACGTAGCCACAGTAGGGATAGGACTCAGCAGATAAACCCCATATTGCGAGACTGGAAATGGGGTGAATGGGAACATTTGGAATGTTTGCCTTGTACCAATCCTCAAAGACGATTGTTACTGTGGATCCTGAATCCATGAGACCATTGCATGAAATGTCATTGACTTTGATTTGAGCTATGGAGGATGGACCGATCAAACCTTCAGGGATATCTGAACTTTGACTGGGTACACTGGCTGTATTGACATAGGCAATGCACTCTTCTTGATCTTTTGTGCTCTCTTTGTGCACTTCAGTACCCCCTCGCACTTGTTTTATGAGCTTTTGGATCACCTTTTGCGAGTTTTCTGGGGCTGTACATTTTGGAGCAATATGTCCATTCTCTCCGCATCTGTAGCAGAAATACTCTTTGGAGTTCTTTGACTTTGACTGAGCGGGTTTGGGACTGTACTCAGTTTTGTTTCTAGGGTAATGACCAGTGTCTCTTGAAGCTTTTGACTTGACTGACATTACATTTACTTGATTTTGAAGCGCTTTGATCTCTTTTCTCAGCTGCTTTGCTTCATCGCTTGAGTCTTTCACTTGTTTCCTCTCTTGGGACCCTTTTTTCTGATCTGTAGACTGCTTGTTTAGTGCCTTTATCTTTGCTTTGAGTTCTTGAACTTCTGTCTGAAGATCATTTGACTCATTGGAATGACTCTTTTCTGACTCTCTTTCAGTTGTCTGCACTGCGCGCACATACTGCTTTGTGGGCCTTTTCAGTTTTTGTCTCGCTGCCTCCAGCTCTTCCTCTTCACGGATCTCTTTGAGCAAATTTAGGAATGGTGGGGGATTGCCTCGCCTTTCTCTGAGATTGAGCTGAAGTAGCATGAGATCTGACTCAGTCGAACCTTTGATGAGTTGCTCTAGTCTGGCTTTATTGACTTCACTGACTTGCAGGCCTCCTTTTTGCACGACCTTGTTCAGCGTTCTTTCCAATCTGAGCAAAAAGTCCGACAAGCACTCACCTGATCTTTGGTGAAGTGCTCTGAATGTGAGATACAGGTCTTCTCCAGATTCGGTTGTTCCGAAAGTACTCTCCAGAG
Source organism: Proterorhinus semilunaris (assembly GCA_021464625.1). Classification (NCBI taxonomy): domain Eukaryota; kingdom Metazoa; phylum Chordata; class Actinopteri; order Gobiiformes; family Gobiidae; genus Proterorhinus; species Proterorhinus semilunaris. The sequence goes on from CM038352.1 coordinate 2,346,710, forward strand.
CTTGTAAGAAATCCATAGGACTTGCGTTCGGATTTGACATGCGTACAGCCTGAATGATTTCCAAGGCTGGTCCTTTGAGACTTTCGATAACTCTCCGTTTTTTCTCCTTGTCTGTATACTCATACTCCTTGATCATGAACTTTGCTTGTTCCATCCAGCTATCCAAGTTATCCTCTCCAGTTGGAGTAGGGTTTACTCCAGAGAAAGTCCTTAGGCGCTTGGATGAACTGTTTTCATGAGTCCTTGTTGGTTGCAGTGCATCACTTACCGCACGAATGATTGACTCCGGGTTTTGGTTCCATGAAGGGGAAGGACCACATAGTACTTTGATATCCTCACGAGTCTTTCCTTCCTCTTCGAGAAATTTGTCCAGTTTCTCTGAGAATAGGTCCGAACTGTTTTCAATTTCAGCAATAACTAGTGTCCATTCATCGCCTTCTTCATTTTCAAAAACTAAGGGAACTTTAGAAGAGTCTATCTGTTCGCGGCATTCACACAGTACGGTTAGGGTTTTGCTGACGGGCTCAAAAATTTTGCCTCGCACTCTAACCTTGCCTAAAACTTTAATGGTTTCAAGTGTCGTTTCAATCGTACCAATGTCAGTCTCTTCTGGTATACCAAGTACCATAAGGGCATTCGATACCTCTATACCTTCGCCTCTGCACCAGTTGCTTATATTGGGTGTGCTAAGGTTGCTTTGGGTGGCCATTGTTCAAACAGTTTAGCTTTATTTGATTTAAAAAAAAATACTTTCATAGAACTGAGGTTATTGTTAGTAACTTACGGGGATACAGTGATTCTCAGGTTACTTTTGACAATAGGGCTTACAAAAGAACAAAAATATCCCAGCGGTGCCTCCAATTGTGTAACACCTGTCCCATGTGACCAAGGGTTTCAAACTAATCAACTGTGGTGGTAAACTATGGGCGGTGTCCTGGGTACGTTTACTTTAAAATAATAAAACTGATAAACAGGAGATACAAGAAAATAATTACTCCTAGAGCTACTAACTAAGTTATAAATGACGGTGCCTCCACTTAGCGGAAGAAATACAGGTATGTATTCTTACTTCGACTAAGAAAATAATAATAAATCTATAAACCTTTTAAATATCTGTTTGTAACCTCGTAAAATACAACACACACACACACAAGTGAAATGCAAAAAGGTAGAAATTTAGTAAATAAAGAAAATATGTAATTGACAAAAATAAAAAAAAATAGTGGTTGGTACAATCACTTTTTGAATACCCCCTTTTCCTTCTCTTGTTACCCAAAAGTTCTCAGTTCAGTTCTCTTTGGTTTTGTTGCAGGCCTGATGATGCTTGTGATCGTTGTGGCCTTACAAACTATAAAAAAATGGCCTCTTCACTTGCCATGCAAGCTGAAAAAAAAATATAGCACGTGCACCTGGTGTTTTCGGAGTACTCACGACCTTCGTGTAGATGGTAGATGGTAGTGACCGGGCTAGGCGGCAGACGAGACGAGACATCGAGTTTTAAAATGGCGGAGATCGGCTTCTCTAGTCCTCACCCGAGCAGATCCGACGATGAACAGCCAAAACTACTTTAAATCCCACAGTAGGGTCCCAAGAGGGCATCTCTGGTCCACTGCGTATCAAGAAATCTATATTTAGTCTTAAACAAATTTGACACGTCCACACTCTTCATGTAGACGGAGAAAGAAACTACTAGCATTAGCGTTAGCCGCGATTAGCATGCTAAACCGCGCGCGGTCAGCATCAAAATTCTGCCCACACTTTCCGTCTGTGCATACACAAATGAAATACAATACATACAGCATGTACTCACATCGTTTACTGGTAACAACAAATCCACCCAGAGCTTGTAGACTCTGCATCCACCTGGATAGATCGTGTTTACTGGACTGGTTTAATTACAACTGTTCAGTTCGCTGCTAAAAGCCGAGTGACTCGAGAGCTAGACTTTCCTCGCACTTGCGGTGTCATGCCACGCCCACCCATCTCCGATTGGATGCCACAGGTACATCGTCCAACAAAATCATAAAAACAACATTACTTATGAAAATGAACTTTTAACATAGTATTAGGTTTTTAACTATTTATACATTAATGAAATGGGTTATTTATTTAGGTAGATTTGTATGCATTTTAATCACATTGAATATTATTTATATTGTTATCCAACTTAATTTATGCACATAGTCAGCTTAGTCTAAAATTGCATTTTTAGACTGGGCTACACAAGGACTTAAACGTCTTTGAAAAGCGTCGGATTCAAACCGGCATCTGGTTATTTTAGCCAAAAAAAATCAGGTTTAAGTCTCGGTTTAATCTGACATTTTACAAGTTTCTTTGTCATAAAAATTATAGGTCGAATCATTTTCGGTATATGGCGCAGGAGGGGAAGCTGGAGTGGGAACAGTCAAAGTCTGCATTATAAATATCAGCTACACAACTTTTCCAGTGCTAGATCAACGAGCATTAAATAATAATCAGGACAAAATCAGAAGCGAGAGCTGTTTGTTCACCACCTGGCGACGGGGGCGATAGAAGCGATAAACGCCAGGGGTGGGAACCTGTGGGTAGCTCACGATACGCGATACGTGGCTCACGATAACGATTATCTCACGATACGCCGATACTGCGATAATCGATGTATTGCACAAAAATAAGCTACGATACATCACGATTTAAAAAAAAAAACATGCTACTTTTAACCATTATTTTAACATATTATTCATCATTTACATTTCTTTTCATGTGCTTTGTAACACTTTTATAAATGATCCCTGACTTACTCACTGAAAATGGTCATAGATCTGTCAGCGACTTATTTACATTTAAATAAACAAGAAACCACAGTCCTGTTTAAAAAGTAATAAATCAACCCCAAATTAATCTTCTTTATAATTATAAAAACTCTCATTAAAAGTAATTTATTTGTGTGACAGTGTTTGGTCCAAGTGCTTAAAACTGTAGTGCTGCCCCCTGCTGGTCTGACTGAATTCTTGATTATTGGCCTCTATTGACTGTGAAAACAGTGGAGCACTACTGCCTCATTAATATGCATGACGGCATCAAAAGTATCTATCGGAATAAAAAAGTATCGGTATCGTATTCTCCCGCGATATATTGGAAAATCGATAAATTTCCGCTTCCATCGCGTTCAGTGTGAAAGCAGCATAAAACCACCAGGACACTCGTCATGATGAGGGGTTCATTTTCACTCTGTTCAGTGCCATGTTTCTAAAGATCTCTTCTTCTCCTGCAGATACGAAGTGGACGACATCGACGAAGAAGGAAAAGAGTGGGTTCCTCCTGATTTATTTTACGCTCATGGATAAAAGTGTTGACGCCTGAACCTTTTCTATTATTGAAGGACTCCTCCCTGTGCTAATGGCGTGCTAATGGTTTTTTTAGGCGACACATGCTGAGCCGGCGCCGCATCATCCCGCTGCCGCAGTGGAAGGCCAACCCCGAGACGGACCCCGAGGCTCTGTTCAGTAAAGAGCAGCTGGTCCTGGCGCTGTATCCGCAGACCACGTGTTTCTACAGAGCGCTGATCCACGCGCCGCCACACCGGGTGAGGAGACACGAGGCACCACACACCTCAACATGGTCCTGCTGCTCCAACCCTGGCTCCTGCTGGATGTTTGGGGTTCACGGTGTTGTCGATGTGAAATGGGCCGGATTCAGCTTAACGGGCGATATGCACGCAGGCGTCACGTGACCTCCGAGTAGTCGTTAGCGTATCCTGTCTCTGTTATTTCCCTATGAGGACTTGTCTAAAAACATAAATAGCTGAAGATCACATGGTAGACAGTGAGTTACTGGTGGAGTCACAGCATCAGGTTAAAAACATCACGTCAGGGGCAAAACATTCACTAGAGGAAACTTCCGTGCTCATCACAGGAAGTGTTTTTGTCTTGAAGCTAACGGCTAACATAGCTACACGATTTTAAACGAGCTGCTCAAAATATAATCTGCCTGTCTTTAGTATAAATACTTTTTAGACGTTTCATTTTTGTGGTGTTTTTTTATGCTAGCCGTTAGCTCTGAGATAAAAAGTCCTACCTCAAAAAACACAGACGTTTCCTGCAGTCGAGAATTTACATCCAACGTGATGTTTTTAACACGAGTCACTTCGGATCAGGATCTCACTGTCAGAGATGTTTCCTGGAACTATACATTGTTTTAGACGAGACCTCACAGGGAAATAACGGAGACGGGAAACGGAAGCACCGACTTAGGATCCACTTGGAAGCCACGTGTCATTTGCATAGAGCCTATTCTTGACTAAGGAGAAAACTAGCTTTAAAAATGCTTTCACCTGCAGCGCCTTAACAACTAGAGCTGCACGATTCACCTTTATCGAAATGAAATTGAGGCTTTAGCTGCTGTTACCAAACCTCAAGGTGCTGAGTTTCGTTGTTTTTTTTGAGCGGTTTGAGTGATTTGCGTGAGACATGTTTGCCAATGAGAATGATCGAGCCTCGTCTCTTTGGCTGCAGGAGAATCACGTTTGTCATGGAAAACAAACTTTCCAAAACCGCCTCCTCCTCCTTTTTGCTTCCCGCTAATTCCTCTGGGAATGCTCCTCCACAAGTTGCCTGGAAAAAGCCAGACACACGGCTGTACCAGCGATTGAGTCTGGTAAGAGTCTGCGTCAACTTGATTTCCAGAGTGGAACATGCGCAAGCAAACAGGAAGTGGAGTAAACCAATCAGCAAAGGCCAGTCAGTGGCGTTGTTAGCGGTTTTGGTCATTGGTCTCCCCCCGAGTGCCACCCGTAGATTATTTTTCTTTCAGACAGACTTTCCCTTTTTCTGAGGAACAGACACGCCCCTTTACCGTGACAGCCCCGCCCACTAATGTTACAAGAATCACAAGTTCCACTCAGAGGCAAGTTTATTTGTAGAGCACAATTCATACACAAGGCAATTCAAAGTTCTTCACAGTTGCATAAAGTTACAAGAAAACAGATCAAATCAATCATTAAAACATCAACATAAAAATTAATCAATCACAGTAAAAGGCAAGAGTGCAGATAAAATACTTTCAGTGTTTAGTCCTGACTCTGGGAACCACCAGGAGACCCCTCCCTGAAGTTCTCAGGGCCCGAGATGGTTCATACGGCTCTAACATGTCAGAGATGGACTTTGGTGCTAAACCATGAAAAGACTTGTACACGAGCAGAGCTGTTTTAAATTCTATTCTCTGAGTGACAGGAAGCCAGTGCAGGGACCGGAGCACTGGACTAATATGGTGGTATCTCCTGGTTCTTGTCAGGACTCGAGCAGCAGCGTTCTGGATGTTCTGCAGCTCTAACAGCTCATTTAGAAAGGCCAGTGAGCAGCCGTTACAGTCGTTTAACGCCATGTTTATAAGCCAATAATTAAAACTAAGCATGATTTCTTTTTGACAACTCCATAAAATGCCTCTACGCCTCTCTCAGATTTGTAGTTTTAGAAGTTTATCTTTTAAATCAGACTGTGTGGTTTCTGTTCCAGCCTCAGGACGATTACTCGGTTCTGTTCGAGGACACGTCGTACGCAGACGGATACTCGCCGCCGCTGAACGTGGCTCAGCGCTACGTCGTCGCCTGCAAGGAGAACAAGAAGAAGTGAGCGGCTCCCTCTGCTGGCCGCGCCCTGTCATTATGTAAATCTGCTGTTGATAAAAATGTGAACAAAGTGCCTCGGCTTTGAGGATTTATTTCAGACTTTACAGCTGCCCTCAGTTATTCTTTTGGAATTATGATCGTCAGTGTGAACCTGCTGTTGAAGCACATTAACCAGAGGCTATAATGGAAAGCTGCGGCGAAACCATGATGGGGCGCCCTCTGCTGGTACGAGCAGATCCACAACGGTAATATGTGTTAACATATTATATTGTTAGGTTAGGGTCTTTTGGGAACAATAACAAGCAATTTGTATTCTCTAAGTTATCTTTGTCAATCGACAGACACTTCTAGTTAAACTTTCCAAATGTGTTAATACAAATTTTTTCTTCTTATTAATTTATTATTGAATTATATAATATGATTTATTATTATTATTATTATTATTATTATGATAAATAATAATATTTATCATAATTATGATAAATTGTAATAACTCCATGACTCACTTCTTGCGTGCGCTGAATTGATCAACATCAACCTTCCTAAAAGCTGATCGATTTGTGTAACCGCGTAAAACGCTGCCTTCATGTGCTCTCGTAATTGTGGTAAATACCAAATGTCGTATTCTCCAAACTGGGAAACTGGGATTTGATGCCCAAGTCCCTGAGATGAGATGACCTTTGACCCTAACTCTAAATGACTTGTAGGGCCTTCCCCTACAGCCTTCCACTCAGGCCTCAGTGAGGGCACCTTCAGAGCTTCACTCGAAATTCGAGCTGTGACTTTCAGACGCGCTCTCCCATAATGTTGCAGAAATCACAAGTTCGACTGATCATACCCTGACGAAGACCGTACTAGGTCGTAACTTTCTTATTTTTATCTCACCACTCAGAGTGCCTCGGACATTCCTTTGTCTTTTTGCCATGTTCTTTATGTTTTTGTCCTCGATGAGCACCTGAACTTGTATCTACTTTTTTGGACCCACTGACGCGCTCACCTCCCATCCTATTGTTCGACTGATCATACTTTTAAATGGAAAAACAAGTTCCCTTATGAGTTTACAAAGATTAAAATATGTCGTATTTACATGATATATTTCAGCTCCTTCAAACTCACAAGTGAGAACTTTTCCTCCCAATAAAATCATATCAAGTCTCATTGGCGCTTTCTTTGTCATTGATAAATCTCTATATGATGATAAAGTTGTTCAAATGAACACTCGGGTGCTCCTAGGTAACCGCGGAACTGATGTTTGGTGCGTGTTGCTCGTGGGACTGCTCTCCGGTGTAACACACCTGTTAAATATTTACCATGGGGTATTTACTCCTGACTATGGACCTATTATAATATCAATAATCTATATAATAGCCCCTGACTCGCTGTGAAGGAGCTGATCGGACACTGAGTGCTCCGTTTCTGACAGAACTCCCCTCCACGGGCACGCGCAGAGGGGGGTGAGGGGGGGAGGGCGCGGTTTCGGAAAAGCCCCTACTCTACTATTGCACATTCCCGAAATGAGCTGAAACTTTTTTGTAAATCTTTATTTTTGATCAAAACCCAAAATGCAGAGAAACTGGCTTCCTTTTTAGACATTCTTGTAGGATAACTGCCCTTTAAATTATTATTATTATTATTATTATTATTATTATTATTATGCCCCATGTTCTTTTTTCTTTTTATTTTCTCTTACGTTGTATAAAACTGTACCTATTTTGTTTGTACTTACTTTTATAATTAAAAAAAAATAAAAAATTGCACATTCCCGGAAAACTCATAAAACAACAGGAAGTGACGTCGTTCCGTCACAGGTGCAGCCCGCGGAAAAGGAACCGATATGGCAGAGGCGGTGAGTGTTTGAACTGCGCACATTTCTCATCAAAACTCCCTCAAAAAAGCACTTTACTCTGACTTTATAACGTCTGCGCTGGTCCTGCGTCACCACACGACCCGTGTCCCGCTCGTGTCTCAGGCTTGAGTTTTAGAAAAGGAGGAAAAAAAGAGGTTAACTCCGGCGGCTAGTTGTGCTTCCAGATCTGTAGCCATCAACACAACCCGCAGGTTTATGTTGGAGTATTTTGGACCAGGCCGTGTAACAGACCAAACCCTCACCTTTAAAAACTAACCGACTGACTGAGGGGGGTTTGTTTTTATTTGAGCGAGTGCTTTGTGCTTTGTGGTTTGTGGTTTTAGTTTGTACAAAAAGTCAGTCCGCTGGAGACTGTCGTGATCGTGTGATGTTTGTAACATCTCCCTCTATGTCAGAGTGTTGATGCCGTTTACAGCCGCTTTAATAACCTGGACAACTCCAGAAATTGGATCACGGTCGGATTTTGGGTTTGTGAATGTGGCCTTTGTCGCCCTCTGGCGGTGAAGGGGAAACGTTACTGCACTTACTGGAAACCGCTTTTGTTTTGTTTTTAGTCGACAGTGAAATCCGCGCCCAAACGCAGACGGATTCTTGACCCGTCCGCCGTCGTCCCAGTGCCCATCTACTCCAACCAGGTACTTCTTCTGCTACTAGTCCTTGTGCTCGGGGCTGGGGGATATTGACACACAATAATATCTATGTTTTTTTTGGACTTTCTCTATGATAATGATGGGATATTTTGGCAAAACCATTAGAAATATGCAAAAGATTGCTGCGACCATCTTCTCCTATTTTGCTTTGTCAAAAAGAGTGTCCTGAACAGAGTAACCCCCGGCTCACACTGAATCCGGTCCGGGTCCAGTCCGGTTTCGGTGCTGATCCGGTCCGGGTTTGCCCCAAACTACCACTCACATTGAGTCCAGTCCGGCTGACACTGTGGCTCCGGCGCCAGAAGCTGCGTCAGGCACAGAAACGGCCCTCGCGAGAACAGAAGCGCACGTGAGTTTCCCTCTTGGTGCGAGGTCACGTCATAAATAGCCCCATATATCGGTAGTTTTTGTAACAAAAGCCGTATTTGCCAGAACGACGACTCTCCCCAGTGAAGTGGATGCTTTAAACTCACTAATGCCCCCGTGTCACTGGTAATGGAGACATGTTTACATTTACGACGTTACACGCGTTTACAGGCGGAAAACAAGACCAGATAAGTAGTGCGCGGACAGATTTTATTTTGAAATACACCGGATCTTCCTCTCTCACGAGACCTGACTTCCTGTTTGGCTCGTGTTTTTCTGTCAGCTTGATCCGTTGGGGCTCGGTAGCCGGAGCCGGACCTCGCGGAGCGGTGTGAGTGCGGCTACATCGGTTTAATGACTTTCTAAGTTGGCGGACGCCGTACCTGGCGTTAACCGGATTCAGTGTGAGCCAGGGGTAAGAAAGGGCGAAAAAAAAACATTTTCCATTTTTTTTCCTTAATATTTCCCCCCCAGTCTTTTCCGTTTCCCCCCATTTACATTTTTTTTTAATATTGCTGTTTCGATATTATCTTGCAGACGTCATCTCGCCCGCCTCTAGATCCAGTGTTTCACAGATTTATTTGTGACATTGTCGTTTCAAAGTTTTCTCAAATCTCTCACACATTGTGGCGACAAAGCTGCTCATCAGAGTCACCGACGGACTTCAAACTTTCCAGCCTCCGACTCGACAATATTTTGACGATTTATTCAAATATCAAGTCCCTAACCTGTTTTGAATTGGGTTTTGATTTTCCAAAAACAAGGCAACATTTAAATGTTTACAGATTTTTTCCACTAATAAACGGGATTATTTTAAAACTAAACGAGATCCAAAATCCCTCTGTTTTTGTGTCTGGTTTTCAGGTGAACAGAAGTTTGAAGCTTAAAGCGCCGACGTTCAGCGGGAAAAGTCCCACAGGTGAGTGTTGCTCAGACGTGACCGAGAAAAGACTTCAGGTGCGACGATGAGCAATAACTCCTCCACAATGTGCACGATGCAGATTAGGGCTGAGTATCGATTACTTTGGATTTGATTTTTGATTCAAGGCAAGGCAAGGCAAGTTTATTTGTAGAGCACAATTCATACACAAGGCAATTCAAAGTGCTTCACAGTTGCATAAAATTACAAGAAAACAGATCAAATCAATCATTAAAACATCAACATAAAAATTTATCAATGACAGTAAAAGGCAAGAGTGCAGATAAAATACTTTCAGTTTTCATATGCTCGGGTAAAAAGAGCTGTTTTCAGCCTGGATTTGAACATTGTCAGAGTTGAGGCCTGTCTCACATCCTCATGAAGACTGTTCCAGATTTTAGCTGCATGAAACTGAAACGCAGCCTCACCGTGTTTATTATTGACTCTGGGAACCACCAGGAGACCCCTCCCTGAAGTTCTCAGGGCCCGAGATGGTTCATACGGCTCTAACATGTCAGAGATGTACTTTGGTGCTAAACCATGAAAAGACTTGTACACGAGCAGAGCTGTTTTAAATTCTATTCTCTGAGTGACAGGAAGCCAGTGCAGAGACCGGAGCACTGGACTAATATGGTCATATTTCCTGGTTCTTGTCAGGACTCGAGCAGCAGCGTTCTGGATGTTCTGCAGCTGTCTAACAGCTCGTTTAGAAAGGCCAGTGAGCAGGCCGTTACAGTAGTCTAACCTGCTGGAGACAAATGCATGGATGAGTGTCTCCAAGTCTGGTTTTGACACTATTCCTCTGATCTTAGCAATGTTTTTCAGATGGTAAAAAGCTGATGATGTTATTGCTTTAATGTGGCTGTTTAAGTTCAGGTCTGAGTCCATGATTACTCCTAGATTTCTAACCTGATTTTTTGGTTTTAGAGAGAGAGACTCGAGGTGACTGATAACACTTTGTCTTTGTGTCTGTGGGCCAAAAACAATGATCTCAGTTTTGTCTGAGTTTAGTTGGAGAAAGTTGTTTTGCATCCACAAACTGATCTGTTGGATGCAGTGACAGAGAGTATCTACAGGCCCATGTTCACCTGCCGTCAGTGACACGTAGATCTGAGTGTCATCTGCGTAGTTATGGTACGACACATTGTTGCTGTTTATTAGCTGACCCAATGGAAGCATGTACAAGTTGAATAAGAGGGGTCCCAAGATTGACCCCTGGGGGACTCCACAGGTCATGGAAATTTTGTCTGAGACACAGTTGCCAATTTCGACAAAGTACGTCCTATCCTCCAGATAGGACTTGAACCAGTTTAGCGCAGTACCAGAGATTCCCACCCAGTTTTCTAACCTGTGAAGTAAGATCCCGTGGTCCACTGTGTCAAAGGCAGCGCTCAGGTCCAGCAGAACTAAAACTGAGACCTTACCTGCGTTGGTGTTCATACGGATATCATTTGTCACCTTGATCAGAGCTGTCTCAGTGCTGTGGTGGGGCCTAAAACCTGATTGGAAAGTATCAAACACATTGTTAGATAGGAGAAAGTAAGTGAGCTGTTGATATATTACTTTCTCCAGGACTTTTCCTAAGAATGGTAGGTTTGATATGGGCCGGTAGTTGTTCAGTATCTTGGGATCAAGGCTGCTCTTCTTTAGAAGAGGCTTAATGACCGCGGTTTTCAGAGCCTTTGGAAATGCTCCAGTCTCAAATGAAATGTTGACTAACTGAACAAGTTGTGGTAACAAGCTGGTCAGTACAGACTTCAGAAATCTAGTGGGTAATTCATCAAGGCAGCATGTGCATGAACTCAGACCGGAGATAACCTCTTCCATTGTTTTGTCAGTAACAGGTGTGAAATGTGTCAGCTCAAGGTGTTTATCTGGTGGCAGGGTTGCTATTTGTGTTGCTGAAATTATGGCATTTTTAATGCCTTGGACTTTGTCATAAAAAAATATTGCAAACTCATTGCACTTAGATGTAGAGATTCAGTTAAGGATTTCACACAGAAACAATTTGACTCGGGTCTGGAAGACTTTCTCAGAGGAACTAATGCTGCAAAAGTATGAATATTTACATTAAGAATTAAACTCAGTGCAGTTACAGTCATGTGCTTTTATTTAAAGTGCATATGACGGGTTTGAATGAATTTGCAAAATCAGCTGCATAATAATCTTAAACGGTGTTTGGCTGAAAAGTTCTTTTGATCTGAATGTTTAAGCTGCTGACGGGAAGTGTAACGTTCCAGAGCAGTTTGACTCATTTCCCATTGACTTGACACGGTCGGCACGGCAACGGTGTAGAATTGTTTACCTTCTTCAATGTCACTTCCTGTCGGTGTCCAATGAGGAAGTGAAACTATAAACGTCACCGAAATGGCCAAGCTAAAGAAAACTGGAGCAACAGTTGGCACGATCTTAAATATCAGATTGTTTTTAATTGTGTCATTTGCATTTTAACATGATCTAAACAAAAATACAAGAACTTTATGGAAAAAAGACGTATTAAAAGAATCGATGTGGAGTTATTCAAAGGGGACTCTGTTAATGCAGGACTGAAGACCGGGCTGGGGCAGTACAGAGGAACCCCTCACTGAAAAACTAACACCTATTAAAGAGGGGGTATTATTCTTTTTTCAATCACATAGCACCAGTCTATAGCACTACAATGATGACCTTCTGTCGGTCTGTATATGCAGTAAATTAAAATAACTGCCTTGAATAAAATTGCTCTCTCAAAATGGCCGTACTGAACGTCTTGAAATAGGCCTCTGTCTCTTTAAGAAGCTTTCCGACACGCCCCCTTCAGCACACTACTGTGGCATTGAAACAACAACACTGTGCGGGGAGGGGGCTCTGCTGAGCTGAGGAGCAGTGGTCGGGGGCTCGGCTGGTGACGAAAGGTCCAGAGGCGTCTCCAGGAGGTGGGGGCGTTCCTAGGAGGACTGAGGCATAGGTACACCTAAAATGGCCGCCGTCTAAGTTTTTACTGATTACTCAAAAATATGTGAATGAGCCGAGGCAACACTCCAGGCATGTGTTTAATGAGGGAATGACATAATAACAGGATATAAAGCTTTACATAATACCCCCCCTTTAAGGTATTTCAGTTGTCTTTCCGACTGTGGAAAAGCAGCTGATGTTTTAAAGACGCTTGTTTCCGTTTCGGATTCAGACGCAGCTGCAGACGACGGCTTCTGGTCGACGTTTTCCTGGAAGAACCCGGCGCCGGTGGAGCTCAGCGAGTCCGACTCTGATGACGAGCTGAAGAGCGCGACGAAGAGCAGCAGCATCGTCATCACGTTAGCATCGCGTTAGCATCACGTTAGCATCGCCCGTGTCTGAACCGCTCTCTAATCTGTGTTGTGTTTCAGGGAGTCGCTGCGCTCGCCGTCCCCTCCCCCGCCCCAGAGTCCGCTCCAGAAACCGTCCCGCAAAGCCAAGCTCAAACTCAAGTACGGACGAGGGTTTTTTCAAGTCTTTATCGAAGGACGAGTCGGGTTTAAATGTCTTTTGTGACACAGTTCCAAAGATCTGGTTCAGTTTTTGAACAAATTATTAATGGGGGAAAAAAATTCAAATTTCTTGTTCTTTGGGTTCAAAGCTCGATAAATATCAGGAATTGGAAAGAAGTTCAAACCTGTAAAGCGGGCGTTATATCAGCCTAATATTTGGTTATTTTAGTTTTACGCTTTCCTGAAGCAGTTGCTTTGAAACACGGAGCCTGTTTCAGTAACAGCTGGTCACGTGACTGAAAGGTCCATAGTCTCAGGAAGGTCTTCAGTCTCAGTCGTTTCACTGCTGCCTTTCTGGTCCATAAAGCGCTGAACATCATTAGTGATAAATGTGCTGCATTGAACCGCGCTCATGTGGTGAAAGTCAGAATAAACGCTTTTCCTAATCTTTACAAAGTGGGACCAGGTGAGTGACGTCTACAGCGAATCGTGGCTGAATTAGCTCTGACTGAATGAAATCAAAAGACTTCCTGTCCCGGAGCAGCAGGAGACGTTTGACTCTGATCGGCCTGAGATTGATTTGATCAAACGGCCTGTTTGAAACTTCTCACATGATCGTGTTGGTGCTTCAGTCGTTTATGAAAGGTCGCGATAATAGTTTGTCCACAAGAGGGCAGTGTTCAGACAGAATGAAACCACTTCGAACCTTTCCTAGCGAAACATTCTCTAAAGCAGGGGTGTCAAACTCATTTTGGGTCGTGGGCCGAAATTCAGCTGCCACGGCGGGTCGCGGGCCACATATAATGTAAACGGGAAAATAAAAGATTTTTCCAATAAATGAATAATAACAACAGCTTACACTTTACAAGTTTCTCAAAGTGCTACATAGTCTTCATTAGAGTGAATGGTCCTCTTTTCAAGTCTTATTTTTTTTCTTGCAAAAGAGACGTCAACATTTATCAATTATATCAATCGATAAAATAATGTAAAAACATTCAACAAGGATCACTGTATACATATAGGAAGAGGTCCACTTTTCTCTTTTTTGACAAAGACATTTCCCTGAAGAGGGCGCCAGAGTCAACAGAAAAAGCAGGTAAAGCGATAGAACTGACTCAAACACAGCGCCCCTAGCGGACAATATAAGAACTGCACATTTGAAAGAAAATGAAGTTTATTCTTCTTTAATAATGCATATTTATCCCGTGGGCCAGACTGAACCCACTGGCGGGCCGGTTCTGGCCCGGGGGCCGTACGTTTGACACCTCTGCTCTAAAGCTTTTGAAGCGGTGCAAGGCTTCACTCGCCCGTCACAAACTCCGGCTGATAAAAATGTGAGATCGAACCCGAAACAAACCCAAAGAAACAGATTTTTTGTCTTTCACACCAGCTGCTTCTGACGCGCACGCCGTTCAGCACGGACGCGTTTAGAAGCTTCATACACAAGATTATGGACCAGGCACTTTTCACAATGTGGCCAAAAGTATCATTGGTGCAGCTCGGCAAATAATAATGTTTAACTATTGGTCATTTGAGAGAGAAATATCTTTTATAACCTCCTTGTATGTCGGACTCAAACATCTCGTTCTGGTCCTCAGTGAGATCGAGCGGCAGCTTCAGGCCGTGAACTCGCTGCTGTCTCCGGCAGACGGCTCGCGGCGACGGGGCAGGAGGAGCAGACGGTCGCCGCGGTTACAGAGCGTCGACGACGTCATCCTCGTGAGCGCCACGGAGGACGACGACCTCATCGTGATGAGCCCGGAGCCCTCGTCCCCGCTCGGGTCCGGGGCGGAGCGGCAGATCCCCCTGAAGGTCCGCTGCAGAGCCGACCTGCACAAGATCCCAGTGCAGCCGGTCAGTCGTTATTCTCTTACAGTCGGGGGTTTGTGACCGTGTCCCGACGCTGACGCCGTGTCCCGTTACAGTCCACGCCCCTGAGCGTCGTCGTGGAGCAGCTGTCCGTCACTCTGGGAGTCCCGCCCCCTCGGCTGCTGCTGCTGCGGGAGGAGGCGGAGCTTAGTCTGGACGCCACGGTGCAGGCGCTCGGGCTGGGCATCGCCGACATCATCGGTCAGTATCAAAGTTGGAAAGTTCTTCAGTGGTAAACCTTTGGAAAGTTTGGAGCGTTGGTTCCATTACAGGAAAAATGACTTCCCTGCAGGTTTCAAACCAAGAAACTGAGGCACCGCGTCATGAAAAATAACTTTAAAAGGTCCTTAATTAGCTCAGTTTAAACTGCAAATGGCCAATAGAATTAATCTGAGATCACATGGGTCACTTTCCCCATTTTTTAAATCTTTTTTTTTTCTAAAGTTTTCAAATCCCCCCCAACCAATGTGTTCCCTAGTTTGCACAATCTTTCATGGTTTTTCCCCAAAATTTCCCCTCCCCCATTTTCTTCACATATTTTCTACTAATTTCCGCCCTACTTTTTCCCTCCAAATTTACCCTTTGCTTTTTGCCCCTAATTTTCCCTCAATTTTTCCCTATTTTTACCCAAAAAAAGTTTCCTTTTTTTATTTTTCAATCTTCTTTTTTCCCCTAATGTTTCCCTCCAATTTATTTATTTTCCACCCATTTTTTCCACTATTTATTAAAAAGATGTCTCCTTTTTCCCCCTCATGTTCCTCATTCTTTTACATATATTTTTCCCAATCTTCCCTCCCTTAAGTTTTCCTTATTTCCCACCTCTACGTTCACCCCTTTTCAGACGTTTCTTAGATTTGTCTCTTTAACCCGGTAACTGAGAAGCACAGTCTCCTCGAATCTAAACGCTGTCCTCTGATTCTGTTTGGGGCAGAGTGCGTGGTGATGGCGGACAAGGTGGAGGACGACAAACCGGCGACCCAAGACGACTGCAGTGACATCATCAAAGTGCGACTGCAGGGAAAAGACCGCGCCTCGGCTCAGGAGTTCTCTCTGCACCGGGTTCGTACCTGAGATGATGATTTAGTTAAAGGTTTAAAGAGTTTTCCCCTGAAGGTCTTAGTGCGTCAGGTGTTCAGGAACCAGAGCGCCTGAAAAATGGAATGCTACTGCTCCAGTAACCCGAGTCAAAGGGGCTACATGCAAAGGAAGTGGGAGAAATAGTCAATTCGAAACCCACAGTCCAAACTCAGGGCGAAACATCTTGTAGCTCAGTTTTCCACCATCCATGAACGAGATTGTCTCCAGCAGGTTAGACGACTGTAACGGCTGCTCACTGGCCTTTCTAAACGAGCTGTTAGAGCTGCAGAACATCCAGAACGCTGCTGCTCGAGTCCTGACAAGAACCAGGAAATACCACCATATTAGTCCAGTGCTCCGGTCTCTGCACTGGCTTCCTGTCACTCAGAGAATAGAATTTAAAACAGCTCTGCTTGTGTACAAGTCTTTTCATGGTTTAGCACCAAAGTCCATCTCTGACATGTTAGAGCCGTATGAACCATCTCGGGCCCTGAGGACTTCAGGGAGGGGTCTCCTGGTGGTTCCCAGAGTCAGGACTAAACACGCTGAGGCTAAAGCTAAAATCTGGAACAGTCTTCATGAGGATGTGAGACAGGCCTCAACTCTGACAATGTTCAAATCCAGGCTGAAAACAGCTCTTTTTACCCGAGCAGATGAAAACTGATCTGTTTTCTTGTAATTTTTTGCGACTGTGAAGCACTTTGAATTGCCTTGTGTCTGAATTGTGCTCTATAAATAAACTTGCCTTGCCATTGATGAAGTGCACCGCCAATGCTCCGGCAACGGGGAGCCAGGACGCCAGGTTTGTTTGTTTTTTATTGGAAACTCCATTAGCTTCCACTGTAGTGGTCGCTAATCTTCCTGGGGGGGTCCCATTAAAATATGAAGATAAGACGATACTTACAAAAAATAAGCAGTTCCATTTACAGGCACAACCTCTGCTACTATGATTTCAGTGATTTCTTAAATTAATTTACACTGGACAAATCCTGCAGCTCTTTAGGAAGATCATTCCAGAGTCAGGCGGCTCTAAACAGAACAGACTACAGGTGAAACTCAGAAAATTAGAATATCGTGAAAAAGTTCACGAGACTCGTGCCATGAAAAGAGACGCATGTCAAGCCTGTGTTTGTTTTTATTTGGTAAATTATGGTTTATCCATAATTTACCGCTTTATCCGGGGCCGGGTCGCGGGGGCAGCAGTCTCAGCAGAGATGCCCAGACTTCGTGATCCATGCACACCTCCTCCAGCTGTTCTGGGGGGACCCCGAGGCCACCTCCCAATTCTTTACTTGCAATTGACGTCACTTCCGCCTCATTACTTATGCGAATCACGAAGTGGTGGTCAGCCGAGCTAGTAGTTTACTGTAGCAGCGTGTTTAGTGAATGTTCAATCGTCAATCGTCACTTCAATATGCCTTTTGCGTGTGTTATTTTAGGTTGTTCTAACCGATCCAATCGCGAAACTGATAAAGGATACTTTAGGGTTCCTCGTGAGGAGATTAATAAAGGGCCTCGCACTAAGGATTTCACGAAAAGACGCAGGGAAAAGTGGCTCGCTAACATTTCTTTGACGTCGAAGGGAGCTGAGTCAAAGAATGCCAGAGTTTGTGGCGATCACTTTGTAAAAGGTTTTGTAAACCACATTGGCGTTAATTTATATTTAGATCCTTTCAGTGTTGTAAACAGTGATTTGACGATACATTCAAAGTATTTTACGCTTTTTAGACGACATGTAGCTGTTTGTTGTTTACTCGTCCAAGATGGCTGTTGCTAGAGGCCGTCAAAACAGCACGATTGTAATAATGTTTTGTTCGCCTGACCACCACTTCATTAACCGGAAATTGATGCGTCACGTGACTGCAAGCCAAGAATAGGACATGCCTGGACATGCACTTCCCGAGGGAGGTGCTGATCCTCATCCCGGCCGCTTCACACTCGGCTGCAAACCGCCCCAGTGCGTGCTGGAGGTCCTGATTTGATGAAGCCAACAGAACAACATCATCTGCAAACGGCAGAGATGAGATTCTGAGGTTCCCAAACCGGACACCCTCCGGCCCCTGGCTGCGCCTAGAAATTCTGTCCATAAAGTTAATGAACAGAACCGGTGACAAAGGGCAGCCCTGGCGGAGCCCAACACGCACCGGGAACAGGTCTGACTTACTGCCGGCAACGTGAACCAAGCTCCTGCTACGGTCATACAGGGAACGGACAGCCCTTAGCAGAGGGCCCCCGGCAACATCCCCTGTCGAGGTCAGCAGCCCCCCAGCCCTGCCCCCGCACTGTAAACGGTGTTGGTGAAGCACTGCTTCCCCCTCCTGAGGCACCGGATGGTTTGCCAGAATCTCTTCGAGGCCGACCGATAGTCCTCCTCCATGGCTTCTCCAAACTCCTCCCAGACCCGAGTTTTTGCCTCTTTGACCACACGAGCTGCAGCACGCTCGGCCTGCCGGTACCTCTCAGCTGCCTCCGGAGTCGCACAAGCCAACAAGGCCAGGTAGGACTCCTTCTTCAGCTTGACGGCATCCCTTACTTCCGGGCGCCACCACCGGGTTCGGGGGTTGCCGCCGCGACAGGCACCAGAGACCTCACGGCCACAACTACGAGCAGCCGCATCGACAATGGAGGAGGAGAACATGGTCCACTCGGACTCCATGTCCCCAACCTCCCTCGGAATCTGGTGGGAGTTAAAGACCCTACTGACAGAGGGATCCACCAGACGTTCCCAACAGACCCTCACAACACGTTTGGGCCTGCCAGGTCTGACCGGCTTCCTCCCCTGCCAGCGGATCCAGCTCACCACCAGGTGGTGATCGGTTGACAGCTCAGCCCCTCTCTTCACCCGAGTGTCCGAGACACGCGGCCGGAGATCAGATGACACAACTACAAAGTCGATCATCGACCTCCTGCCTAGGGTGTCCTGGTGCCACGTGCACTTATGGACATCCTTGTGCTCAAACATGGTGTTCGTTATGGACAAACCGTAACTAGCACAGAAGTCCAATAACAGAACACCACTCGGGTTCCGATCGGGGAGGCCGTTCTTCCCCATCACCCCCACCCAGGTTTCACTGTCGTTACCCACGTGGGCGTTGAAGTCCCCCAGTAGAACAATAGAGTCCCCAGCCGGAGCACCATCTAGTACCCAAGCTGTGCGTGAAGTTAAGCCCGACTATATCTCTCAACCTCCCGCAGAAGCTCAGCTCAGATGTTGGAACAGTGAGTGTGTAGACTGGGTTTCGAAGTAACCGTTTCTCCCACATCCTTTGCATGTAGCCCCTGACCAGGGTTATGGAGTAGTAGCCCCACTACTCCTACTGGAGTCAGAGCCCTGTTCTCGCATCTCGCCCACTTCCGTCTTGTTCCAGTAGCCCATATTTCATCAGGATCCTCTGGTTCCCCAGCACCGTACGCAGACCTATACATTCTTCCTCATATTTTTGTTGGTGATCTACAGCAGAAGTTTGTAACTTATCTCCACATTTATTCATTTTTCCCTGTGCACCTGCAAGGCCAAAGTTGAAAGCGTTGTGTTTTTCTGGTTGTAATGAATATTTGCCTGACACAGGACGCTCCTCTGGACTCGATGTTCTCGCAGTACCTGTCCGGACTGGCACCGGACGCTCAGAAGAAAGTGCGGTTTCATTTCGACGGCTCCAAACTGTCGGCGCAGCAGACGCCGGCGCAGCTCGACATGGAGGACGGCGACATCATCGAGGTCTGGGCCTGACCCTTTTATTCGCGACCAATAAATGTTTTTACTGCTCTCTCTCTCCCGAGTCGTCGCAGCGTGATTTCAAACCGGGTTTCTAAAATGAAGGCTTCAAATGGCGTTAAAAAGCGTTTAAATCGAGTCCAGCAGGCGTTTAAATCTACGCTTCTTTGAAAATGGTGTTTGTTCACCTGAAAATATTAGATTTCTTGTCCAAAACATTTTGAGTCAAGGTTTTGCTAAAAATCTCTGTACATTTCATTCAGTTTTGCACAAACGTTTCCCATATTGTCCAATGTGTTTTTTTATTTATCTAATTCTTAACAGTTGAACACGGATAAGTCCCGCACACGGCCTCACTTGGTTAATTTCATCATACTTATGAAGTTTTTTGTTCATAGAGCTCAACAGTCCCACTTAACCGTCATTTGGTGCGAGCCGGAAGTAAAAATCGCACTCATTTTATGCAACTGCAAACTCGCGGACATAAAACCCACAATTTTTAATTTAAGATTTATCTAAAACTGTTTCCTGTAAAATATCCGATGGTCGGTAGTTGAAAATTATGACTTAAAACCAGTATTGGGCAAGTTACTTCTATATCAGTAGTAAGAGCTTCAACAATGTACCGTAATTTCCAGACTGAACGACGCGGCTAGGCGTTTAAAGAATAATATAATCGAATTTCTTAACCCGCTTTAATCAAAGTGAATGTACCTGTAGGCCACCGTTCTCTTGGGTAATTTGACTGCGCACAAGGAGGAAGGTCCACTATTTCCATGGTCCTTCAAAAGCCCTTGGAACAGCTGTGGCTTATGTATGATAAAAATGTTGGTATACAGTGGGGGAAAAAGTATTGGGTCAGTTCCTCATAGACTTTCTATTGGATTTCGGCCAAATACTTTTTCCCCCACTGTACATTTTGTCCAACACGTATTTGGGTGCGCTCAATAGTCCGGTCATTACGGTAATGTGTTTGCGTTACATGTTACTGTTTTTAAAATTTAGCTGATTTACACTTTGAGTTACTACGAGTTATTTTTGTTGCTGCATTGTTTATTTGATTTTATTTTGCCGTGTGGGGAGTTTAGCATATTTTTTTTCATACATCCACAAATGACGGCACAATGTAACTTTTCCGTGAAGTTTGACCCGTGTCTTGGCTCAGATCCGCGTCCTCCTGTATCGTCCGGTGGGACTTTCTCTGCTTCGATTGCCGAGCTGCAACTCCACATGTTTCTAAATTGATTTGTGTTGTTGGAGCTCGAGTGTGCAGTGAACCTTAATGTTGTCATTTTTAGCGACACACTCAAAATAGTCTTCACATCGTGCTAATGCGGGGATTTTGTCCCAAGTTTCATCATTTGCTACACGTCTCCAGCGGGGGGCGCCACTGCTGAGTTATTCTTGTATCTTAACTCGGACTCTTCTGATCATCTCCGAGTTGGCGTGTTGGAATCACCACTTTTTGGACTTCTTTTCGGGGACTGTTGAGCTCTATTAAACAGCTTTTAGACTGAAGGGAAAAAAAGGCTTAGATACATTTGTATTAACTGTTTTTGTGAAAAGGCGGAAGTTCACTTTAAGGTGCCAGAATGTTTTATTATTTTTATTATTATTTTATGGACAATTTATCAATTTTATTTATCAGACGAGTGTAAATGATGTAATGCTCCAATGAATAATGTCTCAAATAAAAATGTTACATTTCCAAATTGTAATGTGTGGTTCATTTTATCCAGTGGCTTAATTTACCCACTCTCTTTTACTTGCTGGTTTTATACATTGAATCTACATTTCCCCCATCATAACCAAGCACATTTTCTCCAGTTCGGCATTACCCAAATCTGTCGTCTTGTCATAATTTTGAAGCTTTTTTTTTACGCTTTGTCACCTTTTGTTGCGTTTTTATGAGTTTGTTGCTTATTAGTGTTTTTTTGTTTTTTTTGCTCTTTTACGGTTTTTCAAGAGGCTTTTAGATTTGGGTAAAGCCGAACGTGAGAAAATGTGTACGGTTAAGGTGGGGGTTTGGACCTGCACCTCTTCCCCTCTGTTGTAGATAATGACATCCCAATCTAATCGTTTTAATCCATAGATATGGTAATCCGTTTATTTTTGTCACGTGACTCGCGCATGACCGGGTCACATGTGCGGAAGTGCTCTCAGCTGTCGTGCGTCATGGCAGCGGAGGGAAGCTTGTTGTTTTGAAGACTTTAGCGGCGGAAACCTTCGCTTTTACCGGGTCGTTCTTCTGTCCCCGTCCCCACTTTAGACCCGCAGGCCTCGGCATGGCTCTGGACTGAGGCCCCGGGCTCACGTTAGCTCCCAGACCCGAGGAGAGGAGGCGGAAGGCGGACACACTGCGGCCCTGAGTCACCGCCGCAAGGTAAACAACGTTAGCGTTAGCCACAGTTCAGTTTAGGTTTAATTCTCTTACTGCGTAGTTTTATTGTTTACAATTTGCACCCGGTTAAGACCTAGGTTATTAATACTAGTTGCTTTGCCTGGAATGTATTTTGATTATTTTATAATAGATTTAACTCTTTGCGATTACAGTATATTTGCAGTATTTTCTAAACCATTTCCAACACCGTACGTTCCGCTCAATTTAAACAAGTCTGTGAACTTATTTCTTTCTACAAATTGTTTCAAAACTACAAAATCAGAAATGATACGTTTACGTGTGACATCACCAGTGTTGAAGTATTCTAAATACGTGTATTTAGAATACTCTTTAAGTGTATTCAGGTAAAGTTGCACTTTGATTTAGAATAGTCACTTTCCAAATATCAAAGGAAAACGTCCCAGTATCAGTCATTCGATTTTGCACAACGTCATAAAAACAACTTTTAATGAGTTCTTCTAAAATAAAATAACGTTTTTAAAACGTCTTTTGCCTCAGTTCATACAAACTGCACATGTGTCTCATGATGCTGCATCTGCTGCTCTGTTGGCCCAGAGTTCCTCAATGATAAGTTATAACAGGTGTTCCAACAATCATAGTCTTCACCTTTGCACCTTATTTATACTTAAATATAATGACAATCATTGTGAAAGTATTCAGAATACGATACTCTGACCAGACAAGACATTGTAAAACAAGTGTTCAGTAACTAAATATACGTATTTAGAATACTCATTTTAAGTAACTGTATTCATTTGTGGATATTTGGAATACAGTTATCCATCCATTTTAATATGCCCTTAAAAAAAGAATGAATAAAATATCACCGAATGAATCTTCCCAATAGGCGTAAGGCGGGAATTTTGAAGTCATTTGTCAAATATATTATCGTGATATTTCTTTTTTTTATCTGATATAGATTTGAGGCCACATCACCCTGATCTGTTGCACAAATATTGGTAAAAATACGCTTATAACAGACGTTCCAACAAGTGTAGTCTATCATTTTGTAATTATACACCAGATTTATACATAAATATTGTGCAAATCAAGGTTAACGTGTTCAAAGTATTGAGAATACAGTACTCTGATTAGAGAAAGGATCGGAATACGTTAAATACATTTTAAGGCAAGTATCAGTATTCTGTTACTAAATACAGTCACAAAGTCGTCTCCCCAACACTGCACATATAATAAGCTACAAAGCGCTTTACAGGAGGAACCAGTCAGTCATTCACCAGTGCACGCAGACACTGGAGGCGAGGTGGGGGAAGTGTCTTGCCCAAAGACACAGCGACCGTGTGCACCTGCAGGATTCAAACCGCCGACCTTCCCATCACAAGACGACCCGCTCTACTCTCTGCGCCGCAGTTGCCCCAAAGCTCAGCACATGAAAAGATACAATAAGTGAACTCTTTAGGAAAATAAAGTTTTTAGATTAAATTCATATTTATTTAACGCAGACGCATTTCGAAAAACGTGTCGGCGTTAAATAAATATGAATTTAATCCAGTTGTGCCTCGGAAACTTATTTTATCTTTTCTTTGTTTTTAATTCCTTTTATAGTATAATCCCCTGGGGGAGGGGCAATGGGTTACATGAATACGATTTTAACAGAACACAAAGAAAAAAAATATATATATTAATCATAATAAAGTAAATGCATGAATTAAAATAAAAATGTGCCTCGGAAACGTTCTTTATCTAATTCATTTGCCCGTTTCTTCTGAAGAGCACCAGGTACCACACACGATCGAGATCCAGTGAGCACCTCCTCATTCAAGTGATATTTTTACTTACAAAACTTTCAGTCCAGTTCTAATACAGATTTTTATGTTTAGTCCTGGTTTAGTTCTTGGTTTAATGTGAAGGCTGTTGCTCCTCGTGAGGAACAGTTCCTGCTGTGTCTTTCACTTCTTCAGTCGCTTCCTCATCGTTATCTAGAGAATAACAGCTCTGCACTTTGGACTCTTTCCACTTTAAACTGATCATAAAACATTTTACTTTTCAGTATAAAGTGATTTGCTTTAAATGTGGCATAACTGTTAACGGTAATAAAGTAGAGTTTTTAAGTTTTGCAATTCGTTAGAAATGAATATTTAAAAGATAATGGAACAAAATTATGCGTTTGGCATAATGCGTTTGAAATTTTGATTCTAACATTTGGGAAAAAAAACTTTTTGAAGTCAAGTTTGTCCAAATGCTAAATGATGGTCTAAGTCAGTGCTTCTCAATAATTCTTTGCGGTGCCCCCCTGAGGAAGAAAACCTTTCGCGCTCTCCACCTCCTCCACCCCTCACACACATACACAAACCCCACCCCCTCCACCCCCTGCACCTTCTGTAATGCACACTTCCCTCTCACTGCATGGACCTGCCAGGAAAGTTTTTCTGATGTTTGTGGGCAGCCTGTAGTTTTCTGTGGACGCGTCTCTGTCGATACATCTGCGTCTTTGGGTTAAAAAAGTTTCCGCCTCATTGATCATTGATCACCAACTGGATTCTGATCGTGATACATATCAGATCTTCCTCGTGGTATCACCATACCCCGGGGCTCATCTGATATGTATCGTGATACGTATCGGATCGTGACGAAGGTGGATCGTCCCAGCCCTAGTAGTTTGTGTTTTTTCCATTTTATTGTGAAATATATCAGAATCAGAATCAGAATAGGTTTATTGCCAAGGTTTGTGAACAAGTTTTACAAACTAGGAATTTGTCTCAGTGCAAACGTGCGACATAGAACATATAACACAGAATTAAGATAAAAAATAAGCTAAGAACGTTAAACTATAAGGCTATAAGGGCATGCATAAAAAATATTAAATAAGATGACATATTTGATGACATATATATGACATATTTCTGATATATTTTTAAGGTGTTTGGGGAAATATGGGGATCTTCAGTTTGGAGCTGATTCCATGATACGAGTTGAACCCATTTGCTTTCAGGAGGAGCGTTTTGTGAAGGAGGAACGTTGTCTCGTCTCTTTCTAACTCCTCCTCTGTTCGTAGTCGCCGTCATGTCTGCCGTGGAGCGGACGTCCGACTCGGCGCCGTTCTTCTCCGACGACAGCGAGTCGGAGGCGCAGGACGACGGGAGGCCGGAGCCGCGTGATGGGGAGGAGTCACCGAGCGGCGTGTCGCCCCGACGCGCTCTGCTCACCGTCTTCATCCTCTGCTACATCAACCTCCTCAACTACATGGACCGCTTCACTGTGGCCGGTAAGTCCTCACGTCTCTGAAGTGTGAGCGATGTCGATGTGAGAAGGTCGGAGGTCGTTTCGAAGCTTCTGAAATGTCCTGATGCTCCTTCATACGTTCATACACAGGCCTGTCACAATCACGGAAAAGTACGTAATCTTCAAATATCCCACTAAAACATGAAATACAATCATATTCATTGTTTTACTGGAAGCTTTTGTACGTCTTTACCGTGTTTTTGTGGAGGTTCAGTGGATTTTTTTTTTGAGGCCGACACATTTCTTCTTCTGAGACACTGAAGAGGCGCCACAGGAAACAAGGAAGGGACAAATGAGGAGGTATCCGGGCAAGACTGACAGCTAAGCCCCCCACATGCCTCTGTCCTTACTGTTGTTCTGGCTAATGGACGTTCACTGGAGAATAAAACGGATTATCTGCGAAGTTCTTCCCAAATTGTGAAAGACTGTTGTGGGGCGGAGGGAGCTGCTCAGGAGGAAGAGGAGGTGGAGGAGCTGACCAGTGCAGGACACCACGCTCTGAAACGGGGACAAACCCAGGAGACGCTGCGCCGTTCCAGAAGATCAGAGGAGACTAAAGCCAACATTTTTGTCCCGTCACGTTTTAGTCAAAGAGCCATTTTTAGCTCGTCACTGTGAAGGAAAAACCCTGTAATGGAAAATACCTGGACAACTAGGAGCCTAAACAACCGACGCTTAATGAAACGACCAGTCCAGGTTCTCATCTCCTGTTGTCATGACGATAATTCTCCAACGCTTTTGTTTTCGCAGGAGTTCTGAGCGAAATCGAGCACTACTTTGAGATCAACGATTCGAAGTCGGGCCTCCTCCAAACGGGTAAGAAACCAAAGACTCCGCCTCAGTCCCGACGTGGACCTGGCCCCTGACCCGGTTCTTCTCAGTCTTCATCTGCAGCTACATGTTCCTGGCGCCGGTGTTCGGTTACCTCGGCGACCGCTACAACAGGAGGTACATCATGAGCGCGGGGATCTTCTTCTGGTCCCTGGTGACGCTGCTCAGCTCCTTCACGCCCAAACAGGTGAGCTCCGGGTTCAGGACGGTTTCTAACGTCCCGTCTGCGGAACGTTTGGCCATTTGTATCTTCTGAAGGTTTAGTTCCATCGTCAGATCAGGAGTAAGACCTTGAAGACGAGACGCTGCAGGTGAACAGGAACAAACAAATAAACGTGGATATGTCAATGTGAAACTTCTGCAGGAAATTAAAAAAAACCTAAATAATGGACAGAGCCAGGATTAAATGTGTGCTTTTATTTTGTGACATATTAGTTCCAACGATTTGCTCAGAGGGATTTTGGACCTTGTTTAGTTTTTGAATAAACTTGTCAGTGAAAAAATCCTTAAAATCCTTGTTTTTTGGTTCAAAGCTGAATAAATGAGGCAGATCTAATCAGAATGTTTCTATAGAACAAGTGGTTCCCAAAGTAGAACCATAGAAGACCTTAAGGGGACCTCAAAGCTGGTAAACAAAACAAGTTCATGGAAAAAATAATATTTTTAACCTCTTAACCCGAGCATATTAGCTCCAGTTCGACTTTACCCAAATCTAAAAGCGCCAAATAGCGACAAACGAGACGTAAGCGAGAATTAGAACGCAACAAAAAAAAAGCTATGACAAAGTGACAGAAGTTGTCAAAACACAATTAAAAAGGTGATATAAAGTTACAAAAAAGCGTCAAAAGGGCAACAACAAGGGCAGGGAAAAATCTTAGATCCGTTTGGTAGGACTTAGCTTTCAAATGAGGTGTTACTCTGACCTAGAGGCTTTAAGGAGCTTTTAGATTTGGGTTAAGAGGTTAAAGGAAAGGAAATTTCTTTGCTACATTACAACTTTTAACAGTCATGGCTAAATGTTGCTTTTTATGTAATTTTATTGATATAATAATAACAAATTCCTCAGAATATATTACATGTAATATTATTGGGGCCCCGAGAAATTTTCGGATCGACATCCTGGACTTTGTGAATGACTGCTATGGGACATTTTATAAACAGCGTTTCCAAAATGCTTCACATATAAAATATATATATAAATATTGATGGCCAGAATGCAAAACCTCCTATGTGCACAATGCTGCAAGAAACATAGGGAAAAAACACGTATCTGCACTTTGGGAGGCAAAAATACCTTGTAATGTTGACACATATTGCAGAAATAGGGTCCAAGAACAGTAGAATATGCTTGAATATCTTTAAAAAAGACCATACTATAATAGAAATAAACGTTTTCTTCGTTTTCTGAAAAAAAGTGCATCTCCCAGCCGATAGGGGGCGCTGGTGAACTTGTTTGAATGTTAGATTTCCCTACAAAAGGGGCCTAATCAGTAACCCGGGTGCGGCTGGTTTGGAGGTCTACTGTTTGTGGCCATCCTATGTTGTGTGTGGAAATAAAGGATCTGGTTATAGGGGCCAATAAGCACAATATTAGACTGGTTTTGTGGAGGTTAGGGGAAAACCTTAAAAAGGGCCGTTTCGCCGCTACAACGAGGATACCAAACTTGTGAATGAATAAGCGCGGGAAAGACCAGCCATGTTGGAGTCACTTCCTGGATTAATCTCAGAGAATAAACATCGTAAAGACAGAGTTTCCGAACGAAGATGTTAAGGAGGAAACTAGACACAAATCTGAACATTGACCACTGTCCCGCTCTGTCCCGCAGCACTTCTGGGCGCTGCTGCTGACCCGGGGGCTGGTGGGGGTGGGCGAGGCCAGTTACTCCACCATCGCTCCCACCATCATCGCAGACCTGTACGTCCAGGGCAAACGGACCAACATGCTCTCCATCTTCTACTTCGCCATCCCCGTCGGGAGGTGAGCCGCCTCTCGGGCCGGGATTTAGGGCTCTGTTTTTGAGGTTCTGACCTGTGCTCTGTTTGGCAGCGGTCTGGGCTACATCGTGGGCTCTCAGGTGAATTCGGCGGTGGGCGACTGGCACTGGGCGCTGAGGGTGAGCTCCTTCACCTTTACATCACCTACACACTTTAATCAAAGCAAACATCTTATCCTAAAAGAGTTTTACCTGCACTAATGTCGACTCTCCTTCTGACTCTCCTTCTGCCCCTCAGGTGACTCCGGGTCTGGGGTTGGTGGCGGTCGTGCTCCTCCTGGCGGTGGTTCAGGAGCCGAAACGAGGAGCTGTGGAGGCGAGATCTGAACACCAGCTCCATCAGACGAGCTGGACCCGGGACCTGCAGGCGCTGCGTAAGAAGTGAGTCTCGCTCTTCTCCAGCTCTTCCTCCTCTTCCTCGCTCACTAAAGTGTGGTCTCCTCCTCCTCACACTCGCTCACTAAAGTGTGGTCTCCTCCTCACACTCGCTCACTAAAGTGTGGTCTCCTCACACTCGCTCACTAAAGTGTGGTCTCCTCACACTCGCTCACTAAAGTGTGGTCTCCTCACACTCGCTCACTAAAGTGTGGTCTCCTCACACTCGCTCACTAAAGTGTGGTCTCCTCACACTCGCTCACTAAAGTGTGGTCTCCTCACACTCGCTCACTAAAGTGTGGTCTCCTCACACTCGCTCACTAAAGTGTGGTCTCCTCACACTCGCTCACTAAAGTGTGGTCTCCTCCTCACACTCGCTCACTAAAGTGTGGTCTCCTCCTCACACTCGCTCACTAAAGTGTGGTCTCCTCCTCACACTCGCTCACTAAAGTGTGGTCTCCTCACACTCGCTCACTAAAGTGTGGTCTCCTCACACTCGCTCACTAAAGTGTGGTCTCCTCACACTCGCTCACTAAAGTGTGGTCTCCTCACACTCGCTCACTAAAGTGTGGTCTCCTCCTCACACTCGCTCACTAAAGTGTGGTCTCCTCACACTCGCTCACTAAAATGTGGTCTCCTCCTCACACTCGCTCACTAAAGTGTGGTCTCCTCACACTCGCTCACTAAAGTGTGGTCTCCTCCTCACACTCGCTCACTAAAGTGTGGTCTCCTCCTCACACTCGCTCACTAACGTGTGGTCTCCTCCTCACACTCGCTCACTAAAGTGTGGTCTCCTCACACTCGCTCACTAAAGTGTGGTCTCCTCCTCACACTCGCTCACTAAAGTGTGGTCTCCTCCTCACACTCGCTCACTAAAGTGTGGTCTCCTCCTCACACTCGCTCACTAAAGTGTGGTCTCCTCACACTCGCTCACTAAAGTGTGGTCTCCTCACACTCGCTCACTAAAGTGTGGTCTCCTCACACTCGCTCACTAAAGTGTGGTCTCCTCACACTCGCTCACTAAAGTGTGGTCTCCTCCTCACACTCGCTCACTAAAGTGTGGTCTCCTCACACTCGCTCACTAAAGTGTGGTCTCCTCACACTCGCTCACTAAAGTGTGGTCTCCTCACACTCGCTCACTAAAGTGTGGTCTCCTCCTCACACTCGCTCACTAAAGTGTGGTCTCCTCCTCACACTCGCTCACTAAAGTGTGGTCTCCTCACACCCGCTCACTAAAGTGTGGTCTCCTCACACTCGCTCACTAAAGTGTGGTCTCCTCCTCACACTCGCTCACTAAAGTGTGGTCTCCTCACACTCGCTCACTAAAGTGTGGTCTCCTCACACTCGCTCACTAAAGTGTGGTCTCCTCCTCACACTCGCTCACTAAAGTGTGGTCTTCTCCTCACACTCGCTCACTAAAGTGTGGTCTCCTCCTCACACTCGCTCACTAAAGTGTGGTCTCCTCCTCACACTCGCTCACTAAAGTGTGGTCTCCTCCTCACACTCGCTCACTAAAGTGTGGTCTCCTCCTCACACTCGCTCACTAAAGTGTGGTCTCCTCACACTCGCTCACTAAAATGTGGTCTCCTCCTCACACTCGCTCACTAAAGTGTGGTCTCCTCCTCACACTCGCTCACTAAAGTGTGGTCTCCTCCTCACACTCGCTCACTAAAGTGTGGTCTCCTCCTCACACTCGCTCACTAAAGTGTGGTCTCCTCCTCACACTCGCTCACTAAAGTGTGGTCTCCTCCTCACACTCGCTCACTAAAGTGTGGTCTCCTCACACTCGCTCACTAAAATGTGGTCTCCTCCTCACACTCGCTCACTAAAGTGTGGTCTCCTCCTCACACTCGCTCACTAAAGTGTGGTCTCCTCCTCACACTCGCTCACTAAAGTGTGGTCTCCTCACACTCGCTCACTAAAGTGTGGTCTCCTCCTCACACTCGCTCACTAAAGTGTGGTCTCCTCACACTCGCTCACTAAAGTGTGGTCTCCTCCTCACACTCGCTCACTAAAGTGTGGTCTCCTCACACTCGCTCACTAAAGTGTGGTCTCCTCACACTCGCTCACTAAAGTGTGGTCTCCTCCTCACACTCGCTCACTAAAGTGTGGTCTCCTCACACCCGCTCACTAAAGTGTGGTCTCCTCCTCACACTCGCTCACTAAAGTGTGGTCTCCTCCTCACACTCGCTCACTAAAGTGTGGTCTCCTCACACTCGCTCACTAAAGTGTGGTCTCCTCCTCACACTCGCTCACTAAAGTGTGGTCTCCTCCTCACACTCGCTCACTAAAGTGTGGTCTCCTCACACCCGCTCACTAAAGTGTGGTCTCCTCCTCACACTCGCTCACTAAAGTGTGGTCTCCTCCTCACACTCGCTCACTAAAGTGTGGTCTCCTCCTCACACTCGCTCACTAAAGTGTGGTCTCCTCCTCACACTCGCTCACTAAAGTGTGGTCTCCTCCTCACACTCGCTCACTAAAGTGTGGTCTCCTCCTCACACTCGCTCACTAAAGTGTGGTCTCCTCACACTCGCTCACTAAAGTGTGGTCTCCTCCTCACACTCGCTCACTAAAGTGTGGTCTCCTCACACTCGCTCACTAAAGTGTGGTCTCCTCCTCACACTCGCTCACTAAAGTGTGGTCTCCTCCTCCTCACACTCGCTCACTAAAGTGTGGTCTCCTCCTCACACTCGCTCACTAAAGTGTGGTCTCCTCCTCACACTCGCTCACTAAAGTGTGGTCTCCTCACACTCGCTCACTAAAGTGTGGTCTCCTCACACTCGCTCACTAAAGTGTGGTCTCCTCACACTCGCTCACTAAAGTGTGGTCTCCTCACACTCGCTCACTAAAGTGTGGTCTCCTCCTCACACTCGCTCACTAAAGTGTGGTCTCCTCACACTCGCTCACTAAAGTGTGGTCTCCTCACACTCGCTCACTAAAGTGTGGTCTCCTCACACTCGCTCACTAAAGTGTGGTCTCCTCCTCACACTCGCTCACTAAAGTGTGGTCTCCTCCTCACACTCGCTCACTAAAGTGTGGTCTCCTCACACTCGCTCACTAAAGTGTGGTCTCCTCACACTCGCTCACTAAAGTGTGGTCTCCTCACACTCGCTCACTAAAGTGTGGTCTCCTCACACTCGCTCACTAAAGTGTGGTCTCCTCCTCCGCAGCCGCAGCTTCGTCCTGTCCACGTTTGGCTTCACGGCCGTGGCCTTCGTCACCGGGTCTCTGGCTCTGTGGGCGCCCACCTTCCTCCTGAGAGCCGCCATTTTCTCCGGAGAGAAGACGCCGTGTGAGCAGCAGCACTGCTCCTCCTCAGAAAGGTTCGCCCTCGGCTTTATGGTTCTCTTCACCCTGTCCTGTAGAGCAACGTCCTTTAAATAGATGATCTTAAACAAATAAAATAAAGTCTGTCCGTTTGGATCAAGGGGAAAAACAGAAGTTTAATATAAAAGTATCAGTTGGACTTGAGTGAATCCAAACTCGTGACTCTTCTTTGTGTTCTGTCCTCAGCCTGATCTTCGGGGTCATCACGTGTGTGACCGGTGTTGTGGGCGTGGCCAGCGGCGTCCAGCTGAGCCGCGCCCTGAGGAGCCGCACGCAGAGGGCGGACCCTCTGGTCTGCGCCGCGGGGCTGCTGCTGTCGGCGCCGTTCCTCTACCTCGCCATCGTCACCGCAGAGCTGTCCACCATCGCCACATACGTGAGTCCCTCCCCCTCAGCCGCCACCATGGCAACGTCCGATAGTCCCTCCTCCTCAACCATCACCATAGCAACGTCCGATAGTCCCTCCCCCTCGGCTGTCACCATGGCAACGTCCGATAGTCCCTCCCCCTCAGCCGTCACCATAGCAAACACATGTTTAAAACGGTTCTTTTTCTCCAGGTTTTCATCTTCCTCGGAAACACCTTTCTGTCCATGAACTGGGCCATCGTCGCGGACATCCTCCTGGTGAGAAACACTCAGACACTCAGACACAGACTGACGGCAGAGGCCCTCCACCTTTGTTTTGGTGAAGAGAAATTATTTTGCCTCCAAGTCGTGACCGCTGTGCAGTTTGTACCATGTTTTTAGCGATCAGGAACTCATGACATAAAGGATCTGTATTCTGCTACTTTAGCCGTTCCAAAGTAAACTATAGGCATTTATGTGATCTATTGTACCTCTACCACTATGGAGGACTCATATTTGTAAGAAATATAAGTTTTTTCTGGAGGTATTTTTCAATAAATTCTTGTGCCTCTGTGTTCAGTACAAGTTCTCTGTGCTCAGTATAAGTTCTCTGTGCTCAGTCTAAGTTCTCTGTGTTCAGTATAAGTTCTCTGTGTTCAGTCTAAGTTCTCTGTGTTCAGTACAAGTTATCTGTGCTCAGTATAAGTTCTCTGTGTTCAGTCTAAGTTCTCTGTGTTCAGTCTAAGTTCTCTGTGCTCAGTCTAAGTTCTCTGTGCTCAGTCTAAGTTCTCTGTGTTCAGTCTAAGTTCTCTGTGTTCAGTCTAAGTTCTCTGTGTTCAGTCTAAGTTCTCTGTGTTCAGTCTAAGTTCTCTGTGTTCAGTACGTGGTGGTGCCGACCCGCAGGGCGACGGCTGAGTCTCTGCAGATCGTTGTGTCTCACCTCCTGGGAGACGCCGGGAGCCCGTACCTCATCGGAGTGGTGAGTGTGTGATTGTGCAGCTTTAACCTTAACGCTGGTCTTCATTAACGCCGGTTTCCTGCCCCAGGTGTCGGACTACCTGCGGCGCGAGCAGTCCTTCCTGTGGCAGTTCCGCTCGCTGCAGCACTCGCTCCTGCTCTGCTCCTTCATAGCCGTGATCGGCGGCGGCTTCTTCCTCGCCACCGCCATGTTCATCGAAACAGACCGGAAACGAGCCGAAAACTACGACCCGTCAGGTGAGACCGAAGCTACGCGGGACGGGGGCGGGACGGGATGGGGACGGGGACGGGACGCTGCAGGAGAAGAACAGCCCACACTCACTTTACGATGTTTAGTCTTTGACGTTTTGAGATTTTTCCAGGAAGTGCCTCCCTGGTCTTTCCCGCGCATGTTTGGTATCCACGTGTAACAGGAAAGGCTGTGACCGAGATGACACTGTGATCCAAATATGGGCATTTCCTTTGTGGGAGACGGTTTGTAAAAAAAAAATTTAGAGGTTTGGGGGGAAAGAATTAATTTAGTTAAGTTTGGAATTTTTTTTATTTTATTTTTTTTAAATGTATTTATTTATTTACCAATCGTCACAAATGGTAAATGGTCACATTTATAAAGAGCCTTTCTAGCTGCTTTAAGCACTCAGAGCGCTTTACATCAAGGGACCAGTCTCCCATTCACTCTCTCATTCACACACCAGTGGACTCAGACACTGGAGGCAAGGAGGGTGAAGTGTCTTGCCCAAGGACACAACAACCCCCCATGTTTTCCACTCTTTAACAGCAGCACTTCAGGCCAGTGTTTTTCAACCGTTTTTGACCCGAGGCACATTTTGCACACCAGCAGAAAACGTTTAATTATGAAACTCCGTATTCACTATAAAGTCCTTCTCATCAAAGTGTCCGGAATAGCAACATCGTAGAGTCTCGCTCGCCACCGCCGTGTCCATGAATCACTCTCGTCTCAAACACATGAGCCTCCTGCGCTCACTCATATGGACGAGTTCTACATGGTTACTGTCCCGCCTTCGCTCTGCCCGACCCCGTCAGACCTGGGAAGCTCAGCAGGAAGGGCCTGGTCGGTACTGCGATGGGAGACCAGGTAACACCAGGAAGCCTGGAGAATGTGGTCTGAGGGGCCGATGGCGCAGACTGGCTGCCTCGCTTCCATCAGTCTACCCCAGGGCAGCTGTGACTCCAATAGTAGCTTACCACCACCAAGTATGGAGCATCTTTGAGTGTCCAGGAAAGCGCTACAGTATATAAAACCAATGCATTACAGTGGTTGAAAAACACTTTACAGACTCCACTATAATTGGAAAAAAAATTCACACAAGGGTTTGAGCAGATCTAATTCCAGACAGATTTATTGAACTATTAGTTTTAGTTTTTTTACTCCACCTGCAGCGTCTCGTCTTAATTCCGCTCTGTGTGAGACTTCATGAAACAGTTGTTTTCTGTTAAATCCACTCATCAGAGCTGTTTTCATTCTAGTAAAAGGAGCAAATGAGACAGAAGCTTAAAGGTACAAGACTCAATCCTGTCGGTCTGTTCATGTGCAACAATCAGACGCCAGGCATTTTCAGCTGAAGACCCTGTTGGACCTCTGAGGAGCACGTTTATACAAGTGTCTCCAGCAGCTGAGAATCCCTGGTTTTAAACGCAATGAAAACCGAAAACTGAAAAGACCAAATTGGATCCTGGTTTTAGTCCTGGTTCTTCAACGTTTCACACGAAGTTCCACCTAAAAGTGTGATTCTCGGGACTAAACCTGGACTAAACCAGGGCCAGTCGAGGTCTAAATGGGACTAATCCAAGACTAGAGAAGATCTGAACGAGGACTGAACCAAATGAGGCCAAAGGCAACACAGCTAAAGTCAGGGTTTTTAGTCCAGAGGGAAATCCTACGAACCTGGATCTGCTCCTCTGACCCGGGACCACACTTGTGTCCGTGTAATCCACCAGGTCTTCTGCTGGGTTTCAAAAGTGTTTTGAGGAGCCGCGTGCGAGTGCATCTGACCCATGAGGAGCCTCTGACTTCAGCGTGGCTCTGCTGCTCCCGAACCCTGAAGTCCAGCCTCGTAGCGCCCGCCTCTGGTTCAGTCCTGGTTCAGTGTCTTTGTCTCTGATCAAACTAATGATTTTCTGACTCGTTTTTTTCCGTGCCCTATTTGCGGCTGAACTCTCTCTCTCCTCTTTTCCAGACGACGAGCCGATTGTCGTCCCTAAAAGCGGCCGCTCCACTCGAGTCCCCGTGTCCAGCGTCCTCATCTGAGCTTCACTTTTAAACCTTTTACGGACATTTTACGCCTTCTTTTTTTTTTACGCTTGGTTTCGGCTCGAGATGAGAAAAGACTCTGGGTTTTTTTCTTTTGCCAGATCTGGGACCAGCTGCTTCTCCCAGTTTTCAGTTTTAATTCAGGATCAGAGCTACGTTACTGTCCTCTTTTTAAATGATTTTTGTGTCGCGTCTCCCTCTTTTTCTTTTAATTAACAGTTAATCATCTCGGATCATTTTTATTGTTCTTTATAAACTATTAAAGCCGAGTTTGTATCACCTCGAGTGTCGCTGCTTGTGTTTTCTAAAGTCCAAATGAGCTGCGTTCACCACCGCAAAACCAGGAGCAACGATTTCATCGATCCAACAGCAGAATGGGATTCACTCATGGTTTGTGATCGGTTTATTTCTTATAAGTCTCATATCTCAGTCAGGATCAGGAAACGTGGTGTTGTTTAGCCGTATTAGCTTTGTTTTCTCCATTCATTCCCAGGGCTCAGTGTTGGCATTCACTGTATCACTGTCTCATGTTTAATCATTATTGGTCATGTCGTGTTAAAAAGTACAGAAATACTGTTTTAATCTCTTACCCTCCCTCGCGTGTGCATTTTCTCCAGTTCAGCATTACCTTAATCTTAAAGCTTCTTTTTTTTGTCACATTTTCATTGCTAAAGTCTGATTCTCCTGTAAAACTGGAATAACATTTGAAAAACTCCAATAACATTATTTTGTTTCCAGATCCGACACAAGGTCAGTCACAAGGACCAAAGAGTCACGAAATAACTAGAAATAGATTAAAACAGTATGAAGGAAATGAGTGGCGTTTCCATTTGAGTACATTGCACTGGGTTAGAAGGGCCAGTCACAAGATGGCCGCCATTTGTTCCAACATATTACTATGACCATGTCCTATCTAGAGTTTTATTAAAGACCTTTGGTGTCCGCAATGCACGGTTTGCAACTTAACTGCACTCAAATAATTCACATTTGGACGAAATGAGGTACTGAGGTTTATCTGCGGGGTAATGCTGCCCTCTACAGGCCTCGAACGACTCTGCAGCAAAGTGTGAGGGGGGAAATATTGCACTTTACAAGTCTGTATTAGCAAGTTTCTCAAAGCGCCACATGTAGTCATTATTCATCCACTCCATACTCAGTGGAGGTTAGCTACTAATGTTGCCACAGCTGCCCTGGGGTAGACTGACAAAAGCGAGGCTGCCAGTCTTTGCCATCGGCCCCGCTAACAACCACCAACTCACACACTACATCCATCCTGGCCTATTGTACATGTTTTTAGCTGTAAGGGAAACCCACGTAGCCACGATGAGAACATACAAACTATACAGAAAGGCCCTTTGTGGGACGTGAACCTTCTAGCTGTGAGGCACAAGCACTAACCTCTGTGGCACCGTGTCGTCTTTGGTCGTTTGCTGGTTTTTTGACCCGGTGGGTGCCCGCTGAGTTATGTTTTCATTCATCTGTTTTTCATTTGAATCGTATTCATCCCACTGCACTGTTATGCAATATGTGCCTAAAAACGGATACCAGCGTATTTGTAATCAGACGTCTTGTGAGTCACAGGACCTCATCCAAATTTACACGGAGCAGCGCACTCCGAGGTCAGAGGTCAGAGGTCCGAGGTCTGAGGTCAGAGGTCTGAGGTCCGCTCCAGACGAGGGTCAGGACGAGCCGTAAAACTGGAGCGCTCTGCCCCCCCATGTCCGAACCCCTGTGGAAGGTTTTTAGTCTCGCCTTAAGACACACTTTTATTCTCGGGCTTTTAACACTGGGTGAGTTGTGTGCACTGTTTATTTTGTCTTTGTTTTAATGTTTATAGTATCTATTTAATTTGTTTTTTATTTATATATTATTTATCAAATGTGCTATAGAAATAGAGTTGGATTGTATTCGAGAGCTGCCGTGGAAAATGTGCAAAATAACCAGCCATTTTACCTTCTTTTGGTTTATTATAAAAAAGAAAATACAAAAAATATCCCGAATGCACAGACGAACAGACAAACGTGGGTCAATGCAAATATATTAAGTACAAATAATAAATAACACAATGTTTAAAACGTCAGAATAAATAAAGCAAAATGAAAAAAACAAACAGAAACGAGTAAATGTCCAGCTGTTTCCACTCACTGGGCTTTATCGGAGTCTCTCAAGGCTTTAAATAAATTCTGCCAAAATCAAGGCCTTAAATGTCGTTAAAAAGGATCAAATTGGATTCAAAATCTTTGACAGAAAAACTCCAAAAACACACCAACTACAACTGACTTTAACGGCTCCAGAAAAAACAACCAAATCATCTTTAAGGTGCGTTACGGAACTTTTATGTGAGAAAAACTTGAAATCAGTGCGTGTTTGACCTTTCAGTGACCCAACCGTTTTTCAGTTTCTGGTCAGTTTTCTCATAGAAAATGTTCCTATCTGAGCTTGGTCCTACTGCGTGAGTTGAGCGTTCTATCCCCATACACATGAATGGAGGAGCCAGGCCCTGTACTAAAGTATACTACGAGTTAGTCTCAGTGTCTCATCCAAAGAGATACAGATTCGTTTGGTATTATCTAGCCCGGTCTCACCAGAGCCAGAGAGGGTCTGGAACTTCACAATTGAGCTCCGTTTTCAGGAGGGATGAACTCCTGTTGTAGAAGCCATATACACCTCCGACCACTGGGTGGCATGGTAGGCTTTTATGTGTAGGTACCTCCCACTACTTAAGTGGGCCAATTATGAGAACCAGGTGTTACAGAGTGTGGAGGTACTGTCTTTTGACCGTGTCAATGGAGGAAATCTATGGCAAATAAAGGACATTTGTCAAACTATTGAAGTATTTTGGACTTCTATGGGAGGAGGCACGCGTCAGAAACCCATTTACACTTTGTAATCAAGTGGCTTTGTGGCACAGGGCTACCTGGCTGCTACATTAGTCAAAAGACACCTCATGAGGAGGGTTTTGTTTGGAATGAAGGAGGTTGAAAGCATGCAGGTCTTCCTCTTTGATAGTCATATTTAAGTGCCCGGACAGCGGCAAGGCAGCAGCTTTGTGCACAAGATGGAGTTCACCGGATGGATTGGAGTGGACGCAGTACACCCAGCGCAAAGGCCCTGCTAAAGGCTGGACCGACACCTTGATGGAGCCTGGCCTCATTGAAGTTGTTGAGTGGATCCATTTGGATAAAGAAATTGGCTACTGTGTGAGTGACAATGACTACGTCTACAAAAAAATCTAAATATTCCGTTACTGCTGCTCGCTTAGAAACTGAAGCAAATATTGCTGCGCTCTTGGTCAGAAGAGCAGCATTGGTACAGAAACATGCATTGGAAGAGCAAATAGGAATTATTAAAAGGAAAAAAGAAGAACTTGAAATTAAAATCAAGATAGCTGAGACCAAGGCTAGGCTCACTGTATTGGCGTCTGCTAAAGTGAGTAAGAAAACTGCTTCACACAAAGTAACATCAGAAGAAGTGACTGTGGGTCTATCACTCGACCAAAATGTTGTTGCCTCATTATCACCTGTAACTATATCTCCAGTCACTCCAGATGAAGATACAGGGGCCGGTGTGGACAACAACCTCTTCACGATACACACCGAGACTACTTCACACACCTGTAACTACATCACTCATGAGCCATCATCATCTTCAAGACAGGAACAGATTCTCATATTGAAAGATGCTGAGCATTCCTCCAAAATATTGGAACCCTCGGAGGCTGCCAACAGTAAAGGTATAGGGCCAAACACTGTTGATTCCCCATTGGTGCAGGGGTTTGGAGCCCCTCTGGGGAGTGCAGGACAGGGTAGGACAGGCCTCCAGGATTTTCTGACAGTAGCTGCCGTGGAAAGCGTTACTGAGGATGGAGGAAGCCAAAACCATCTGAAATTTGAGATCATGACCAAAAGTTACTTGGATGCCACTCTGAATGATGTCACAGCTCACATTTTCATTTTGGACAATTCTTCTTGGCCTATTAACAACATGGACAAGTCTCAAGCTCTTTTCCTTCTGAAAATGCCCAGAGCTTTCAAGAGGAAGCGATGGAAAGTATAAGCTGTGGAATGAACATTGAAAGATGACAAAAGTGTGATTAGCAATGGAATATCTAAAATGTAACAGTTTGAATGTATTGTAATGCACTGCATATGAATGTGATGCCCTAAAAAAAAAAAGAGAAAAAAAATGGAAAATTGTGTATATACTGTAACATGGCTTATTTTTGCTAAAATTTGTAATTGTTCTAGCTTCTGCTGTAAACAATTAAGGGGCCGGTGTGTAGAAGCCATATACACCTCCGACCACTGGGTGGCATGGTAGGCTTTTATGTGTAGGTACCTCCCACTACTTAAGTGGGCCAATTATGAGAACCAGGTGTTACAGAGTGTGGAGGTACTGTCTTTTGACCGTGTCAATGGAGGAAATCTATGGCAAATAAAGGACATTTGTCAAACTATTGAAGTATTTTGGACTTCTATGGGAGGAGGCACGCGTCAGAAACCCATTTACACTTTGTAATCAAGTGGCTTTGTGGCACAGGGCTACCTGGCTGCTACACCTGTGAAACGATTGGATCTGAATGGGAGGTTGAAACGCAGCCACTGAGATCAGACCCAGACGTACACGTAGGGAAAAGATAATTGACTGGAGTTCACACATGGCAAAGGCCAGGCTAGCTATTACCGTATAGGGCTGGGCGATATGACAAAAATAGAATATCACGATTTTTGAATTATTAACTCCCGATTTTGATTTTATCACGATTTTTTTTTTTATAGTAACTAAAATAACTTAAATTACACACTGAAGAAGAAAAAGATTGAATTAATATTCTAATTTATTAAACTTTGTGATAATCAACACAGCAAAAATAGACTTAGAACTTCATTTGCTGTAGTTCTAAGTCTAGTCTAACTCTATACATTAAAAAACACAATAAAAGTCCAGACAATAAAAGTAAAATAGTAACACTGAGTTTGGTAAAGGCTTGTTGTTCGTGTCTGTTGCTGTTTGGCGTCTTTTCTGAGACGTCTCTCTGTGATACAGCGCTCTGTTGCTGTCTGACCCTTTCACAATAAGAGTCTTACTAAAGCGATAACATACTGTGTCTTTTATTGTGTAAAAGGCAAACCAGAAAGAGATGGTTACTATAACTTATTACTTGACCAAGTAATTCACCAAAGTTGGACAAGTCTTATATTTTCAAAGACCTGGATAAACAGCACATTTGTGAACACGGCCCAGGATTTAAATTAAACAAATGAGAAGATGCGGCGCCTACAGAACTGTGAGGACGAAGGACACGCTCGCTTCTTCACATGTGTGTCGCCAGGTAAATAAATAAACTCGCGCTGTGATCTACGCAGAGCGGCGGCGTTACGGGGGAAAGACACTAAAGACATAAATACTTCTGAAATCGAGACAGAACGCTGGTTTAAAAGCTCCAGATTGAGGAGTCTGGTCCTGTATGTGACTGTAGAGGAGCGGCTCGCTGCCAAACACTCGCATTAGCGTCCGGCATTGGCGTCCGGCATTGGCGTCCGGCATTAGCGTCCGGCATTAGCGTCCGGCATTGGCGTCCGGCATTGGCGTCCGGCATTAGCGTCCGGCATTAGCGTCCGACATTAGCGTCCGACATTAGCGTCCGACATTAGCGTCCGGCATTAGCGTCCGGCATTAGCGTCCGGCATTAGCGTCCGGCATTAGCGTCCGGCATTAGCGTCCGACATTAGCGTCCGGCATTAGCGTCCGGCATTAGCGTCCGACATTAGCGTCCGACATTAGCGTCCGGCATTAGCGTCCGACATTAGCGTACGACATTAGCGTCCGACATTAGCGTCCGACATTAGCGTCCGGCATTAGCGTCCGACATTAGCGTCCGGCATTAGCGTCCGGCATTAGCGTCCGACATTAGCGTCCGGCATTAGCGTCCGGCATTAGCGTCCGACATTAGCGTCCGGCATTAGCGTAGCAGTAAGTGCGCGGCTTGGGTTTACGTCACTGACGGTGAAAAAAGTCAACTGTGCAGAAGTGCATAGAACTGTGATAAAACGATCCCACAGAAATGACAGATCGTCAGCTCTGGAGATCGTAAGACGGTCTAATATCGTCATATCGCGCAGCCCTATACCATATATGGTCATGTTTGAAGCAGCCAGAGAAATTCTCCCTTTTCTCCACTGTTACTTTAACAAATGCTGAATTATAAATAGATACTTTTCTACTAAAAAAGAGGCATGGAGAGGAGCAAAGAGGTTCAACAGCCCATAAACACACAACAAACGGACAATGAAAGCTAATGACTTCATGCTACGTTAGCTACGAGGGCCGTTTTTCGCTTCGACTGAACAATCCACTGTGTAAAAACATCCACATGGACCTGATTTTGGCTCGGTTAAAAACATGGCGTCAGGAGCAAAGACTTCACTGGAGGAAACTTCCTGCTCATCACAGTGTTTTTGTCTTAAAGCTAACGTAGAGTGACCAGATTTTCCAACAAAAAGCCTGGGACAACATTCGGAATAGGCCCACGATGAATAGTAAAACTGTTTACAACTCATGACACGCACCAATCCGCATCCTGAATTGGTTTACACTTTGTAATCGATAGTCCCATGGGCCAAAGACATTCATTTTCAAGAGTAGGCTATGCTATTTCGGGGACAACTGGGACATATTATGAGTAAAACTGGGACAAATCAATGGTTTTGGAGAAATCTATTGGGACGTGGGACAAAAGACTAAAAATTGGGACTGTCCCGGGTAAACTGGGACATCTGGTCACCCTAAGCTAACATTAAATAAAAATTAAAATATAATTGCCTCTCTTTAGTATAGACACTTTTTAGTTGTGTTTTTTTTATACTAGCCGTTAGCTCTGAGATAAAAAGTCCTCCTTAAAGCAGTACCAAGTAACTCATGCCCCTAGAGGCCATAAGCGCAACTGCAGGTGTCGTAGCAAGTTACGATTTTGTAACTTATTAAATGTTTTGGAGAGTAAATACTGCGCTGACAGAAAAGACAAAGGGATGTTGTTCATCCAGTTATACAATGGAGATCTTTTTTTTCTCTCAAACTTGGCTGTAAATACTGTTTAAGTGGCGCTAGCTGCAGTTAGCTTTGCCCGTTAGCCTGTTAGCTTCTTCTTCGTGATTCTATTAGTGTGTATTGCTGTTCCGGTCCGGTGGCAGTCAAGTTGCAATTGTGGTTTTCTGGCCAGAGACACCAGGGGGCGATGAAAGACCCTCCAATCATCCCATTAACACTTGTATCACCCCCAGAGGGACGACGGGAAGGATTTATTTAGGTAAACACGTTATTACTGCTTTAATGGAGACGTGAAGTATTTACTTCCAATGTCATGTTTCTGACACGTCCCAGTGACTTCATCAGTATCTCACTGTGTGTGATGTTTTTCTTGAACAATCCCTTGATTTGTGCGAGACATCGCTGATCCTGAAAACAGCGAGAGAGGAAGGACCACGACCTCTGGAGACTCACGCAGAGTCACGTGACACTCGCCGCAGAGTCACGTGACACTCGCCGCAGAGTCACGTGACACTCGCCGCAGAGTCACGTGACCTTCGCCGCAGAGTCACGTGACACTCGCCGCAGAGTCACGTGACCTTCGCCGCAGAGTCACGTGACCTTCGCCGCAGAGTCACGTGACCTTCGCCGCAGAGTCACGTGACCTTCGCCGCAGAGTCACGTGACACTCGCCACAGAGTCACGTGACACTCGCCACAGAGTCACGTGACACTCGCCACA
This sequence comes from Proterorhinus semilunaris, assembly GCA_021464625.1. NCBI lineage: Eukaryota > Metazoa > Chordata > Actinopteri > Gobiiformes > Gobiidae > Proterorhinus > Proterorhinus semilunaris. Next base: position 2,389,757 of record CM038352.1, read on the forward strand.
GAGTCACGTGACACTCGCCACAGAGTCACGTGACACTCGCCACAGAGTCACGTGACCTTCGCCGCAGAGTCACGTGACACTCGCCACAGAGTCACGTGACACTCGCCACAGAGTCACGTGACACTCGCCACAGAGTCACGTGACACTCGCCACAGAGTCACGTGACACTCGCCACAGAGTCACGTGACACTCGCCACAGAGTCACGTGACCTTCGCCGCAGAGTCACGTGACACTCGCCACAGAGTCACGTGACACTCGCCACAGAGTCACGTGACACTCGCCACAGAGTCACGTGACCTTCGCCGCAGAGTCACGTGACACTCGCCGCAGAGTCACGTGACACTCGCCGCAGAGTCACGTGACACTCGCCGCAGAGTCACGTGACACTCGCCGCAGAGACACTGCATGTGACACTATTGTGTTAAAAGCCTGAATTTGACCTGTTGCCTGTGTGAACCCTCTCAGAGCTTCACGGGTTAGGGTCTGGAGCTGGTTCAGATGTGGTGGAGGAACAGTTCTGGGATGCTTTAGCTTAGATGTGGTTGAGGAACAGTCCCAGTCCAGGGATGCTCTGGTTCAGATGTGGTTGAGGAACAGTCCCAGTCCCGGGACGCTCTGGTTCAGATGTGGTTGAGGAACAGTCCCAGTCCCAGGACGCTCTGGTTCAGATGTGGTTGAGGAACAGTCCCGGGACGCTCTGGTTCAAATGTGGTTGAGGAACAGTCCCGGGACGCTCTGGTTCAGATGTGGTTGAGGAACAGTCCCGGGATGCTCTGGTTCAGATGTGGTTGAGGAACAGTCGCGGGATTGTTTGGGTTCAGATGTGGTTGAGGAACAGTCCCGGGACGCTCTGGTTCAGATGGGGTTGAGGAACAGTCCCAGGATGCTCTGGTTCAGATGTGGTTGAGGAACAGTCCTGGGACGCTCTGGTTCAGATGTGGCTGAGGAACAGTCCCGGGACGCTCTGGTTCAGATGTGGTTGAGGAACAGTCCCGGGACGCTCTGGTTCAGATGTGGTTGAGGAACAGTCCCAGTCCCAGGACGCTCTGGTTCAGATGTGGCTGAGGAACAGTCCCAGGATGCTCTGGTTCAGATGTGGTTGAGGAACAGTCCCAGGACGCTCTGGTTCAGATGTGGTTGAGGAACAGTCCCGGGACGCTCTGGTTCAGATGTGGTTGAGGAACAGTCCCGGGACGCTCTGGTTCAGATGTGGTTGAGGAACAGTCCTGGGACGCTCTGGTTCAGATGTGGCTGAGGAACAGTCCCGGGATGCTCTGGTTCAGATGGGGTTGAGGAACAGTACTGGGACGCTCTGGTTCAGATGTGGTTGAGGAACAGTCCCGGGACGCTCTGGTTCAGATGGGGTTGAGGAACAGTCCCAGGATGCTCTGGTTCAGATGTGGTTGAGGAACAGTCCTGGGACGCTCTGGTTCAGATGTGGCTGAGGAACAGTCCCGGGACGCTCTGGTTCAGATGTGGTTGAGGAACAGTCCCGGGACGCTCTGGTTCAGATGTGGTTGAGGAACAGTCCCGGGACGCTCTGGTTCAGATGTGGTTGAGGAACAGTCCCAGGACGCTCTGGTTCAGATGTGGCTGAGGAACAGTCCCGGGACGCTCTGGTTCAGATGTGGTTGAGGAACAGTCCCGGGACGCTCTGGTTCAGATGTGGTTGAGGAACAGTCCCGGGACGCTCTGGTTCAGATGTGGTTGAGGAACAGTCCCAGGACGCTCTGGTTCAGATGTGGTTGAGGAACAGTCCCGGGACGCTCTGGTTCAGATGTGGCTGAGGAACAGTCCCAGGACGCTCTGGTTCAGATGTGGCTGAGGAACAGTCCCAGGACGCTCTGGTTCAGATGTGGCTGAGGAACAGTCCCGGGACGCTCTGGTTCAGATGTGGCTGAGGAACAGTCCCGGGACGCTCTGGTTCAGATGTGGCTGAGGAACAGTCCCAGGACGCTCTGGTTCAGATGTGGCTGAGGAACAGTCCCGGGACGCTCTGGTTCAGATGTGGTTGAGGAACAGTCCCGGGACGCTCTGGTTCAGATGTGGTTGAGGAACAGTCCCGGGACGCTCTGGTTCAGATGTGGTTGAGGAACAGTCCCAGGACGCTCTGGTTCAGATGTGGTTGAGGAACAGTCCCAGGACGCTCTGGTTCAGATGTGGCTGAGGAACAGTCCCGGGACGCTCCGCTCTAAGTCCTGGTGCAGTCGTGCCTGGCTGTGCGTGCGCTGGTGTTTCTTGAGGGTGTCTCCGTCGCTGAACCTGCGGTGACAGTGGACACAGGCGTAGGGCCGCTCTCCCGTGTGGATCCGTAGGTGGCGCCGCAGGTTCCCCCTCTGGCTGAAGGCGCGGGAGCAGAAGGAGCAGCGGTGAGGCCGCTCTCCCGTGTGCGTCCTGTGGTGGCGCCGTAGGTCGGCCGACTGGGAGAAGGACTTGCAGCAGAAGTCGCAGTGATGCGTCTTCTTCTGCTGGTGGAGGTGATGGAGGAGCGCGGCGGGCGACGGGAACGTCTCGCTGCAGCGCGGGCAGCGGGGGGCGCTGTGGTGCGGCGGCTGCAACAGCACCTGAAGAGACAGGGTCAGTTTTACACCTGAGGACACGGAGTCGTCTCTACACCTGAGGACACGGAGTCGTCTCTACGCCTGAGGACACAGAGTCATCTCTACACCCGAGGACACAGAGTCGTCTCTACACCCGAGGACACAGAGTCGTCTCTACACCCGAGGACACAGAGTCGTCTCTACACCCGAGGACACAGAGTCGTCTCTACACCTGAGGACACGGAGTCGTCTCTACACCTGAGGACACGGAGTCGTCTCTACACCTGAGGACACGGAGTCGTCTCTACACCTGAGGACACGGAGTCGTCTCTACACCTGAGGACACAGAGTCGTCTCTACACCTGAGGACACAGAGTCGTCTCTACGCCTGAGGACACGGAGTCGTCTCTACACCCGAGGACACGGAGTCGTCTCTACACCTGAGGACACGGAGTCATCTCTACACCTGAGGACAGAGTCGTCTCTACACCCGAGGACACGGAGTCGTCTCTACACCTGAGGACACGGAGTCGTCTCTACACCTGAGGACAGAGTCGTCTCTACACCTGAGGACAGAGTCGTCTCTACGCCCGAGGACACGGAGTCGTCTCTACACCTGAGGACACGGAGTCGTCTCTATACCCGAGGACACGGAGTCGTCTCTACACCTGAGGACAGAGTCATCTCTATACCCGAGGACACGGAGTCATCTCTACACCCGAGGACACGGAGTCGTCTCTACACCCGAGGACACGGAGTCGTCTCTACACCCGAGGACACGGAGTCGTCTCTACACCCGAGGACACGGAGTCGTCTCTACGCCTGAGGACACGGAGTCGTCTCTACGCCTGAGGACACGGAGTCGTCTCTACACCTGAGGACACAGAGTCATCTCTACACCTGAGGACACGGAGTCGTCTCTACGCCTGAGGACACAGAGTCATCTCTACACCTGAGGACACGGAGTCGTCTCTACGCCTGAGGACACGGAGTCGTCTCTACGCCTGAGGACACGGAGTCGTCTCTATATTAACAATATATTTTCCTCAGGACAGATGGAGCATCTGCTTTGAGGATCACACATCCTCACCTGTGTCACAGCGGGCGGCGGGCGGTCGGTGCTGGGCCCTGACGGAGGCTCTGGTCCAGGCTCCTCCAGCTCCAGGTCCATCCACTCTGCTCCGTCTTCTCCCCTCCACTCGTCCTCGTCTCCATCGGGCCGGTCCTCTCCCTCGTAGCCCTGTCCCAGAGGCTCATTATTAGGGTTAGGCCCTAACATTAAAGACCAGTGTGACCCTAGACCTTCACCCTGTGGTCTCCTCGCTCCTCTGCCTCGCTCTCCGTCAGCGCCCTCTCCTCCGGTTCCTCCTTCACTCTCGCCGACGCGGGGCTGAAAGCTGCGGTCCGGGGCCCCTCTGTGATACGCCTGGGCTGGTTTTCGTGGACGTCTGTGGAGATGAGCAACTTCTTCTCGACGCGCTCGGGACTCGACACGTACTCCACCTGCTCCACCAGCTCCACCTCCTTCTCCTCCTGCTGATGCTGCTGCTCCTGCTCAGGACAAACCACTGGCTCCTGCAGAAAACGGTAAAATGAGGAGTTTGGTCTAAACCTCTAAAACTCAGGTGAGCTCCTACCTGGGGGGCGGGCACTGGGCGGCGGGTGGGCGGAGTCACGGCCGATGTGGATTTTTCAGAAAGAGACAGCTGCTCCAGAGAGAAACTGGGGATCGGGCCTAAAGGGAAAACATGTAAATCCGTCGCCGCCCATCGCTCTGTTCCTCCCCGACAAAAATACGCATCAACTCTATTTTCAGATCGCACCAGACAGGAACCAGAACGACAACGACATCTGGATTTTCAAAGTAAACACCATGCGCACAGACTTGAACAAAAACATCACTATTTCACACAATACAACCTCGATATTTCCCTCTGTAGGCGTTTGTTATCACCAAAACGACCCAAATTAAAATTCTATTGATTTTTTAGGTCTGGGCGATATGGCCTAAAATCTATATCATGATTATGAAAAAATAAATATCACGAAAACGATATATTTGACGATATAATTGACAATGGACGAATTACTTCAAAATCCCAGCCTTACGCCTATTGGGGAGATTCATTCAGTGATATTTGATTCTTTTTTTTTTTTTTTACGGCATAATTGTCTCACAAATATGATCTACTCAAGCAGTTTACATCCTTCATTTCATTTGACTTTTTCAGCCCGTGTCCCCGTGTTCTACAGTCACCGTTTATGCTGCTCTGATGGAGCGTAACATAAATTATATTGTGTCCACAACGATATAAAAAATTACAACGATATCAAAACATTATATCACGATAACGATATGGCCCAGCCCTACTTTATATTATACGGCACTGAAACAAACGAGTAATGTAAAACACTGTAAAGAGAAATGTTCAACCATACGTCGAGTTTTCGCAATGTAACTCAATGTAGTTTTTGCCACCAAAACGGAACAAGGAGTCATCAGCCTTAACCAGAAACCATTTCTACCGAAAATATTGGCTTAAAATGACTGTTGTATGATTACACAAGTTGACAGCCAAAAAATGGTCAGGGGTTTCTCAGCTGATTCAGACTAATGTTGGTGTTCTGAGTCCGAGTATCACATGCATTTTGCTCCATCAGCTCAACTTTTTGAGATACAGCCATAGTGTTACGGGTTACCTACGACTACGTTATTATAAATTCTGCTTATCAAATCTGATGGAGTAAATAAAAACTGAATGACTTTGGATACGTTGACTTTTATTTCTTGAGAAAAACGGAAAAAACGTCAAGGGTTTGTCAGCTGACGATCCGCAGAAATTTGTTTTTGACGCAAAATCGATTTTTAAAGCATTTCTGTAGCAAAAAATCCTGACCTGATTGAGCAAAACCAAGGTCATTTTCGGACTCGGAACATCAACATGAGTCTCATTCAGCTGGAGAACCCTGGACTATTTTCAAAACATATTTTTTTGTTACCCAGTGTAATATTCAGGATGGTTTCAGATTTTTAGGTTTATTAACCGAGTGCAATTTTTTTACCCAAATCTAGGGGCGGGAGGATCGATTCCTGTCCATTTCCATTGTAGCTGTTGTCATAGTAACGATAAACAAATGTCTAACGGTTGTTGGAAATATCCGATTATTATAATAGATCCATGGAAATATTAGATACATCTTATTGTATCGTCTCAAATGCCAGTCCTCTTGTTCTGGCTCCTTAGTAGCTCAACAGGACTACACTTTTGTTGTCACTTTTTCGTCACATTTTTCTCACTCTTCTTCAGTGTTTTTGTTGCATTTTCATCCTCGGTTTAGTTTTTTTTTTCAAGAAGCTTTTAGATTTGGGTAAAGCCAAACTGGAGAAGACGCGGGCAATTCCGGTGGGGGTTAAGAGGTTAAACAATGATTTGCAAGGAAAATACATTTATTTTACATAATGTAAATTCAGTTCAATTCTGCCAAAGAAGTGACAGCGCTTCCTTCTGTCGATATGATCTGAGGGAAAGTAAAACCGTGATCTCGCCCCGCCCCCCCCTCTCCGTTATCCGTGACCCCCCCGGGCCCCCTCCGCTCCCCCACCGCGGTGTGTCCTCCCCCCAGCCCCCTGACCGGCTCTGGGCCACTCGGCGCGGGCCTCCAGCAGCAGCACGTCCCGCAGCTGGCTCCGCAGGGTCTGGTTCTCTCTGCGCGTGCGGGCCGCCTCCTCCCGGTACTCGGTGACGCTGTCCTCCACCACGCGCAGGATCTCCTTCACCACCTCCGCCAGGTACGAGCTGAGCAGCTGCAGCTGGGAGGAACACGAGCTCATGTTCATGTTCAGGCAGGTCCTCCACCACCAACGCTGGAGAAACCGGAAAACGGGGCAGGAACAACAACAACACGGGCCGGAAGCGCCTTCACAGTAAGAGGCTTTCCACAATAAAAGCCTGGACAGAGTGCCGGCTGTTATTGTTCTAAAATATGACATGTTTTAACCTCTTAACCCCTGCCTTCACCGAGTGCATCCAGTTTGGCTTTACCCAAATCTAACTTCTTGACTGGAGCTTACAGCCTGTACCGCCTCATTTGAAAGCTGAGCCCTACAAATCTGATCTGGGGAGAGTGGGGTAAGATGAGCCACTTTCTGCCTTGGTGGTTGTTGTGTGAAAACAGTATAAAATAGATAGAAAATGTTACTATTTACAGACATTTTGGGATGTTTTCTAGTCGTTTGAATCTTTAGAACTCGTCTGGAATATTTGGTTTTAAAGATTGTCACATTCAAATAAATTAAGAAATTAAATGAATGCAAAAGGAGCAGGGGGAAATTGAAATGAAGGGTGGATAAATCCCCGCAAGGAGCCAGCTGAGGTGGCTAGGGCATCTGTTCCGGATGCCTACTGGTCGCCTCCCTCGGGAGGTGCTCCAGGCATGTCCTATTGGGAGGAGGCCTCGTGGAAGGCCCAGGACACGCTGGTGGGACTATGTCTCCGAGCTGGCCTGGTGTCGTCTCGGGGTCCCCCCAGAACAGCTGGAGGAGGTGTGCGTGGATCAGGAAGTCTGGGCATCTTTGCTGAGACTGCTGCCCCCGCGACCCGGCCCCGGATAAAGCGGAAGAAAATGGATGGATGGATGGATGGATGGATGGATGGATGGTAGATAAAGTCTTATTTTCTACATTTTACTGTTTTCCATTAGCATATATTATATTAAATCATTTTCTTTTTATACGTACCATCTGTAGATTATGCAATTTTGCCTCTAAAAAAACAAAATAATTGTATGTAATATTTCATTTTAATTTGCTCGTCTCTATTAGACCCAGAACCACCAATAAACAAATTAAGCAAAACTATAGAATTGAAGTTTTCTGTATGTTTTTCTCTCCCGGGTCTTTCTTTCTATGAAAACACAAGATCGTTGTGTTTATTTAAGAAGAAATCTGCCAAAGCTGTTGATCTGTTTATTATACCGAACAAAATGACCAACAAACACGAGGGGAAAAACTGACCAAGATGTGACAATAAAACTAACTAACTTTCATAAAAAGTGGGTTATTTTACAACCAATAAAAAACAAAAAACATATCTGGCCAGTTCAAATTTTCTTCAGTGTTTCTTGTCATGTTTTTTTTTTTTTTTTGCTTTTTTGTGGCTTTTTCATCCTTGTAATATTAGGGCTTTTTTCCAGACGCTGGAGAAAATGCACTTGGTTCATGGGGGTTAACTGGGCTAACCTGACAACTAACCATCACAGACTGAGTGTTTCAAAGAGCCCGGAGTCACAATACCATCCATGAATTTAATTAAAAAAACGTTATTTTATTTCTTTACCTGTATGACGCTGAAATACAATTTGCATAACAGCCAGAGTTTCCTTACTCGGACTGAAGCAGGATCCTGGTCAGCTCCTCCTCTCGTCAGTCCTCACTGATCCGAGTCCATTTGTCTCTGAAAAGGCCGCGCCCCTGCCTGTATGTTATAAAATGTAAGTCCTGGATTGTTAATATTTCTTTTTGTGCAAATCAACACGATACGATGGCGTTGTGTGTCCATCGCGTGGCGGCGCAAAAACAACATCGTTTTTCAGTTGTTTTGTCTGATACGTCACATGATTCAAGCTATATGGCTCATACTTTATGAGTCTGGCAGTATAGAGACTTTTTTTTTTACGTTTCTGGAACAAAATAAACATTTCTGGTTTTGTTCCAGAAATGTTGAGGCTTGTCTCTGTGCTGTTTGGCAGATTGTAGGTGAAACGCTTTGTGACATTTGTGTAGTCATGGCGTTCTTCTGCCGACTCGGCCTTGTGCTTCTGGAAACAGCCACGCAGGGTTTTTCTGCCTCGCAAACCGTTTTCCTGCAGTTGCCCTTTTTTTTTTTTTTGTCAACTTGATCTAGTTTTTGTTACAGAATCCATAATTTTCCACTTCTATATCAGAGTTCTATCCCTGTAAATCGGCCTCGTCAGTAGCTTGGATATCTGTTCATATCGCTTTCTTGTTTTATTGAGTTCAATCACTTTTTCTCGTAGATCCTGTGACAATTCTTTTGCTTTTCCCACGACTCAGAAACGGGAAACGTCAGTGCAGCTCTGGGTGGAAGATGCAAGGGTCAGTCAGGAGCCCCAAAACTCACTCACTTGTTATAATCCCACACTGATCGCAGGGAAACAGGTCACAGGTGAGGAGGCCTTACCGTTATCAGCCATTCAGAGCAGTTTGTGTCACTGGGGGGTGTAAACTTTTCAACAGGGTCATTTTTGCTATTTTCTATTGTTATGGTGATTAGAAGTGAGTTCACACTTTTTTTCCCCCTCACAATAAATGGCTTCACAACATCATCAGTGAAGAAAAGGTTGTTGTGTTTTCAGTCATAGTCTTTTAGAAATGGCTAAAAAAAACAAATCAATAAATCCACCAGGGCGAGTAAAGGTACTGACACAACTGTATATGTTTGGATTTTTAAAACAGACTCATTTATAGGGTTTAGTTTTTGCTTCTGTATTTTGGAGGCTACTTTATTTGCAGAGGTGCCATAATGATGTTCATGCACAGTGTAGCCTGAGGGGGCGGTAGTGAGTCACACAACCCTTTGCAGCAGACGGAGGTCAGAGTTCAGCCACTTCACAATAAACTCGTGAACAGCAGCAACACGTTTCATCAACAGAGACACAAAGGTAAGTTTGATCCTTTTCATCAGAGACGGAGATCAGCGCTAATCCTGTGATAGTAAATCTGTTTAAACGCCTTTAACCTCCGTTTATTGAAGCTGCAGTGACTCCAAAGCTAACGTTAGCCGCGCCCGGTGTTTCCATGGGAGCCGCTAGCTAACAGGCTACATGGGCTAAATGTTATGAATTTCACACACGGTTAAGTTTCTTTTATCCCGGTGCGTCTCGTGGCCTCGAAACTTTAATATTCCATCTGTTTCAGCTCCAGTGGAAAAAACTCGTATGTAAACAAAGCGGCTAATGCTACAACAGTTAGCTCGCTTTTCTAGTTTGGTAAAGTTAGCTCGATCTTCACAGATTCAGACAAAAACTCCCAAACAAAACTATTTTAAATCTCAAAGATTATTGAAAAAAGCATCAAAATAGCGACGAAAACGCGGGTGAAAATACAACAAATATGTGACATTGTTGGAAAAGCGACAATAACAACATGGAAAAAGATGTGTTTTATTAAAGTAGGAATGCGTCCGGATTCAAAGCGAATGGGGAGAAACAGGAGAGAAACACAGACACTTTTAGATTTGGGTAAAGGGTTAAACGAGGCCGATTGTTTTGCGCTCACGACTTTTCATGAATTATTTATGCGCATATGACATATTATGGACATGCTTCAAGTCCTTGTGCAATAGTGTTGAGAAAATCCACTGATGTTACCATGGTGATCCGCCATGTTTGGGGCCGTTAGCATACATTTTCTATAGACTAGCATTAGCTAAAAACAGTATAAAAAGTGAAAATGAAATAAATCCGTGGAACAGCTTCGTCCGCTGTGGTAAATACATGTCCAAGTGATGTAATGTGAATATGAGCTCCAGAATTTTAATAATTTAAATCCCCATTAGTTTATTATTGCTGCTAATCCCATGATGCCATGATATGACATCACCGTCCTGAACTTTATTATGTGTTACAATAATACTCTCAATGTGCTTTGAATCACCCACTCAGGGGGGGCTGCGGGACAGTGTGGTTTTCGTCAATGAAGACGATGACGATATCATTTCGTTGACGCCCCCTTTTTTTTTTTTTACGATAACGTAACGACGACGAGCTAAAAATAGCTCTTTGGACTAAAACCTGACGAGACGTTTATGAGTTTACGTCAACGAGACTAAAATGGGAGAACGTGGTTCGTCGAGTTTGGGAGAACACACCGGTAAACGTCACACCTCCATCCCTCCCTCTCTCGCCGTGGCGTGCAGTGCTTCGCTAACGCACATCCTCCAGGGAGCGGGTCTGACATCGATGGGACATCGGACTCAGGACAGTTTAAACTCCGTGGCGTCTGAAACCCTGTGGAGGCGACTCCACGTTTCACTCGTGTCGGAAACTCTGACCAGGATAAAACGTTTTCTCCGAGTTGTTTCTCATGTTCGAGCATCATGATCAGTTTACAGAGAAACTTCATTGTAATATTTATTATAACTGTTGTAAATACAGTGATCCTTTAGTAGTTTCTTTTACCGTTAATAAGACGCTTGTTTGGTTTATTTGTGAAACATCTGCCACATAACGTGTTTAATGAAGCTTTAGCTGCGTTACATGTGACGTCTTTAAACGCTCCGTCTCTGTTGAGCTGATTCTGTCTCGAGTTTCCGACTCGGAGTTACGGAGTTGGTGGACGTTCCAGTTTAAATTTCCTGCTCGGAAATTCCGACTTCCGAGATCAAGTGGAACGTCTGTCCCGACAGCGCTGACGATGAAGTCGAAGCGTTGATCAGAGGACGAGGCGAGCGGCGCTTTTGGGAAAAGTCCTGTTCACGATGACACTTCCACTATTGTGGCGTCATCGGTTTGTCAAAAGCTATAAAGCCAATAGATGACTAGTATTTATCCCAATTTCCAATACTCCTAATCAATTAATTATAACTTTTTATAATGAAACTGTGACCACAAGGAGTCGCTCGTGAGTCGCTGTTGGTGCCTGGTCTTAGGGACCGTAAACAAAAGCCAATATTATAGTTTGAGAACAAATGCAATGGCAGCTCTTTCAGAGTTTGAAAACTCAAATACCACATTGAATATGACACAGTGGACGAACAGAAAAGATACACAATTTTACAATAGCTTTGTTTTGTTTTGATAAAAATGAGAATTATGAATCTTATATATTCAACATTTTCTGCTGTAGTGACACTAAAAATAGGAACCCTATTGGCATTTGTGCAAAACTCAAAATATTAATCTTTAATAGCTTCCGTGTTCTCTGCTTTGGTGTCACCACAGAGTAATAATAATAATATTGGAATATGAAACCGTGGAGAGACGACCTGTCGCTAATAGGGATGGGCACCGTTAAACGGTGCCTACTTGGAACCGACCGAAAAGCTCCGGTCGGGGGTGGTATCGAAAAACTAAAATTCTTTCGTTGCCAACTTTCGGTTCTTTTTCTCTCTAGACGTGAATATCTAACCCTCAGCGAGTCTAAAAAAAAAGCAACATGAACGTGTGCGGAGATAATGAGCCGCTTCAGCGCAAATGGAGCAAAGCAAAACTATAACGTACTAAACTTTTGTAATAGGCTCAGCCGCGGTCTGCGGCAGGACTGAGCCAGGACTAAACCAGGACTGAATAAGAAACTTGAGTTTTTAGGCAAATTGAAAAACAAAACCGAGCAGTGACAAGAACGACGTGTTTCCCTTTAGCGACAGACCCGGAGGCGGAGTTTACAACTGTACAAGCAGCTGCAGCGCGAGGGGAAGATCAAAGATTGTTAGTGGCAGAGTGAGCGCTCACACCATGTAAGGATCTTTGAAGGGAAAGTGTTTTCGCTTCGTCAAAGCGCAGTGTGTTTAGAAAAGTTTATCCGAAAGAACCCGTGTCCTGATGTGGATCTGCAGCTCAGGAGGAAATAACGCTGCTGCACCTGTGGAGCTTCTGTTTTGCTGTTTTAGGACTTTTTCTTGAACTATACTTTTTTATACACGTTATTTTAATTGAATTAAAATGAAATAGGCACCGAAAAGCAGGTATCGTTAAAGTAGTGGTATCGGAAAAAAGCGAACGGTGCCCGTCCCTAGTCGCTAAATCCTCACCGACCGGACTCCAGAGGAACAGATGTTTTGTGCCTGATGGAACTTCATCGTCCTCTACAGTCGCTCTGCTCCTCTGACGTCTCCTTTCTCTTTTCCACAGCTTTGAGTTGGACGAGTTACAGACGGATTTAAAATGGTAAGACTTGTTTTTCCTATTGTGTAACTGACCAGAAGTTTCATGTCTTTTTGTTGTTTTACTTAATGAAAAACCTAGATTACAACAGCAATGCAACTCCACCTGTAATGAGCAACGTATTATGCTCCGTTATTTGACTAAATGTAAATGTATGAAGCCTTAAAACCTGGTGTTTGGTGAGGGTGGGTTTAGGATCCAGGTCCTGGAGAAACTGAACACTCAGATTCCCCTGGAGGAGAAGCGTCTGGGGAGAGGAAGAGCCTCTGTGCTTGGACTAGAGCTGGAAATCTTGAACCCGTCGGGGGCGGGTCGGGCTTGATTTATTTATTTATTTTTGGGCCTGTTTCCAGGTCTAGCTTGGGCTGCTGCCATAGATGGATCTGTCTTTGATTCTACTCAGACCTGGATACTTCACTTCTCTGGACTTTACATCGTCTTATTTACTGTTTTGTTTTATTGCCTTCGTGTTTAGTGCAGCCCTGTGAGGCAACTCCCGTTGTGATATTGGGCTAAACAAAACCATTGATTGATTGTTTTAACAGGAAGACGCTGTTCCCGAAGCTAAAGGAGCCTCTGCAGAGAAACGACACCACTGTGACCAGTGTGGGGGAAAGTTTAATACAAAACAACGCCTCACTGTCCACTTGAGGATTCACACAGGAGAGAGGCCATTTCCATGTGATCAGTGTGGGAAGGCATTTCAAGGGATGGGAACACTAAAACGACACACTGTTGTTCACACTAAACAACGAAACCACGGATGTGACGAGTGTGGAAAGACATTTAAAGGAAAAGTCGATCTAACTCTTCACCGGCGACTCCACACCGGGGAAAAACTCTTCTGCTGTGACCAGTGTGAGAAGAAGTTTCTTACAAAGCAACATTTCACTCGCCACATGAGAGTTCACACAGGAGAGAGGCCGTTTTCATGTGAGAAGTGTGGGGCGTCATTTAAAGACGAAAGTAAACTTAAACTACACAGTGTCATTCACACGGGAAAACGAGACCACAGTTGTGACGAGTGTGGGAAATCTTTTGCACTCGTATCAACCTTACGAAAACACAAACTCATTCACAAGGGCGAGAAGAACCATCACTGTGACCAGTGTGGCAAGAAGTTTAGGACTCATTGGTATTTAAAGCAACACAAACTCACACACAGTGAAAGAAGATTCCCCTGTGACGAGTGTGAGAAACGTTTCAGCCGTAAATGCATATTGGACGTACATAAACGTCTGCACTCGGGACACAATGTGTGCTATTGTGAAACATGTGGGAAAATATTTACATCTCTAAGTCAGTTAGAAATACATGAAATCACTCATTCAACAGAACGTCCTCACGCCTGCGGTGAGTGTGGGAAAAAGTTCAAAATGTTAAGTTATCTCAAAAAGCACAATGAAGATAAGCACGAGAATTAGAGTTACAGCTGTGAGCAGTGTGGAAAATGTACAATCGAGCGTAATCTGGAACATCACTAGAATCGCCACAATAAGGATAGGTAGAGGTGAATCGATCTGGTCAAACACAACAGCTCTGGATGTACTGCTCTAAGTGCTGTATCTCTCTGCGCCCGGTGGCTAGAGCTAACCCGCTGTGCTTTAAAGCAAAAGCATAATGAAGGTTCATGATGAAGAAAATCCTTTTTTTCTTTGTGTTGTCCTTGGTTACCTTGTACACAATGAAATAATATTACTACGTCGTATTTTACTTTCCCCTATCTTACCATTACCCCTCCGGGACAACACTGCGTATTCACACTGGAAGAGGAGTTGTCATTGTCGTCAGCACTTCTCTATCAGCTAATAATACATACCAGTATTAAAGATGACCAGAAATCAGGAGATTAAAGTTACGAAGGTTTATTCTCCTAACAAATGATCTAGTACAGACGTCTGCTTCCTTAGGTCCCTAACAAAATGAGCCTCGTCAGCACCCCGTACCATACGGAGACTGAAAATCCTCAGGAAGTCAGACTTTTTCATACCACACACCAAATATGAATATTCATGAGCCTATTTCTACGTGTCGTGGTTTCCCATGGGTCCCGTTTAGGTCAGCGAGTCCAGCCGACTCCATCAGCTCCTGCATTCCACATTCCTGCAGGTCGACCTTGGGTCAACCCCGTCGGATGGAGCTTTATCTGCCTTTCTGGCTTCTTCATTTTTTTTCACTGTAACAAACTGAGAACACTTCGTACCAAAAACATTCTATTTCTACATAGCTTTTTTTTTAAGCAAACATCTAGCAAATTAGAAACAATTAACTTTTCACACCCCCTTTTGATCTTTACCGAGATCACCTTGTTTCTAATTAACGAAGGTGCAGCCGTCGTCAAAACATAGTTGTCCCCTGCCCATTGTATAGTACCACCACCAGGTGTCGAGTTTGGCTTGGGCATACACAACCAGGTCCTCCAGTCCTGTAAAATCATCACTTTCTTCCCACATGTAGTTACCACTCACGAATTGTTCCATCCGGAACCTGTAGCTCCCAGGACTGGGTTCAATTATACATTTTACTTCCTCGGTTCCATAGGCTCCATCCCGAATTAATATGGAAATAAACATTTCTGCAAAACATAAGCACAGCGAAGCAAAACACAACATAACATTCTTAATATGGTTCTTAAAGATAATCTGAGCCACAGTTTCCCTCTCCACATCCTTTCTGTGGGTCCTCCCACTCATATTCCAGAGCCCTCAATGCCCTGAGTTGATACAGGCTTGGCTCACCCCCTTCAGGCAGGGACCTGTCCCCGGCCTCTGGGTCCTCCGGGGGCAGAGCCACTGCTGCGTACAATCCCCCCGAAGTCCCCAGAGCCCTGGAGACCATGCTGCGAATGAGAGGGACAACACAACAAAACAACACACAACACATCAACAGTATTACACCAATTACTATACCCACCTTTTGAAGGACATGGATCCAGGAACCGGAATTTAGCCAGTTGAGCCAAGTCCATTGTGGCCCTTGGTCTTCTTGGGACTCTAGGAATTCCTTTAACTCCCTTACCTTATTCCTCATTGCTGTCCAATTCCCAGAGTCATCGGGAATGTATGTACAACAGTGGTCAATGCCCACTGCCGTACACATACCACCTTGCTCTGCATATAAGGCGTCTAAAGCTACCCTGTTTTGCATGGCTACCGCTGCTACGGCCTTTAGCTCTGGGCTGCGCTCCATTTGATCCAAGACCTCGCCAATGACCTCAGTGAGATCCTCCAGAACCCACCACACAGTTTTACCCATTTATTCTCGTCTGGACCCTGGCCTTCTACATTAAGAGACCGTCGCTTCCTAGATCCATCGCCTTCTGTGGGAACAGACATGTTAGATACATCGTAAAACATTGTTTTCAACAAAACCTTCTTTCTTTCGGTTTTCCCATGTTTTCTTTGCATTTTCTGTACATTGAGTAATCCATTCCCGGGTGTGTTGGTCCGATACTGGACCTCTCATTGCTACCGCCAATGTTCCTTCTTGATTACAATAGATTACCAAATTTCCGCCTGGTTTTGTGTCTATTTGACGACACACTCTCAAGTATTCTGTCTTTAGTTGGGGAAAGGGATGTCCCCTTACTCTCCCCTCACAACTGTTTTGGTCTTCCACAATTAACATAATTGGTATTATTGTCATACTTAAGGCCAGTATCAGTCCCCACACCCAAAATGGACACCGTAAGGGGCCCGTACTCCACATTTTTTCCTTAAGTTTCAGCATTGTCTTTCTGATTGCGGAGTCTTTGTGATCTCCTGGGTGGGGGTGGGAGTTGTCCCCCTCCCCCTTCAGTGGGGCCATAGGTCCCACTATCATTTCTAATACGTTCAGGGTCAGTCCACACTAACCCCGTGGAGTCTGAGCAGGGTTTAAGATGAGTCCAGTGGTACCAGTTATCCCGGCCTTCAACTTTCACAGCTGTTGCAGTTCTTTGAGTCACCGTGAAAGGTCCAAGATAACGTGGTTTGTGCCAGGCCGTACGAGCGTGGTTTCTGACGTATACCTGCTCAGGCAGGTGCGCTGTATGATCAGAAACAACAACATCGTTATGTACAATTGGGGTCAGTTCCTTAAGTACTGACTGTAGAGCCTCAAAGTACGGCCTGAACTGGAAGATGTTCATAACTTCAGGTAAAGGGGTGGAGTTAGCCTTAGGTAATCCACCGGGCATAGCCCTGCCAAACATCAACTCAAATGGTGTGAAACACGTGGTAGCATTCACAGAGGAGCGTAGGTGGAACAGAGCAGCCGGGAGAGCGGACAACCAAGTGCTTTTGGGAGTATCTTGTAACATTTTGGCCAGCACCGTCTTGAGGGTGCGGTTCATGCGTTCCACCTTGGCATTCCCCTGTGGATAGTACACACAAGAGAATGATTTGTTTATTCCCAGCAGGGAACACAAGCTCTTCACGTCAGTCGCCGTGAAGTGAGTTCCCGAGTCACTATGCAGTTCAGACGGGACCCCAAAAATTGGGATCCATTCTTTCAAGAGCACTGCCATGACTTCAGCCGAACTTTCCCGTTTGCAAGGGTAGAAAGCCGGCCATCCAGAGAACGTATCCACAATGCCCAAAAGGAAGCGTTTGCCCTTTACGGGCACAAGCATATCCGTAAAGTCAATCTGAATCACATCACCGGGAAAACGTCCAGTTTTTACAAGACCCGCCCCACTCTTGTGATGTGGGTGCGGGTTAAACATGCCACAGCCAACACAAGCCCGTACAAAGGTTTTACACAACAAGAATGGAGTACGATGATAGTAGTACTGTTCCAACAAGCGAGCCATGGTCCGTGGACCCTGGTGATGAACTCCATGTAGCTCTGTCAGAACATGTTCCTCCATACAAGGGGTCAAGAAGGTTAACCCCGTGGGCCCCCGATAGACCCCGTCAGAATGGGGTTGGGCCTTCGGGTGCCGTTGCCAAAAGTCAGAGTCATACTTCCTGTGTGCTGTCTGACAGTCTACCACGCTCAGCAGACCTTGAAAGGAGGGAGTGCCATACGCGGGTTTCCAATAGGTGTCCAGATGAAATTCCAGCTCATGTCTTCGCCCTGGGGGCAAAGAAGAGGCCAGGAGCGACAGACGATCCCACACGTCTTGTGGCATCCATAACTGTCCGTTTTCAGTGTGGGCAATATCCCGTCCATCCACACTCGCCACCTTAACCCATACATCAGATATATGAGTCAACGTGTCAAGAATAGGGAGCTGTATTTGTTGTATCATGGCCCAAACTTGTTCTTGTGGGACCATGTTTTCCAAGGGATACCCACCAGCTGTTTTGGCCGCTAAATCTGCGGCTCTATTTCCAATGGCCGTCATGGAGCCCGCCTTTGAGTGGCCCGGCACCTTAACTATGGCCAAAGTATGTGGCAGTAGCAACAAACGTGCCACCTCTTCACAAAGGTCTTTATGGGCTACCGGAGTCAAGAAGCCATTCTTCATCCACCCTGCTAAATCTCTGAGTACTAAACCACAAACGTAGGCTGAGTCTGTATAGATGGTAACTTTCTGGTCCTGTGATATTTCCAGGGCCAATTTCAGAGCCATGAGTTCAGCATACTGCGCCGAGGAACCCCCTTCAGGGCCCCACTGCGCCACCACATGGGTGCGATCGGGAGGGAGAAGCTCCACAACCGCAGCCCCAGCCGACAAAGAACCATCAGGAAGTCGGTGGCAATGTCCATCCGTGAACAATGACCTAGAGTGTGGGATAGGTTTGTCGGACAATCCAGGACGGATTTCTAATTGCTTCTGGGAAAAGTTTTGGCAACAATGAGGTAGTCCAGGCAGCCCCATGCCTGTAGAAATTGTTGGCGCATCGTCAGCTGCGAAAGTTAGGTTTGGGGCCGTCAATTCATTAGCCAGCTTAAGCTGTCTTTGCGGAGTTAGGGCAAAGGTTTTGGACTGTACATAGGCCACCACTGAATGGGTGGTATAAACCACCAAAGGATGACCCATGACCACATGCGCCACTTTCCTCAACAGGGAGGCCAAAGTGTCAGCATATAAAGCGCAATCCGTAGATTTTTTCGCCACGGGATCCAGCAAGGTAGAAGCATAAAGAATTACATTGCGTTGTCCCGTGGAGCCCTTCTGCCATAACACTGCATGTCCAGAGCATGAGGTAATGGTGGTGTCAAGGTGGAAAGGTATACGATAGTTAGGTATCGCCAAGTCAGCACAGGAGGCTAGAGCCTTTTTTAAGTCAGTGAAGGCCGTATCCGCCTCTTCCGTCCAGACCAAACTAGCCTGCAAGTCTCGGACACCAGCGGCCTTGATGACGTCCCTCAGGGGTGCTGTCAAGCCCGTATAGTCAAGAACATGATGGCGTGAGTAATTGGCCAAACCCAGAAAGGAAAGCAGAGAGCGGACCGTATCTGGCCGATCCGCACTTAAGATCGATTGTTTCTGGGAGGCGCTTGGGGAAAGACTGTCTGCGCCAATCACTTTACCTAAGAAAGAAACCTGGGGGCGACAGCACTGAAGTTTAGATTTTGAGACCTTAAAACCCCACAGGTGTAAGCGACTCAACACTGCTGCAGTCATGTCTAAACAATCCTGAGCCGTAACTGCTCCAATAAGAAGGTCATCCACGTACTGCTGGACAGCTGAACCAGGCAACACCGTGATGGGTGCCAAACAATTTTTAAGTACCTGGTTGAAGATTCTTCTTGTGTCCTTGGGGAAGCACTTTATATTGTAATTTTACACCTTCATGGGTGAAAGCAAATTGGTACCTACTCTCAGGAGCCAGTGGAATGGTGAAGAAGGCATGCTTTAAGTCAATTACTGAGAAATAACCCATGTCTGGAGAAAGTACTGACAGACATTTGTGTGGGTCTGGGACTGGCAAAAGGGGTGTAGTGGTAACCTCATTTACTCTACGTAAATCGTGGGCCGGTCGAAAAGTACCATCTGGTTTGGGAACCGGGTTTAACGGAGTGTTCCAAGGCGAGTCTGATAATTCTAAAACTCCTGCTTTCCATAAGTCTGTTAACGCCGTTTCAATACCCTCCCGCTGTTCTTTGGTCCTAAAGTGACGTTGAGGAACATACACGCGAGATCCTGGGATTACATCCAGTTTGACAGGATCGATTTTAGTACAGTAACCAATGTCCGCCGGACCCCTTGACCACAAGTCCTCCGGGAAATGAGCCAGCATGGTCCGTTAGGGTGTCACGTTTATAAAATGGCATAATTTCTTCTGGTAGAGTCACTGGGGCAACCATACCTGATTTATGTACATATAAGTGTGTGGAAGTGAGCGAATAGGTGTTACCTCTAACCTCACAATCGAACGCCAATTGGTATTGAGCGTCTGAGTTGCGATCGTAAAATAGGGTGCAATGTAGGGGGTCCTTTGGAGGGGCGTAGGGGTGGAGCATGCTGAACCATGGTTTCCATTCAAGCATCTTTGCATATAGTCCTTCCAATTCCGGAGTACCAGGTTCCAGTCGTAGCCAATAGATGGAAACACCATTTGTCACGTTTTCTTCTCGAAATACATATTGTCCATGTGTCCTGGTGGGTGTACAGGTCACACAATGTCCATTCGGCCAGGTGATATACATAGCGTCCGGTGAGCAGTTGATCACTGCCCCTGTGGCTTGCAAAATGTCTCGCCCCAATAAGTTCACTGGCGTTTGTGGTGAGTATATCAGGGAGGATTTAAATGTCTGTCCGGCAAGTTTCAAAGTCAATTCTTTAGTCATGCGTAGAGGGGTCGCTTGTCCCGTGAGTCCCGAGAGGCTGATGCTCTTTGTGCTTAACATTCCAGGCGTAGCTCTCCTGGTCGTGGAGTGCGTAGCCCCTGTGTCCACCAACATCATCAACTTTTCCCCACCCACCTCTACAGGGACAAACGGTTCCGGGGTGGGGCCAGGACTCATCGGGCACCCCTAGTATCCATCCTCGTATCCATAGGGCAGGTAACCGTGTGTGTCGTGCACCGGGTAGTTGCCTCCCCTCCCTCTTGCTCCGCCCCTGTGCCAAGGCGGTGGCGCTTGTTGTCCTGGTAGGAAATCCCCTCCACTGGTAGACCTCATCCGTAGAGCACCTCGGCCCCCGCGACCCATTGTCGGGGGGGCTGGTACTGGGGGCTCCGGACAGTCCCGTAACCAGTGGCCTTGTTCTCCACAGTTGAAACAGCCCGTAATTTCGACAGGGCAATCCCGTGAGTAGTGGTCCGGTGACCCACAGGAAAAACATCCAGTCGGTGTTTGAGCTGCGGCTCCTCGTCCCCCAAAACCCACTCCTCCAGATCCCCGTCCCCTGCGTCCCCTGAAACGGCCCCTCTGCCCTGATGTTTGTCCCCCCATCCCATGAACATGTATGTGCATTTGAGAGGTCGGGCCGGACGGCTGTTTATGGGACGCGTATAAGACGCTTGCTGGTGAGCTGGGCCACTGCGTAGGTGCAGGTATGGGAGTGGTTGCCACCGTTTGAGTCTTTTTGTCTTTCTTGGCGGCTGTCAATTGTTGACGCGCCTGGGTCAGTTGATTTTTCAGGAGTTCCTCCTGCATGGTTTCAATGTTTTGAGTTTTGTCTTGACACTTTTTGTTAAAAATGTCAGCGTGGTGTTTGAAATGTGTCAGGAATAACGTGGGGTCTGCGGTTAGTCCCGGCACATTTTTCAAATTTGTTTTGACTGGTTCAGGCAGAACGTCCAGCACGTTCTGCAAGAACAAGCAGGAAGTCTGAGGCTGCCTGTATGGGTGTACATGCATAGAGGAGATGTACAGTTGGATACATTTATCCATAAATTGTGAGGGGCAAGCGCCTGCCATAAACGTGGGAAACGAAGGAGGTTGTGGACAAGGGGGTGGGTACATTTGGTCCACTTGGTCGATAAACGCTTCCGAATATGGATCAAAAGGTTCATACATTGGGGCGTCCTTTAGTCCTGTGAGCCTCAGGATCTGAGTGACTGCGTGTGGGGGGGCGCAGGCAGAAACAAGGCCTTTTAAGTCCCCCACCGCTAGCTGCGCGTTAGCACACTGCAACTCTAATGTACGGAACCAATTTTTTCCCCCATTCTGCAGGGGCGGTAGAATGTCTTTCAAGTGTTGCAACTCCACACTAGACAGGGGTTTGTAAGTTGTCGGGGCGGGGTCCCCCTCTGCCGGGGGAGGGCCCGAAGATACGAGTGGGTAATTCTCTTTTTAGTATGTCCATTACTGCTTTTGATTCCTTGTCAGATAAGAGATGTGAGCCTTTAAAGTCCACATCCACTACCCCTTGTACTGCTAACTGTGGATATGCTCCCAAGTGGGCGGGGACATATAGAGGCGGGGCCGTAGGGGCCAAAGCGGAATCAGTCCTTACCGGCATTTGGGTCCCGCCCCCGGACTCGGGGGAGAATATTTTGTTCTTTCTCGTCCATTCTGCTGTGGCCAGTTCAAGGACTGGTTCCACTCGTTTCCTAATTTTGTCTCCATTTCTGCTTTCTCCATTATCTTCTTTTCCATTTATGCATTCTTCTATCCAGGGCTCCCTTGTTCTCATGTTTTTTTCGCCTTCCGTTGTCCTTTGCGTGTCCATTTCCACCATGGTGAGGAATTTCCCAAATCCCTCACCCATTCTTCACAAGTTTTTAATTCACACATTCTCTTACCTTCGTTTCGTCCTTTATTCATTGTAAACTTACGTGCTTTTCCTCGTGAAAGTATACTCTTTATTTGGGTCCACGACCCTTTAAATACTCTTTATTTGGGTCCACGACCCTTTAAATACTCTTTATTTGGGTCCACGACCCTGGGTCCACGACCCTTTAAGTACTCTTTATTTGGGTCCCCGACCCTTTAAGTAAGTGGTAAGTGGTAAGTGGTCTCAACTTATATAGCGCTTTTCCACCTACATTAGGCACTCAAAGCGCTTTACAGCTAGGAACCTCTCACCCATTCATACACCAATGTACGCAGACACTGGAGGCAAGGTGGGTGAAGTGTCTTGCCCAAGGACACAACGACAGCATGCACCTTCAGGAGGTAGGATTCGAACCCCCGACCTTCCGATCACGAGACGACCCACTCTACCATCTGTGCCACCGTCGCAGATGGTACTCTTTATTTGGGTCCCCGACCCTTTAAGTACTCTTTATTTGGGTCCCCGACCCTTTAAATACTCTTTATTTGGGTCCCCGACCCTGGGTCCACGACCCTTTAAGTACTCTTTATTTGGGTCCCCGACCCTGGGTCCACGACCCTTTAAGTACTCTTTATTTGGGTCCCCGACCCTTTAAGTACTCTTTATTTGGGTCCCCGACCCTGGGTCCACGACCCTTTAAGTACTCTTTATTTGGGTCCCCGACCCTGGGTCCACGACCCTTTAATTTCTACAGTCCCCAACTCTGTAGTATTTGTTCCGTGCGTCCACGGATCTGGGAGGTCCTAGCCACGTACCTTACGGCTTTTAGAGGGATGAACCCAACGCGTAGTCCTATAACTCTGTTACCTTAACTCTTCCGTTATTTTTACGACTCTTCTATCTTCCACCATCAATTCACAGATTTAAACCATTCAACACCTTTAGCTTCTTTTACTATGTTTAACTAAAATTTGGAAAAAATATGCCAAAAAGACGTACTTTGACACTCGTTAAAAATAGTAGTCAAAAGTAGTCTTACCTTATGGATGGACGCGTCCGTGAAGCCGTGGTTGAGTGGTTGTGGAAGGTAGCACTGGCATGTCTACCGCAATGATTTACCGGACCGGACCTTCGCCGCCGTCCGTAGTTGACGACTACTCCCCCTTCAGCACGTCTCGATGGGTCACCATATGAAGAAAATCCTTTTTTTCTTTGTGTTGTCCTTGGTTACCTTGTACACAATGAAATAATATTACTACGTCGTATTTTACTTTCCCCTATCTTACCATTACCCCTCCGGGACAACACTGCGTATTCACACTGGAAGAGGAGTTGTCATTGTCGTCAGCACTTCTCTATCAGCTAATAATACATACCAGTATTAAAGATGACCAGAAATCAGGAGATTAAAGTTACGAAGGTTTATTCTCCTAACAAATGATCTAGTACAGACGTCTGCTTCCTTAGGTCCCTAACAAAATGAGCCTCGTCAGCACCCCGTACCATACGGAGACTGAAAATCCTCAGGAAGTCAGACTTTTTCATACCACACACCAAATATGAATATTCATGAGCCTATTTCTACGTGTCGTGGTTTCCCATGGGTCCCGTTTAGGTCAGCGAGTCCAGCCGACTCTATCAGCTCCTGCATTCCACATTCCTGCAGGTCGACCTTGGGTCAACCCCGTCGGATGGAGCTTTATCTGCCTTTCTGGCTTCTTCATTTTTTTTCACTGTAACAAACTGAGAACACTTCGTACCAAAAACATTCTATTTCTACATAGCTTTTTTTTTAAGCAAACATCTAGCAAATTAGAAACAATTAACTTTTCAATGACCCTGAAGGATCCACGTATGGGACGTCTAACAGGAGACGATGTTCCATGTGACATGCGCGCTCCCATAGGTTGTACAGAGGCGATATTTAACACAATCAGTGCTATGTGAAACTACAATCAGAGCCTCTCGAAAGTACTAATACACCTTGAACTTTTGCACATTTTGTCATGTTTACCATAAACGTAAAGATTTTATTTTTGATTGTTTTACTGAAAGTTCACACACAAGTAACAGACAACTGTGAAGTGAAAGTAAAATGATACATGATTCTGTTATTTTTCAAAAAATAGAAAAGTGAAAAGTCGTGCGTGCATAAGTATTCATACAGCATGTCTTAATACTTTGTGGAACCCCCTTTTGCTGCAATAACAGCAGCAAGTCTTCTGGGGTTTGACTCTACAAGGTTTGCACATGTAGAGACTGACATTTTAGCCCATTCCTCTTTACAAAACAACTCCAGCTCTGTCACATTAGAAGGAGAGCGTTTGTGAACAGCAGTTTTCAGGTCTTTCCACAGATTTTCAATAGGATTTAGGTCAGGACTTTGACTGGGCCATTCTAACACATTCATATGTTTGTTTTTAAACCATTCCATTGTAGATGTTTGTGTTTAGGGTCATTGTCCTGCTGGAAGGTGAATCTCCGCCCCAGACTCAGTTCTCCGGCTGACTCCAGCAGGTTTTCCTCCAAAATGTCTCTGTATTTGGCTCCATCCATCTTCCCAACTATTCTTACAATCTTCCCAGTCCCCGCTGAGGAAAAGCAGCCCCATAGCATGATGCCCCCCCCCCCCATATTTGACCCTGGGGAGGGTGCACTCAGGACGAGGAGCAGTGTTGGGTTTGCTCCATACATAACGTTTGTCCCATCTGACCAAAGCACCTTCTTCCACATGGTAGCTGTGTCCTCCATATGACTTCTAGCAAACTACAAACGGGATTTCTTATGGCCTCCTTTCAATAATGGCTTTCTTCTGCCACTCGTCCATGAAGGCCAGATTTGTGTAGAGTACGACTTATAGTTGTCCCATGTGCAGATTCCCCCAGCTCAGCGGCAGGACGTCCCAGCTCCTCCAGAGTTATCTTGGGGCACTTGGTTACATTTCTGACCAGTGCTCTCCTTGTTCGGTCTGTTAGTTTAGGTGGACGGCCGTGTCTTGGTAAGTTCTCAGTGGTGCTATACTCTTTCCATTTCTGAATGATGGATTGAACAGTGCTCCGTGAGATGTTCAAATCTTGGGAAATCTTTGTATAACTTAACGCTGCTTTAAACTTCTCCACAGCTTTATCCCTGACCTCTCTGGTGAGCTCCTTGGCCTTCATGATGTAGTTTAGTGACCAATACACTCTGACCATAGCTCTGAGGCCCTCACAGAACAGCTGGAATTATACTGAGAGTAGATTACACACAGGTGGCCTCTATTTAATGGTTAGGGCGAGGAGTGAACTTTCTGCAGTCATTAGGAATGTTATAAAGGCCATTTAATGCTGTATGAATACTTATGCACGCCCACTTTTCTATTTTTTGTAAAATAACAGAATCATGTTTCATTTTGCTTTCACTTCACAGTCGTCTGTTACTTGTGTGGGAACTTTCAGTAAACAATTCTAAATAAAATCTTTATATTTATGGTAAACAATGCAAAATGTGCATTAGTACTTTCGAGAGACTCTGTATTTTGCTTAAACAAATTGACCTTTTGTGCCGTCGTTAAATGGCTGCGAGTCAAAGAGAAAGTTTGGCGTAGGTTTTTTTCTCTCTCCTCAAATATTGCTCCAAAGCTACGGCCCAAAACCAAAATGCTGCTGCTAATTCCACTGTGTTTTGGCTGAGTGGTTCGCTTTGCTTCTCCATATCCATCCATGCGCATCTGAAGGAACTAGAAGTGGCCACTCAGACCGGGATCAGACATAATGAGGCTAAAGCCGAAAATCTGTCAGTGCTGGGACTTTTCCTGCCAGTTCAAAAACACAGACTGAACGGAGTGTTTTTCTACTCGTCAGTTGCTTGTGGAGGTCAGTAGATGATGGATAACAGACACACCTCTGGCGCTGTGATGTCACTGCTTCAGTAAAAGTTGCGGAGATGCCGTAACAATATACACTATAAGATGAAGAATTTTTGTGTGTGTTTTTTTTTTATTTTTTTTTATTCTGAAGTGTAAAAATAATGTTCCCTAAAATGTACTCTTGCAAGTAAAGTATTGTTTTGATCTTTATACAAAATAATTGTCTATGTTTTTTTATTAAACTACGTTATACTTTAGTACAATCAATGGTGAATAATTCCTCTAAAGCAGTGGTTCCCAAAGTGGGGTCCGGGGCCCACTGGGGGGCCTCAGAGGCACTGCAGGGGGCCCCCCAAAGCTTGTCTACAAAACAAGTACATTGAAAAAATGTCCTTGTTTTCTTTTTAAGGAAAGCTACATTATACTATTTAAACCAGTATTTAGCCTACAGTCATGACTAAATGTTGCTTGTTATGTTATTCTACCTGTAAAATAATAAACTCATCAGAATAGAGTAAATATATTATTATTGGGGGGCCCCCAAGAGATTTTCTGATCGATAAGGGGGCCGCGACGTCCCGCACTTTGGGAATGGCTGCTCTAAAGAATACCTCTGCATCAATGGCTGCTATAGAAACTCCTGATGTGGACCCCCACCTCCCCTGACCTCAACCCAATTGAGAACCTTTGGAGCCTCGAGCAAAACATCTATGAGGGTGGGAGGCAGTTCACATCCAAACAGCAGCTCTGAGGCTTTTCTGACATCCTGCAAAGAAATCCAAGCAGAAACTCTCCAAAAACTCACAAGTTCAATGGCTGACAGTATTTTGAAGATGCTATCAAATAATCTGTAACTGCAGATTCAACAAATGATCGTTTTTAGTTAATTACAACCTTTAAAATGTAAACGCTGCCGTGCATAATCATTTAGAACAGTATGTTTTGATTTTTGAATAAAAGACCGTTATGACTGGGAGGTTTTATGCTGACAGTTGCATAATCATTTGGAACATACTTTATATTGTCTTTTAATATTGACCTGTAGACCATTTCTGTGAAGCAGTTTGGTTGAGAGTTGTTTTAAATACATTTTATCTGATTTAATACATTTGCAAAACATTGTAAAAAATAATGTTATGGGATAAAAAACCTGTAATCCATTCTGGAATAGGCTGTAACATAATGTGGGGAAAGGAGGTGAATCCGAACGCACTGTAGATTTGTAACGTGTTTTAGATCAATCCTGTTTCTGATGGGCCTGGTGCTGTTGGAACGAAAGGTTTAGGTTCTAACGGTATTGATCAAATAAGAGTACAGTATCTAAAGCAGGCGCCAAAAAGCAAAAGAACATCTTTATAGTCAAGTTGTGATGCTGTTCATCAAAATAAAATAAAAAAGACAAGTTGGAAAGTTTTCTGCCCTTTTGTCGTTAAAGGAAGTTTCTTGGTTGTTTCACCTCAAATAAATGATACAAATTCAGAAGGAAAGGAAAAGGAATAAATTAACATTATTGATCTGTTTAATGGTTCTATATGACAAATATTGTGCAGGTATTGGTACACACACACACACACACACATATGTATATGACACACGCACACGATACGGCGCAGAACCCTCAAACTCCCAGGCTTGGAGGGAAAAGAGGGTGAGGAAGAGTTTAAAAAAAAAAAATATATATATATATATATATATAAAATCACTCCTTCTGTGGACCCACCACCTGCAGGAGGAGCCATAGGGGCTGGTGCTATGTGATTTGGGCAGCTCCACCAGCTGCCCCCACGACCCGGCAACGGACAAGTGGGAGAAAATGGATGGAAGGATATAAAATCACATACTGTTTGTAAGAAAATAAATCACTTTTATACCACAATAAATGGCTTCACAACATCACTGACCATGAGTGAAAGTAAATGTTTTCAGTCATATTCTATGAAGAAATGGCCAAAACAAATCAAGAACTCCACCAGGGTGTGTAAACGTACTGACACAACTGTATATGTATGCCATAATGGTGTTCATGCACAGTTTATCCTGAGGGGGCGGTAGTGAGTCCCCGGGCCAGACACACAACCCTTTGCAGCAGACAGAGGTCAGAGTTCAGCCACTTCACAATAAACTCGTGAACAGCAGCAACACGTTTCATCAACAGAGACACAGGTAAGTTTGATCCTTTATCATCGCCTTTAACCTCAGTTTACTGAAGCTGCAGTGACTCCAAAGCTAACGTTAGCCGCGCCCGGTGTTTCCATGGGAGCCGCTAGCTAACAGGCTACATGGGCTAAATGTTATGATTTTCACACACGGTTAAGTTTCTTTTATCTCGAAACTTTCATCTTGTCACGTGTTTCAGCTCCAGTTGAATAAACTCGTATGTAAACAAAACGGCTAATGCTACAGCAGTTAGCTCGATATTCACAGATTCAGGCTTCCGTGATAAATGACTCCTAAACAAAACTATTTTAAATGATAAACGGCGAGTTATATTTCTCACAGCCACGAAGGGAAACTTCTACAGCGGTGGATTTTATTAATTGAAACGCATTTTTGTGACATGCCTTGAGTTCGGGAAATTCCACAGTTACCATGGAGATGCGCCATCTTTGCAGCTGTTAGCATACATTTCCATTGACTAACATTAGCTAAAAATAGTACGTTAAGTGGAGAGAAAAGCACCTCTGTTACTGCTGGTAAATAACTCACTGTGGTCAAGTGTTTTAATGTGAACAATAACTCCAGTAATTTAACTGTTAAAATCTCCTTTAGTTTATAATTATACTGTTCTCTGATTTTGCCCTGTTTATATTATTGTACTGTGGTTTGGGGTAGTACTTATAAAAACACAGTTAAACCAATAGTATTGTTGCAAAAAAGAGCTCTCCGAGTAATTCATAAAGTTGGGTTTTTTGACCACACAAACTCATTATTTTTAAAATCAAAGATCATGAAGTTTTGTGACATTGTTGAGTTCCAAACTGTACAGATGTTATTCAGAGCAAGGTATAAATTGTTACCAAACCAAATACAAAGAAGGTTCCAAGAACGTACTGGTCGTTATGATTTACGTGATGAATTAAACTTTAGGATTCAGAAACATAGCACAACTTTGAAAAGTTTTAGTCCAACAGTTAATGGTGAACAATTGTGGAATAAACTGGAGATGGATTTGAAACGATGTCCAAACATCAACCTGTTCAAATATAAATACAAACAAAAGACTTTTGAAATATACAGACAAGAAGAAATGTGTTGCCACTAGGGGGAGCAGTGGGATCAATTATGTGTTATATTGTTTCCTCTATAATCTGGAAGAGTGTTGCTGCTTGGAACGGTTGTCATTCTATCGCTCAAATTCACAAATAGAGAATTAGGGTTGGCAGGTTATGGATCTGTTGAGATTTAATGCACCACTCAGCATAGGAACATATTCTATAAAATCAGCTGTTAGGGCAGCTGTGTGGGGGTTTGTTGGTGGGGAGCTACTGCCCACTCTACACTCTGGCTTTTTAATGCACCACACTGTGCAGGGCTACATCATACTTCACACACAACTCAAATAAATAATAATAATAATAAAAATTATACTGAGGTAATGACAGCTGGGAAGTAGCAGGATCATGAAGTATAATATAAACTGCTGCATCGTAACTGCCTTTATAACATTAAAATAGTGACTTAATGTTACACTAGTGATGTTAGTAATGTACCAATGTTTGGCTTTGGTAACAATTTGTAAGAAATATATTAATGATCATTTGTTACTCGCTCGGTTCTAGACATCGTACAGGAAATGAAACCGCTGTTGTTGTTTTGTATCGACTCGTTTCTGTTTATTACTGGAGGAGTTAAAATGGCCGGTGTGATGTTTTGTAATTGACTGGATATAGATATTGTGTTGTAGCACATTCGTTTGCTGTTGTTTCTTTATTATTGTTTATTATTTGTTGTTTCCTTGCACTACGTTCCTTGCTTTGATTGTTAAATGAAAATGTTACTGTTTTTATTGTGGGGGTGGAGCTTATGAGCCTTTTGCTTCGGCCCCTCCTTTAGAGCTCAAATGAACTAAACAATTGCTGCTAATCCCATAATGCTGAGCGATATGACATCACATTCCCGAACTGCTCCGAAACTAAACTATTTTAAATCACAAACGGCGCGTTCTATTCCTCACAGTCACGAAGGGAAACTAATACAGCGGTGGATTTTATTAACCTCTTAAACCCCAGCTCAAAGCATAAAAACACGGATGAAAATACAATAAATATGTGACAAAACAAACGACTAAAAAGTTACGATCAGTTTTCTTTCTAATGAGCAGTGTGGGGAGCGTTACTTTAAAAAAGTAATTAGTTATAGTTACTCACTACGTGTTCAAAAAAGTAACTGCGTTAGTAACTGACTTACTCTTTTAATACAAGTGACTCGTTACCAGGAAAAGTAACTATTTGTATTACTGTAAAAAGCCTTTAAAACGTGAATAGCATTTGTGCAAAAATATTAATCTTTAATAGCTTCCGTGTTCTCTGCTTTGGTGTCACCACAGAGTAATAATAATAATAATAATAATAATATTGGAATATGAAACCGTGGAGACGACCTGTCGCTAAATCCTCACCGACCGGACTCCAGAGGAACAGATGTTTTGTGCCTGATGGAACTTCATCGTCCTCTACAGTCGCTCTGCTCCTCTGACGTCTCCTTTCTCTTTTCCACAGCTTTGAGTTGGACGAGTTACAGACGGATTTAAAATGGTAAGACTTGTTTTTCCTATTGTGTAACTGACCAGAAGTTTCATGTCTTTTTGTTGTTTTACTTGATGAAAAACCTAGATTACAACAGCAATGCAACTCCACCTGTAATGAGCAACGTATTATGCTCCGTTATTTGACTAAATGTATGAAGCCTTAAAACCTGGTGTTTGGTGAGGGTGGGTTTAGGATCCAGGTCCTGGAGAAACTGAACACTCAGATTCCCCTGGAGGAGAAGCGTCTGGGGAGAGGAAGAGCCGCTGTGCTTGGACTAGAGCTGGAAATCTTGAACCCGTCGGGGGCGGGTCGGGCTTGATTTTTTTTTAAACATTTTTGGGCCTGTTTCCAGGTCTAGCTTGGGCTGCTGCATTAGATGGATCTGTCTTTGACTCGACTCAGACCTGGATACTTCACTTCTCTGGACTTTACATCGTCTTATTTACTGTTTTGTTTTATTGCCTTCGTGTTTAGTGCAGCCCTGTGAGGCAACTCCCGTTGTGATATTGGGCTAAACAAAACCATTGATTGTTTTAACAGGAAGACGCTGTTCCCGAAGCTAAAGGAGCCTCTGCAGAGAAACGACACCACTGTGACCAGTGTGGGAAGACGTTTATTACAAAACAACGTCTCACTGTCCACTTGAGGATTCACACAGGAGAGAGGCCATTTCCATGTGATCAGTGTGGGAAGGCATTTCAAGGGATGGGAACACTAAAACGACACACTGTTGTTCACACTAAACAACGAAACCACGGATGTGACGAGTGTGGAAAGACATTTAAAGTCAAAGACAATCTAACTCTTCACCGGCGACTCCACACCGGGGAAAAACTCTTCTGCTGTGACCAGTGTGACAAGAAGTTTCTTACAAAGCAACATTTCACCCGCCACATGAGAGTTCACACAGGAGAGAGGCCGTTTTCTTGTGAGAAGTGTGGGGCGTCATTTAAAGAGAAAAGTAAACTAAAATTACACAATGTTGTTCACACAGGAAAACGAGACCACAGCTGCGATGAGGGCGGGAAACCAATTCATGAGGTCGAGAACAACCATCGCTGTGACCAGTGTGGGAAGGCGTTTAGAAATCAGAGCTATTTAAATCGACACAAACTCACACACACTAAAAGGAAATTCCCCTGTGACCAGTGTGAGAAAAGTTTCAGGTGTAAATACAGGTTAGTCATACACACACGTCTGCACTCGGGACACAATCTGTGCTATTGTGAAACGTGTGGGAAAAGATTTACAGTTCGAAGTCAGTTAGAAAGACATAAAATCTCCCACATGACGGCTCATCCCTCAAAGGATCGTCCGTATCCCTGTGGCCAGTGTGGGAAGACGTTTTCTGAAAAAGGTAATCTCACTGTCCATATGAGGATTCACACAGGAGAAAGGCCGTTTTCATGTGACGAGTGTGGAGTGTCATTCAAAGACAAGGGTTCACTCAAAGTACACAGTGTCATTCACACGGGAAAACGAGACCACAGTTGTGACGAGTGTGGGAAATATTTTGCACTCGTATCAACCTTACGAAAACACAAACTCATTCACAAGGGCGAGAAGAACCATCACTGTGACCAGTGTGGCAAGACCTTTACGATTCAGAGGTATTTAAATCAACACAAACTCACACACAGTGAAAGAAGATTCTCCTGTGACGAGTGTGAGAAAAGTTTCAGGTGTAAATACAGGTTAGACATACACACACGTCTGCACTCGGGACACGATGTGTGCTGCTGTGGAACATGTGGGAAAATATTTACATCTCTAAGACAGTTGGAAATGCATGAAGTCACTCATTCAACAGAACGTCCTCACGTCTGCGGTGAGTGTGGGAAGAAGTTCAAAATGTTAAGTTATCTCAAAAAGCACAATAAAGATAAGCACGAGAATTAGAGTTACAGCTGTGAGCAGTGTGGAAAATGTTGCCTCTCCATATCGATCCATGCGCATCTGAAGGAACTAGAAGTGGCCAAAGCAGAAAAACCAAAACCGTCAGTGCTGGGACTTTTACTGCCAGTTCAAAAACAGAAAGTGAATAATTCCTCTAACCAATAAGCAGAGATAGTTACTCTCTTTAAAGAAAAAGAGGAACGCCCTTTTTAGGAGCTCCTCACAGCCGGAGGAGTTTAATGAGTGTATATTGGATCCTCGTCCAGTGAAGAGGATCCAAAGCCAAAGTGTCGGACGCTCAGGCCCTTCATGACCTCTTCATGACCTCAGGCCGACG
The DNA here is from genome assembly GCA_021464625.1 of Proterorhinus semilunaris. Taxonomy (NCBI): domain Eukaryota; kingdom Metazoa; phylum Chordata; class Actinopteri; order Gobiiformes; family Gobiidae; genus Proterorhinus; species Proterorhinus semilunaris. The sequence goes on from CM038352.1 coordinate 2,422,624, forward strand.
GGATAAAAAGAGATTCATGTGATCTTGAGCGGTTTTACATTTGTCCCACAGTCGTCGAGCATATAACGAACTGTTGGACACAGAGTCGTCCTTTTACCCTGAGTCCAGTGTGAGCAGTGTGAAAAGTCCTCGTACAAGACTGGCATTTTTTTGTGAATCCTGTGTTTTGTTGTTTACTCTGAATAGTTTCTGACAGAAGCCAAACCCGTTCCTGTTTCAGCGTCTGCAGGACTTTCGGCTTCATGGGACGGACAGAGACTCGATATAAATTAATTGTGAAAGAAGCCAAACTCAATATGTGCAAATCTAGATAAGAACAATGTCATTCTTATTTTTTAAGCGAGAAAAAGTTAACTAATAAAAATATTAAATGCAGTGCTTGTCGAGGGCACAGCAGGTTCTGGGTCTGATGAAGAGGTGTTCGATTTGCTCAAGCATTTGGTAAAATACTCAGAAATCCACGTCTGGATTTCATGAAACAATTCTACGTTAAAGTATTTCACAAATCAAGGCCAAAATCCGCGCTGTTCGTGCTTTGCTGCTTTTATATTGTTAAAGTTATACATAGTTTTGACCTGTAGACCGTTTTTGTGAAGCACAATAGTTGTTTTTAAATGCGCTATATAAATAAATGTGATTTAATACACAACGTAACAAATGTTTCAGTTCATCCCTGTGGGGTGTTGTGTGTCGGCTGTAACAGACTGTAGTAATGTGGGGAAGAGTGAATACTTTCTGAATGCACTGTTTTACACTTTATTGTCAAGTTTTTGCTGCTCTTTTGTGGCTTCGTTTTTGTCACTTTTGAAGTAAAAGTATCTGACACTCGGCTCCTCTGTCGATACGATTGGGCTCAAGTGTCGCCTGCATTAACTGTGACTTAATGTTTCTAAAGTTCATTGTTCGCTCCAATTTAAACGGGACTTTTCACACAAGTCCATCTGTCAGCAGAAGTTTTCTGCAGTGATCTCAGATGAAGCTGCACTTTTCACAAAGACTTTGCCTGAACTTGATTTGGAGATTTGTTTCCAGAACGACGTCTGTGAGACATGAACATGTTTGAGCCGTGACGTGAAGTGTGTTTTAGTTTGGAAACTGTCTTTTTATCACATTTGTTTAGGATATCCTTTTTATTTTGTAAACCAGGGAATAATTCATCTGTCAATTCATCAGCTTTTCCTAATTAAAAAAATATTAAATTTTTCGTCTAAGATTGATGTCCCATGTATCGTGGGCGAGGGCAAATGTGTTTGTGTTATCTGATGAGCTAATGAGTTTTTGGATAGAAAAATAAATTCTTTAGGGAGGGCGTTACGTGAACGCGTGAAGTCCTTCGTTGTCCATAAGGTGTGACACTGACCAAATATTGTTTTTAAACCAGTCTTCGTAAAATAAGGATTTGTTGCGATGTAGTACATATCCACTATTGCCCATACAATTCGTTTGTGGAGCATCTTTCCTATATCTTGTATCTGCAGGCTGTGCTCGATGCTGCCCCCTTGTGTTGTTGCTCTACTATAACATCTGCACTTGATCCGAGGGTGTTTTTATGCTTAGTACTTTGTCTTTATACGTTCACTCATGAGGTTTTCTTTCATGTTTTAGAGAAACCTCTAGTGCTAGAAGTTGAATCCACCCCCAGCTATTTAACCTCTTAACCCCCACCTGAACCAAGCACGTTTTCTAGACACGCCATCAAAATAGCGATGAATAGGAGGATGAAAACGCAACAAAAACATGAAAACAACTACAAAACAACCACCTCTTATAACCTCAACAATACGACAAAAACGCTTAGAAAACAAAAACGTGCAGACATCGAGGCAAAAAAGTCAATCAGCTTTGTAGGTCTAAGCTTTCAAATGAGGCGTTACACTGTTGCCCTCCAGTCGAGAAGCTTTTAGATTTGGGTAAAGCTGAACTAGAGTTAGGGGTTAAGAGGTTAAAATCAAGTCCCAATTTGTGACGCTATGATTCAGCCAAATCTTGTTTGTGGCACAGGTGGGACGGGCGCGTTAGCCTTTATTCAGCACAAAGTTAGATGGACTGGTGACCTCTACAAACATTCCTCGAGACCAATTAAGTCCGAGTTCTGTTTATATCTGACTTTCGCCTCGATGGGCAGGTCATCGGGCTTAATGACACCTCTCAAACTCAGTGCCAACATCTGCCTGTTCATTGAATCTGAGAGCGTTGTGTTCACAGCTGGATACGAGAGCCGCCCCATTCTGTGTCTGTGTGTAACCAAACCAACAATCGTAGTGAACCGGACGACAGACAAAAATCAATATACTGATTTTTATGTTTTTAATATACTGTATACCTGTATTCAGCAATACTGTAAAATTGGATAACATGACAATTCAATAAAATCAATTCAATTCAATATTTTTTTTTCTTGATTTTTTTATGAATAGAACACAAATAAATGTGTACCTTTAACCGTTTAACCTCTTAACTCCCACCTGAACAGAGAAGTCTATATTTTTCCAGTTTGGCTTTTTTTTTTTAAACAAATTCTTGAAAAATAAGCGCCAAGATCGCGATGAAAACGAGACAAACAAAGCAACAAAAACATGGCAAAAAAAATAGACAAAAAGGCAAAACAAAAAGTTACACAAATGCATTAGAACAGTTGCAGAAGTTACGGATTATTGGAATAGTTGTGGGATCCTGGAGGGACTGAGAACAATAATAACGGGACAGGAGGGATGAAAATCACTGGTCAAATCAGGCCTGGGCATTGTTGGCCTTACAATGTACTTTCTATTTACCGCCTTTGGAAAGCCTGATGCCCCGCAACATATTAAGCACAAGCACAACATGTCAGCTCCCTGATACCTCAGGATTAAATAAATAAAGCTTGATACAAAACTAAAGACTGAATTAAATGAACAGGAAGAAATGCAGAGGTGCACAATAAACAGAGAACTGCTGCCCCCTAAAGGCCATAAATGTACATTACATATCAAAACATTTCAGGTAGAGCATGTATTTACAGAAACACTGGCACGCGCTAGAAGCAGCTGAAGAAAACAGAGGTCAAACTAAAACTCCTATTTACAGTCATGACGTTTTCCTGAGCCTACACCTGTACCTCAGCTGCCGGGTTGCCAGATCCTCAAAACAAAATTATCATAGAGACAGGCCAAAAGATCATTCAAGGAAAAACACAATGACAAAAACTCCCCTGAATAATGATAATGCCACCACAGACACACACGGGACTAAACTAAACCCAGACCGACTCTAAACCACTGTCGGATCCAGGACTAAAGCAGAAGCCGGGCCTCTGTAATGTGATACGAGCCACTGTCATTATTCCACACAATTAAACATTTTATTGTGAAACAGAGTTGGCATTAAAGGTGCAGTGAGCAAAAAAAAAGTTGATATTAACCCCCGCCTGAACCAGTTTGGCTTTACCCAAATCTAAAAGCTTAAATTTAAAAAAAAAAAAAACAAGGATGAAAATGCAACAAATAAGTGGCGAAAACATGATTTGACCTTTCAGTGACCTAGCGGACGGTTAGCGTAGCGCCTGCAGGACGCTCCAGGATCAGGAGTTTTTTAGGTTTTCGCTGCCGATTGAACCGTCTCCATGGTTACATACACATTCCAAAAACCTACCAGAAACCCTAAAAAACCTGACATAAAATGGATCCTGAAGCATCGGGATGGAGAGTGAAGGCGCTAAGCTAACAACCCATAAAGGTCAAATACGCACTAAAATGTTTTTTTTTTTAATTTTTTACATAAAAACTTGATACTCCAGACTCCCCCCGACAAAAACACAACAGCTCCATAACCAGCTGCTACTGATGGGTTTCAGGCGACATCAGCGTTCTAAAGGCCTATAATAAACACTTGTGTTGTTCTACAGAGAGATCGTGGAGTCAAAGATATTAATGATCATTTTTGTAATTCATACCTTTTCAAATGTCACTCTCTCTCTCCTGACTTTACAATCTTACAGACTTTAACTTTGACACTTCTGTTTTCACTCCCTGTGCCCAGGATTAAAGGTGAGCAATATGACGGCAGGTGAACACGGGCCTGTAGATACTCTCTGTCACTGCATCGAACAGATCAGTTCGTGGATGCAAAACAACTTTCTCCAACTAAACTCAGACAAAACTGAGATCATTGTTTTTGTCCCACAGACACAAAGACAAAGTGTTATCAGTCACCTTGAGTCTCTCTCTCTAAAACCAAAAAATCAGGTTAGAAATCTCGGAGTAATCATGGACTCAGACCTGAACTTAAACAGCCACATTAAAGCAATAACATCATCAGCTTTTTACCATCTGAAAAACATTAAGATCAGAGGAATAGTGTCAAAACCAGACTTGGAGACACTCATCCATGCGTTTGTCTCCAGCAGGTTAGACGACTGTAACGGCTGCTCACTGGCCTTTCTAAACGAGCTGTTAGAGCTGCAGAACATCCAGAACGCTGCTGCTCGAGTCCTGACAAGAACCAGGAAATACCACCATATTAGTCCAGTGCTCCGGTCTCTGCACTGGCTTCCTGTCACTCAGAGAATGGAATTTAAAACAGCTCTGCTTGTGTACAAGTCTTTTCATGGTTTAGCACCAAAGTCCATCTCTGACATGTTAGAGCCGTATGAACCATCTCGGGCCCTGAGAACTTCAGGGAGGGGTCTCCTGGTGGTTCCCAGAGTCAGGACTAAACACGCTGAGGCTAAAGCTAAAATCTGGAACAGTCTTCATGAGGATGTGAGACAGGCCTCAACTCTGACAATGTTCAAATCCAGGCTGAAAACGGCTCTTTTTACCCGAGCAGATGAAAACTGAAAGTGTTTTATCTGCACTCTGGCCTTTTACTGTCATTGATAATGTTTTATGTTGATGTTTTAATGATTGATTTGATCTGTTTTCTTGTAATTTTATGCAACTGTGAAGCTTTGAATTGTGCTCTACAAATAAACTTGCCTTGCCTTGCAATATATAAACAAACAAACAACGAAAAAAAAACAAATTATTATTATTTCAGGCAAGTTTATTTGTAGAGCACAATTCAAAGCTTCACAGTTGCATAAAATTACAAGAAAACAGATCAAATCAATAAAACATAAAAGTTAATCAATGACAGTAAAAGGCCAGAGTGCAGATAAAATACTTTCAGTTTTCATCTGCTCGGGTAAAAAGAGCTGTTTTCAGCCTGGATTTGAACATTGTCAGAGTTGAGGCCTGTCTCACATCCTCATGAAGACTGTTCCAGACTTTAGCTTTAGCCTCAGCGTGTTTAGTCCTGACTCTGGGAACCACCAGGAGACCCCTCCCTGAAGTTCTCAGGGCCCGAGATGGTTCATACGGCTCTAACATGTCAGAGATGGACTTTGGTGCTAAACCATGAAAAGACTTGTACACAAGCAGAGCTGTTTTAAATTCTATTCTCTGAGTGACAGGAAGCCAGTGCAGAGACCGGAGCACTGGACTAATATGGTCATATTTCCTGGTTCTTGTCAGGACTCGAGCAGCAGCGTTCTGGATGTTCTGCAGCTCTAACAGCTGGTTTAGAAAGGCCAGTGAGCAGCCGTTACAGTCGTCTAACCTGCTGGAGACAAACGCATGGATGAGTGTCTCCAAGTCTGGTTTTGACACTATTCCTCTGATCTTAATGTTTTTCAGATGGTAAAAAGCTGATGATGTTATTGCTTTGATGTGGCTGTTTGAGTTCAGGTCTGAGTCCATGATTACTCCTAGATTTCTAACCTGATGTTCTGGTTTTAGAGAGAGAGACTCAAGGTGACTGAGAACACTTTGTCTGAGCTTAGTTGGAGAAAGTTGTTTTTCCTCCACAAACTGATCTGGCAGATATAAAGTCAAAATCACCAAATACAGATTCAGGAGCAGAGAGATGAAGCTCAGGCTGTGAGTCTGACCCGGGCGAGTGAGAGGAGGCGGAGCAGAAGCCCTCGCCATCGCTTCAGTCTGAATGACTTAAACCCGGAGGCGACGGGAACTTCCTACGCCCAAATATGGCAAGTAAAATGGATTTAACTGATCAGAAACTCACTGTAGCTGTGCGGAGTCATCTCAAGTCTAAAAGCTTCATGAAAAAAGCATCAAAATTAGACAAAAACAAGGATGAAAGAATAACAGAAAAGTGACGACAACGCAATGAACAATATCTGTGTAGATGGTTCTGCAGGTCTTGGCTTTAGTCAGTTTGTTCTGGGGGGGTGGCGGGTAAAATCTTCAGAGGGATTTTGTCTTTTGTGCGTAAACATGGAATCATTCCCCCAGTGAAAGAGTCTGTGACTGTGTGCAGGTCTGTGTTTGTGTCGGGGTCAGTGAAGGTCAATGTGTTTGTGTTAAAGTCCAGCTTCACTCCAACTCTCTGCAGGTTCTTCACAGAGAGACGTTCACCTGGGCCTCGGCTTGAAGTTGCTTTGTGGATATTATTAGAAAACATTATGACCCAAACTCCACTCACAATAGTCTCCCCTCTCTGAACTCTACTCATCACACCCACTATCCAGTCCTTATTCTCCCCGACCTCCACCTCCCAGCTGTGAGTCCCTGAGGAAAAAACAAAAGATCCAAGTACAGAGCCATCACTAAATCTCCCTGGGTTCTTTGGGACCTTCTGTCTCCGTCCTTTTCTCACTGAGGTCAGATCTTCAGACAGAATGAGATCAGGGTCTGCAGAGTTTGGATCCAGAACCACAGGGAAGAACTGCACCAGTTTCTTCATGTTCATCCAGATGTTGAAGCCCAGGTTTCCCAGATGTTTGGCCTGGTCTATCAGATCTAATCGTTTTATCTCTGGCTTCTCCACCAGGGGGCAGCGCTGCAGCCTCTCCTCTGCATTCTTGTACTGGAGCATGAAGGAGGCGTCTGCTGCTCTCAGCTGCTCCTCTGTCTCTGAGATGGTCTTGGACAGAGCCTCCATGTCTTTGCTCAGGGCGGCCATCTTGTCCTTCATGTTCTGGATCTTCTGCTCCTCTTCCTCCCTCAGAGCCTTCATCCTGGACTCTTCCTCGTCCCTCAGAAACTGGTGCAGTTTCTCAAACTCCGCTCTGATCTGTGTCTGTGTTTGTTTGGTCTGGAGCGAGATATGAGCCGCTGCTTCATCAAACTGTGCTCTGCTCTCATCCAGGACCTGAGGAGAAACATCAGAGTTATTGAGAGTCAGAGCCACATCTGTAGAGTCCTGCCGAGCACACGCTACACCAGGGGTTCTTAAACTTTTAATTAAAAGGTCAGAAAATAAAAAGCACAGACGTCAACGGTCTAAATAATTTATTCTGTGCTCATTGCACTAAACATGTATACACACTTAAATAGTAAAAATGTAAAATACATTTATAAATAAAATTAAAGCCGCGAGCGGCATTGAGAGGCCCTCGCGGGCGCGTTGGCCGTTTTTTTTCACCTAATTGAATTTTGGGCAAAAATTCAGGACTTTTCGTTGGTGGGAAGTTGCGAAACTGGCATTTTAGGGGGAGAGGAAAAATAATTTTTCATACGAGCAGAAGCAAATGTGCCGCTTTCGCGGCGCACGCCCACATCACCGGACAGGGCGTGGTGCTGGGAGCCCCCGGATTACTGTCGGATGCATGGGGAGCGCTCTGTGCACTGCCTGTACAATAACAACAGGCCCGAGACCTGCCAGGTCCGCTCGGGCCCAACGAGACCTGCCAGGTCCGCTCGGGCCCAACGAGACCTGCCAGGTCCGCTCGGGCCCAACGAGACCTGCCAGGTCCGCTCGGGCCCAACGAGACCTGCCAGGTCCGCTCGGGCCCAACGAGACCTGCCAGGTCCGCTCGGGCCCAACGAGACCTGCCAGGTCCGCTCGGGCCTAATGATTCAATGATCAGAATGGATTCAACATGTGCAAAAATGCATATTACCGACTGTATTAAAATATATTTAAGAGTAAAGGGCAGTCCTATGATGGGACACTCAACAGTTCCAATTGGAGACATGACACTAAGCTTCTAAAACAGCCCGATCTAAACGCATCACTCAGAGAGCTGCCATTGGAGCTCTTTAGAACGTTCATGGATGAACATTCACTATGATAAAGTTGTTTTTTCAAAAACATTTTCCCGTTTAGATTCACTGCTTTCTTACCATTTCAAATTTTAAAAGCTCAAATTTTTCCCAAACAAAACCTCATTCCAGTAAAGTTGGAGTCTGCCCTGTTCTTGTTTTACATCACTGTGTTTCACAAGAGAGCCATTTATTTTCCAGTGTCTTCAACACCAGAAAAAAAAGTATATTCATTTACAGCTCTATCATCAGCTAAAGGATGTTGAAAGAATATAATTTATAACACTTCATAGAGAAGCTAAATCATCGTCTGGACTGGGTTTGGTAAAGCTGAGGACGTGTCGCTTCAAGTCACAGAAGCTTCTTCTTCGCTCCTTTGGTCAGAAAAAGACACTTTTACCCAAACTGGAGGGGTCTAAAGGAAGGAACCAAGACTGTTTGGCAGTTTTGGTTTCCTGGATCTTTAAAAAAATAAATTTGTGAACATTCTCTTATAGTGAAATCCCTTTTGTTTTGTAGAACCATTTTGAGTGATTTTGTGGGACAGGGGAACAGGGAGCTGGTTATCTGACAGCGATCACCCATAACTCTGTGGATCACCCATAACTCTGTGGATCACCCATAACTCTGTGGATCGCCCATAACTCTGTGGATCGCCCATAACTCTGTGGATCGCCCATAACTCTGTGGATCGCCCATAACTCTGTGGATCGCCCATAACTCTGTGGATCGCCCATAACTCTGTGGATCACCCATAACTCTGTGGATCACCCATAACTCTGTGGATCACTCCGGACACGTGTTTCTTATCTGAAGCAGGAGAGGGAGGAGCACCACACACTGCATGAAGCAGTCTTTAAAGCAGCCGCTTCAGCATCACCTGGTGTTCGTGTGTTTGCTCATGATCCTCAATCGTTATGTGTGAGCCTCCACTTGTTCTATAATGGCACTAAACTCAGCCGTGTAAAGTAGGGCTGGGTTTAATTAATCAATTTGAATCGATTTTCCTTTGAATACGCCGATATCGATTCAAAAAACACATCGATTCAAGGTTGTGTATTCGAACAGAACTCTACTATTGGCAGCATTGGTTCTTCTGAGAATGTCTTCCATATCCAAGTAAAAATGTTATCGGAAATAAATCAAACTGAATCGTGAATCGATTTAAGCCCTTGTGATGAGAATCGAATCGATACACAGCCCTAGTGTAAAGTGGACCCCCCATTCTTCAGAAAATATTTTAAGACTGAAAAAATCATGTAATGTGCAAACCTTAACTGGACTGAGAGAGACATTTCACTGAGGCAGGAGTCAGGAGAAGGTGTGAGGGGAGAAGATCTGTGTCAGCTCCATATGTAAAAGAAACAGATAAATAGTCTTACCTTCAGTTTGTCCTGTAGAGGTTTGATGTTTCTCCTCAGCTGCTCTCTCGGGTCTGAGGCTGCCTCCTCGATGGGACTGAACCTGTGGTCTTTGTGAGTCTTGGAGTCTCTACAGACCAGACAGATCAGCTCCTGATGGTCCAGACAGAAGAGCCGCAGCTTCTCAGAGTGAAGGCTGCACTCGGGCTCTGAAGCTCTCTGCTGTTTATACGCCTCCACAGCGTTCTTCAAGGCCAGGTTCAGAGGAGGGCCGTTTGTGTATCTCTTACATCTTCTCTTACAGAACGGACAGGTCTTTATGGGGCTCTGCTCCCACCAGGTCTGCAGACAGTCTCTGCAGAAGCTGTGACTGCAGGACAGAAGCACAGGATCTCTGAAGAGATCGTGGCAGATGGAACAGCTCAGGTCCTTCTCCAGATTAGACGTCATTCTGTTTCCGATATAAATCCACACAGAGGCCTCAAAATGTCAGTCACTCAGCAGGTTGTTTTCAGTTGATCCACCTGAAGAAAAGAAAATATACACACATGTTTGCAAAAGAAGAGAGTCCTCAACCCTAAAACAAAGCAGATACTGGAGAACCTTTGTCTAGAATGAAAAACTCCTCTAGGACTGAGGGCTTGTATAAACTATAATGTCGTCCTTGGATAATGTTAATCATTCACATCACCTCGACCCTTCGCCGAGCCCAAACGGTGATTGTCCAATCAGACATCCTAGCAACCGTTACTATGAAGCCAGGTCCGACATGCCGCAGGCCTCCAATGCAAAACAATGGGACGTCCCAGCACTGAGCAGAAGCAAAATGGTGAAGCGATCTGCCTATGGAGGAGGTAAATCAGACACTAGGTCCCACAGGAGTGTGTCAGGGGGAGTGGAGTTATTTCCCAAAGCAAAAACACAACCTGAGCACTGCCTACAGTGGATCAAACAATGTGGACGGCCTACGCCCAGCTAAATGTCTCCAAACACACAAGCAAACGTCTGCTCTAAGGTAAGGCTACGGCCTAGCTGCTAGGCTAACGCTGGAGCATGCTAACCTCTAGCTACTGACAGTCACATAACGTTACACAAACCGGAGCAGTAACTTTAACAGCGGTGGTGAACTTTTACAAGCCTACAGTCACGTGTTTTTGTCTCCCTTTATGAATAAAACGAGGTATTGCTCCACAAAAGGTCACTGACCCGCCCGGGGGCCGTCATGGCAAACTGTTACACTGGTCGTGTTTGACCATTTGTTTGTCGGGCGTAGCAACAGTAACTAAGGGGGGCGGGGCTGGGCAAAAGGTCAGTTGATGAAGAGGGAAATCCGGGGCCGTTTCTCAATACTCAAGAACGCAAGTACGTTCTCGTGTGCTCGGCAAGTACGTACAGCCGGGTGTTTATGACGTATCACTTTAGTCACTACGTCCGCCGAAACAATCACAGTCACGGCCTCGTCGACTAAAAGCTCGTCTGAACAGCAGCTGCTTTTTGAAAGAATCAACAGTCGCTATTCGTAGCGACAGAGGAAGGTCATTCCACATGTAACACTCACTCTAATATGCAAGAGATAGTGAACGTAATTTCATGGATAGTAGACGTTTATATAATAGGCCAGAACAGAAGTCTACGTTCGGCTCTAAAGAGGGAAATGGGACTAAGTTCGAACCACAACAGGACACATAATATGGTGCAGCAGAATGTGAGACGTGTATTGAATATTTACATATGTACAATATTTACAGGAAAGAAAATAAGAAGATGTCCCATGGACGATTGTCCACTGGTGTTCCCATTGGACCCAGTTCAGTTCATAGGTTGAGTGGTTATGTTTTAAATTGTCCACAAACAAAGTCTTAGAGTTCAGAGTTGGACTGAGCGTGTGTGGGCTGAGCAGGCTACCCCGCCTCCTACCGAACAGTAGTTCTGATGAAAGGGGGTCCTGGGCCTCAGCTCGCCATCGGTTAGGTCCATAGGCTGTATGGAGGAACTGTGGATCGGATGGATCGGGTCAGGGGGGACCTGGTCTGCATAAACAGGACCAACTTTCAGTGATGTTGTTTAAACATATAAATCCTCAAACAAAAGTAAGTCTAGTACATGTACATTTCAAAAAACAGACAATACTCATTAGAGTACTCGTAGTCATTCAATAAATACTGCACCATAATTAATAATGCAACTTGTGCACAATATTTTAAATATTCAAAGGCCAATCAACAGTTTCAATGCTAATGGCTATGAGCCAATAACTGGTTTGGAAGATCCATTTCACATAAGCAACACTAATGCGAACTTGCCACCAATATCCTACAATCAGTGCCAGTGAAGCATTAGATCAACACATCAAAATGAAACACCGTAGGACAAAATGATCAGAGGACAGACAACAGCAAATGTCCGGAGCCCCATTCAAAACAAAGGCTGGCGGCTAATAGCTAGCACTAGCATGCTAGTGTTAGCTACTAGCATGCTAGTATAAACAAATGCTCACCAGTCTCCTCTTAAAACAGACCAAAGACGGGCACCCGCGTACTGTCCCGCTAGGGGCGCCTACAAGCTGACAGGCACACCAGTCACTACAACAGCACGTTAAGTTGGAAAACGGCCATTTAAAGGGGTTATCGCGCACCTGTGTAGCCGCTCCATGTTGCCTCACCCACACGAACACGGAGACTGGCGTGTGTGGGGCGCGCCATGACAAAAGCGGAAGTTGCGTCGGACGCAGCGCCGGAAGTCTCGCGGCCCAAAGTAACGCGATATCACGCTTGGAGAATATATTTAGAATTGCAGTAAAAGATAGATGTAGAGAACCGATATTGAATATAAATACTACAGCTACTGCAGTTTATTCCGTGGTGCTTCTTTTCTTTTGAAAGAGTCCAACAGAACTGAGTTGGTGGTGCAGGCGTCTTAGACCTGCTATTCTTAGTCTTTCAGCTTTGTAACACTTTAAATAGGTTATCTTTTTGTTTTTGTTTTTTTGTATTTTATTTGTCTTTGTTTTTATGTCCTTTTCTATTGTTTCATTAAATGCCAGGGGTCTTAGAAATGACATTAAGCGTAAAGCTTTATTTTTATTTATTAAACAGCTAAAAGTTGACTTTGCTTTTTTACAAGAAACACATTCTGTTACAAAGGACTCAAACTTTTGGAAAACACAATGGGGCAATGACATTTGGTTTGCACATGGTTCAGAGCATTCTGCGGGGGTGTCTAGCTTCAAATTTAATTTTAGGGGAGACATTTTACACACTATATGTGACAAGTTGGGTCATTTTGTTTGTATGGTTTGCAACCTCAATGGTAAAATCTTCATATTGGTCAACGTTTATGGCTACAATGCCAGGGCAGATAATGATAATCTCCTTGAAACTTTAGATTTAAAACTAACCTCTTTATCACTAAAATATCCTGATGCACATGTGATAGTCGGAGGAGACTTTAATGTTGTTATGAATGAGGCTCAGGACAGATGGCCCCCTGGTAGACCCTCGCTGGCAAACTCTTCTTTGAAAATGTTAATAAGTAAATATGATCTCAAAGATGTGTGGAGGGACAAAAATCCAAATGACAGTGTATACACTTGGAGCAACAAAGATGCCTCCAGACAGTCCAGATTAGACTATTGGCTCATCTCAAAATCTCTGGATAATAGTGCCATTACAGTCACTATTCTGCCCACACCTTTGACAGATCATAAGGCAGTCTCTATTAAAATTAATCTTTGCCCAGATAATGAAATCTCCCAAAACTGCACTTACTGGAAATTAAATAGTTCATTGTTGTATCATACATCTGTCAACTTGGAATTAACCAGGCTTATTAAGAGTTATTGGGACAGAGCACAGAGAGAGAACATGTACGCAAAAAACTGGGAACTTTTGAAATACGAAATTGGGAAATATATTAGAAAATATGGTAGTGAATTAGCCAAGTCTAGGCGTAAAGAAGAAGAAAATGTTGTTTCTGAGATTTCCCTCCTGTCTCTTTCCTTGCCTGAACTAATGTCTGTAGATGATCGGACAAACGCGATGGAACTTCAAAATAAGCTTAATGATATCTACAAGCGTAAAGCTGAGGGTGCTTACATTAGGTCTAGACAAAAATGGCTGGAAGAAGGAGAACAAATGACGTCATACTTTTTTAAATTGGAAAGATCACGGGCCAAATACAATTGTTTACTTGAGCTCAACATTAATGGAGCCGTTACCAACAATAAGAGAGAAATATCTGATTTCTGTTACAGCTATTTTTCCTCTCTATACAAATCTAAATTTAATCATAATGCTATGTTGTCCTTTTTCAGTTATATTGATTCTATCAAAACAATTGGTCAGATTGATATTCTGTTGTGTGATTCTCCAATCACCCAGCAGGAGGTGCAAGAGGCAATATCACAGCTAAAAAATAACAGATCACCAGGGAACGATGGTATTACTGCTGAATTCTATAAGGAATTCTCTCAACCGTTAGAGCCATTTTTGTTCAGGGTTTTTACAGAAAGCATTGCAAATGGAGAACTCCCTGCTACCATGTCACAGGGGCTCATTAACCTCATACCAAAGCCAAAAAAAGATCCACTTTCTATTGATAATTGGAGGCCTATAACGCTCCTCAACAATGACTATAAACTGTTGGCCTTAATTTTCGCAAAGCGATTTAAAAGGGTCTTGGACACTATAATTGACGAGAACCAATCAGGTTTTATGAGTAAAAGGCATATTTTCAATAATATAAGACTCGTGTTGGATCTTATAGATTATTCACATCTCATTGAAGAAGACAGTTTCATTCTGTTTCTTGATTTTCAAAAGGCCTTCGATACAGTAGAGCATCCATTTCTTTTTTACTGTCTCGAACAATTCGGTTTTGGCGACTATTTTTGTAATGCTATCAAAACTCTTTATACAAATGGTAACGGCTCGATTAAGCTGAGCGATGGTGCCACTCAAAGATTCTACCAGGAGAGAGGTATAAGGCAGGGGTGTCCCGTTTCAGTTTACCTTTTCTTGGTAGTGGCTCAGGTCTTTTGTCTGTATATGAAATCATGTGATTTGGAGGGTATCTCTATTGCTGGTCAAAATATATTAATTAGCCAGTTAGCAGATGATACTGCACTGTTCCTCAAAAATGCTTTACAAGTGAAACCTGCTATTCATGCCATTTCAGTTTTTTCCAAAGCATCCGGTTTATTCCTAAACCTTGGCAAATGCGAACTGTTTGCTCTAAAGTATAGTGATATAACTTCCATTGATGATATCGCTGTTAAGAGTAGTGTAAATTACTTGGGTATTACCATTACGAAGGATCAGCAGGAGAGATGCTCTCAGAATCTTGACCCCAGAATAAAAAAGGCAGAGAACAGATTCAACCAGTGGTTACAGAGGGACCTGTCATTGAGAGGACGTGTCCTACTGTCCAAGGCAGAGGGAATCTCTAGGCTTATTTATGCTGCCTCGTCTCTGGCTCTGGACAGTCTCACAATAAAAAGAATTGACCAAATGTTATTCAATTTTTTATGGAGGAAAAAAACTCATTATATTAGAAAATCTGTGGTAATGAACACCTGTAAGAATGGAGGACTTGACTTTTTGGACTTCTTCTCCTTAAACAATGTATTTAAGATTAATTGGTTAAAGTATTTCCTTAAAAACGACTCTACATTATGGAATTTCATCCCCAAATTTGTATTCAACCAAATAGGTGGTCTCCCTTATTTGCTAGTATGTAATTATCAGATAAATAAGATACCCATAAAACTGTCAGATTTTCATAAACAAGTTTTGCTTGCATGGAAAATGATTTACAAGCACAACTTCTCACCTCAACGATATTATATTTGGAACAATGGTGGTCTGTTGCATAAAAGAAGGAGCATGTTTCTAACAAATTGGGTGGACAGAAATATACATTTAGTTATTCAGTTGTTTAAAACAGATGGTCATCCAATGAGCTATGATGAGTTTGTACATACATATAATTTTGCTGTTTCCCCTCGAGAGTTTTATCAAGTTATGAACGCCATTCCAGCTGGTTTTGTAAATTTGTGTGGGAATGATTTTCAGTTGTCAGGTGCGTCTGTGTCTGTTATCAAACCACAAGAAACATTATGTGGCAAAGTCTGTTTCGGGCCACGCAGAAACAATAATCGAGCAATTCGTCACTTATTCCAGAGGGAGATCGCAACAAAACCTTACGTGACCAATTATTGGGCTCAATTCAAAAATGATATAGCTTGGGAAAAGGTCTGGCTCTTGTCTCATAAATACTTACTTAGAAATAAAGTCAAAGAGATTTCGTTTAAAATCTTACATAAAATTTACCCTGTAAAGCACTTTATGACAAAGTTCAAAAAAGACATTGATACGTCCTGCTCCTTCTGCTCTGCGCTGCCTGAAACAGTCCCCCACCTCTTTTGGCACTGTCACTACGCTAAAACCTTCTGGAAAGATGTATCAAAATTCATACACAACAAACTACATCTAAACCTAAATTTATTGTACGAGCATATTATCTTTGGATGCCTTAATAGAATACAAGATAAAGACAAAGAGTTTTTTGTAAATCTTCTACTATTATTAGCAAAATTTCATATTCATAAATCCAAATTTTCTGGCAGTAAGCCGATGTTCACAGTGTTTCATAAGAATCTGACAACATACTTGCATTCCCTGGCCCCGATAGAACATTTTAAGGCGATCAAAACTAAAAATGTCTGCGATAAGTTTAACATTGAGTAAATAGTATAAATGTGATAAGCAATCATCAGGTTTTTTAAATAGATTGGGAATCTCTCTGGCCCCAAAGGGAACCTAGTGTGTGTGTGAGCGTGTATGTGTGTGTAAAACAAGTCATATGTTCATTGTTGGTAAACCAAATGCCCCTTGACTCTAGTTTGAGATGTGAAGATTGGAAAATGCACTTATATAAAATGTAACAAAATGCTGTATAACTGTTATGTTGTCTCTCGTTTTGTTATTTGTTTTTGTATTGTGTTTTGTCGTGTGTACCCCTGGCTATATTTTTTGCAAATAAAAAAAAAAAAAAAAAAAAAAAAAAAAAAAACGATAAAACTACTCTGGGTTACACACAGTGTAGGAGCAACGGCTTCAAAGGTCAAGTCTCCTCTGGTTTTAAAGTGGGTCCTTGGGACAGTGCGGAGGTTCTGGCCCGAGGACCTAAGGGAGCGACCGGAGGAGTTGGGGCAAAGCAGCTCAGACACGCATTTGGGAGCCGGACCATGTTAGCCTGGCATAAAGCCAGACTGACTTTATATGTATTTATAAATACATATAAAGTCAGATTATCGGGCAGGATCACTAAACTGCCCGAGAAGCAAACTTAAGGGAAGAGTGCGTAAAGCGAGGCTGGAAAGTAAGGTGACATACGCCGAGGCTGAGCCGCCACACACACAGAACACATTACACTGGAGAGGATCAAAAGTCCTTTTTGGCCGTTATGGTCAGTAATTGTACGGCTCGTCTCCAGGGAAAATCTGACCAAACTAAAGGGATTCTCGACGCAGCTACGACGTTTTTGCATGTTGATGGCATTTCCGGGGAGGATTTGGACAAAACGCTCAGGGAGGGGTTTGAACGTTCAAGAAATCCAAGAAGAAGAAGAAGAGCCTTTCTAACCCCGTTAATCACGTGGTTCATGACGTTGTGCCGTCTTCATCACTGTCCGAGGGTGGAGAGGTGGACTCCACAGACGCAGGGATTGTTTTATGAAAAACACCACGTAAACCTTTCTTATCATCATAGACCTTTTCTTCCTTAAAGTTTTTATTTCCCCAAATCAGAATCATTTCAGGACCACGTGCCGTTCTAACTCGCCACCGCACTGAGCACCGGCGTGTGTGAAGTGTGACGTCACACTCAATAATTATCTTCCTCTGAGTCCAAACCGTTGACAGTTCCACTGATGAACACAACTTGATCTGAAGGCCAAAAACTGTTTTACACCTAATTCGAACAAAATAGCTCACCATATCTTCAGGTCAAATTATATATATATATATATAAATTAGCTTTCATTGTGTATGGATAAAATAATTTGAAAATTAATGCCAGAAAAGCATTACTAAAGAAAGTCCAGAGTAAATATAATATTTCTTAGCGCTCAGATGTTTAAAAAGAGCCTTGTAGTAGGTTTGCCTTTGGCTCGCTCACACAATCAATACATGTGCCCAGCAATGCAATAAAAAACATAAGACATTAAAGTCCAAAGCTCCGTTGGAGCCGCCACGTTGAACCTCCTGGGCTTGGGAAGCTCTCCATCTGGATTTGTATTATGTGCCCACAGGAGGTCCTAGCTGTTACTGTGAGACGTATTGTTTGGAAAGTAAAATGTCCTTAAATGAGCCATATCTTTGCCGTCCCTGATTTACAGTCATGAGGTTTTCCTGAGCCTACACCTGTACCTGCCCCCCCCCCCCCCCTCGCTGCTGTGATCTGCTTTCACTTCCTCTGTCATGTTCACCAAAGCTTCAGACTCACCTCAGTCCAGTCGCTGAAGCTGGACCTGGACTTCAGAGGCTGAACTGGAACTGTAGACGGTCTTTCTGTGACTCCTGTTTCTCTGAGCTGAACTTCCTGCTTCAACAGGCTGCTCTCGTTTTCCTGCAAATGCCTCAGCCGGGTTGCCAGATCCTCAAAACAAAATTACCATAGAGACAGGCCAAAAGATCAATCAAGGAAAAACACAATGACAAAAACTCACCTGAATAATGATAATGCCACCACAGACACACACGGGACTAAACTAAACCCAGACCGACTCTAAACCACTGTCGGATCCAGGACTAAACCAGAAGCCGGGCCTCTGTAATGTGATACGAGCCACTGTCATTATCCCACACAATTAAAACCTCAAACACTAACATTTTATTGTGAAACAGAGTTGGCATTAAAGGTGCAGTGAGCAAAAAAAGTTGATATTAACCCCCGCCTGAACCAGTTTGGCTTTACCCAAATCTAAAAGCTTAAAAAAAAAAAAACAAGGATGAAAATGCGACAAATAAGTGGCGAAAACATGATTTGACCTTTCAGTGACCTAGCGGACGGTTAGCGTAGCGCCTGCAGGACGCTCCAGGATCAGGAGTTTTTCAGGTTTTCGCTGCCGATTGAACCGTCTCCATGGTTACATACACATTCCAAAAACCTACCAGAAACCCTAAAAAACCTGACATAAAATGGATCCTGAAGCATCACTGGAGCCACCGGGATGGAGAGTGAAGGCGCTAAGCTAACAACCCATAAAGGTCAAATACGCACTAAAATGTTTTTTTATTTATTTTACATAAAAACTTGATACTCCAGACTCCCCCCGACAAAAACACAACAGCTCCATAACCAGCTGCTACTGATGGGTTTCAGGCGACATCAGCGTTCTAAAGGCCTATAATAAACACTTGTGTTGTTCTACAGAGAGATCGTGGAGCCAGTCAAAGATATTAATGATCATTTTTGTAATTCATACCTTTTCAAATGTCACTCTCTCTCTCCTGACTTTACAATCTTACAGACTTTAACTTTAACACTTCTGTTTTCACTCCCTGTGCCCAGGATTAAAGGTGAGCAATATATAAACAAACAAACAACGAAAAAAAAACAAAGCCTTAAATTACACATACGCACCAATGTGGCCTTCACCCTGATACAGGGAGGGGCCACGAGGGCCGTCCCTTTAAATCGAAACATCATTACAATATTACTACAAAACAATGGATTTCATACGATATTTCAGTAAAAAAAAAAGACAAAAATCTAATTCATATTGAGTTCACCAAAGACGTTAAGGAAGCAAATGTAAAATAGTCACCAAAACGAAAAAGCTCCACCAGGAACATAATCACATACATGGATGACCCGAGCTCATACGCCATAAAAATAAAAATAAAAACAAGAGACTCGTCACAAAAACAGGGTCAAGTCTTATCCCTCACTGGTCACTAAGTTCCACGCTGGAGGAGTTGGAGTCGGTCACCTCTGAGGTTTAGGCGTTATATATTTATTTCCTGAAAACACCACCGTTCCAAACCTGTACTAGTGCCCACACAGCACTTCTCCCAAAGTACAACAACATTTACTTTGGTCACAAAATATCGATTCTTCTTTGTCAATATCACCCTCTCTCACCCAGGAAGAGTTTTGCTGCAAATACTCAGCAGTCCCTCCAGGATTTCATAAAAGGCCTGATTTCAGGGGCAATTTCTCAAAAAATTGCAATGAAAAAAAAAAATCAAAATAAAACTTTTTTTTGCATTTTACATCAGTTTAAACCAAAGAGACTACGGGGAATAAGAAAAGACTTAATAGTTATATTATCTAATAAACAGAGCCATGTGCTCCACTCAGCTGTGGACAGTGGGAGGAGCAAAGGCACCTTTCTGTCTTATTTCAGGCAAGTTTATTTGTAGAGCACAATTCAAAGCTTCACAGTTGCATAAAGTTACAAGAAAACAGATCAAATCAATCATTAAAACATCAACATAAAGTTAATCAATGACAGTAAAAGGCCAGAGTGCAGATAAAATACTTTCAGTTTTCATCTGCTCGGGTAAAAAGAGCTGTTTTCAGCCTGGATTTGAACATTGTCAGAGTTGAGGCCTGTCTCACATCCTCATGAAGACTGTTCCAGATTTTAGCTTTAGCCTCAGCGTGTTTAGTCCTGACTCTGGGAACCACCAGGAGACCCCTCCCTGAAGTTCTCAGGGCCCGAGATGGTTCATACGGCTCTAACATGTCAGAGATGGACTTTGGTGCTAAACCATGAAACGACTTGTACACGAGCAGAGCCGTTTTAAATTCTATTCTCTGAGTGACAGGAAGCCAGTGCAGGGACCGGAGCACTGGACTAATATGGTGGTATTTCCTGGTTCTGGATGTTCTGCAGCTCTAACAGCTGGTTTAGAAAGGCCAGTGAGCAGCCGTTACAGTCGTCTAACCTGCTGGAGACAAACGCATGGATGAGTGTCTCCAAGTCTGGTTTTGACACTATTCCTCTGATCTTAATGTTTTTCAGATGGTAAAAAGCTGATGATGTTATTGCTTTGATGTGGCTGTTTAGGTTCAGGTCTGAGTCCATGATTACTCCTAGATTTCTAACCTGATGTTTTGGTTTTAGAGAGAGAGACTCAAGGTGACTGAGAACACTTTGTGTCTGTGGGACAAAAACAAGGATCTCAGTTTGGTCTGAGCTTAGTTGGAGAAAGTTGTTTTTCCTCCACAAACTGATCTGGCAGATATAAAGTCAAAATCGCCACATAAAGAGTCAGGAGCAGAGAGATGAAGCTCAGGCTGTGAGTCTGACCCGGGCGAGTGAGAGGAGGCGGAGCAGAAGCCCTCGCCATCGCTTCAGTCTGAACGACTTAAACCCGGAGGCGACGGGAACTTCCTACGCCCAAATATGGCAAGTAAAATGGATTTAACTGATCAGAAACTCACTGTAGCTGTGCGGAGTCATCTCAAGTCTAAAAGCTTCATGAAAAAAGCATCAAAATTAGACAAAAACAAGGATGAAAGAATAAAAAAAGTGACAAAAACGCAATGAACAATATCTGTGTAGATGGTTCTGCAGGTCTTGGCTTTAGTCAGTTTGTTCTGGGGGGGTGCGGGGTAAAATCTTCAGAGGGATTTTGTCTTTTGTGCGTAAACATGGAATCATTCCCCCAGTGAAAGAGTCTGTGACTGTGTGCAGGTCTGTGTTTGTGTCGGGGTCAGTGAAGGTCAATGTGTTTGTGTTAAAGTCCAGCTTCACTCCAACTCTCTGCAGGTTCTTCACAGAGAGACGTTCACCTGGGCCTCGGCTTGAAGTTGCTTTGTAGATATTATTAGAAAACATTATGACCCAAACTCCACTCACAATAGTCTCCCCTCTCTGAACTCTACTCATCACACCCACTATCCAGTCCTTATTCTCCCCGACCTCCACCTCCCAGCTGTGAGTCCCTGAGGAAAAAACAAAAGATCCAAGTACAGAGCCATCACTAAATCTCCCTGGGTGCTCTGGGACCTTCTGTCTCCGTCCTTTTCTCACTGAGGTCAGATCTTCAGACAGAATGAGTTCAGGGTCTGCAGAGTTTGGATCCAGAACCACAGGGAAGAACTGCACCAGTTTCTTCATGTTCATCCAGATGTTGAAGCCCAGGTTTCCCAGATGTTTGGCCTGGTCTATCAGATCTAATCGTTTTATCTCTGGCTTCTCCACCAGGGGGCAGCGCTGCAGCCTCTCCTCTGCAGTCTTGTACTGGAGCATGAAGGAGGCGTCTGCTGCTCTCAGCTGCTCCTCTGTCTCTGAGATGGTCTTGGACAGAGCCTCCATGTCTTTGGTCAGGGCGGCCATCTTGTCCTTCATGTTCTGGATCTTCTGCTCCTCTTCCTCCCTCAGAGCCTTCATCCTGGACTCTTCCTCGTCCCTCAGAAACTGGTGCAGTTTCTCAAACTCCGCTCTGATCTGTGTCTGTGTTTGTTTGGTCTGGAGCGAGATATGAGCCGCTGCTTCATCAAACTGTGCTCTGCTCTCATCCAGGACCTGAGGAGAAACATCAGAGTTATTGAGAGTCAGAGCCACATCTGTAGAGTCCTGCCGAGCACACGCTACACCAGGGGTTCTTAAACTTTTAATTAAAAGGTCAGAAAATAAAAGGCACAGACGTCAACAGTCTAAATAATTTATTCTGTGCTCATTGCACTAAACATGTATACACACTTAAATAGTAAAAATGTAAAATACATTTATAAATAGAATTAAAGCCGCGAGCGGCATTGAGAGGCCCTCGCGGGCCGCGTTGGCCGGTTGACGCCGGTTCCCGCACGCCGCCCCAGTAACTGGGAGGCGCTACCGCGCCCTACCTGGTTGTAATGTCGCTGCCCAAAGGCAAGAAATGGCGCCTTCGGCGCTGATTACTCTATTTTTCCCAAAATGGCCGACCTCCTGTTGGTCGCCTAGCAACCGCGTAATGTGTTTTTTTGTTTGGCTTCACATGACCAATCACTGTGTAGAATTTTTTTCGTCTACGACGAAGTAACATTTTCGTGTATTTCGGTGTTTTGGGCGGTCCTGCCATAGGGCGCAATGTTAACGTGTTTTTTCCAGGGGGCGCTGACGTGCCATTTTTTTGAATTTTTACATTTTGGAGATGTGAAGTTTTTTTTTTTTCACCTAATTGAATTTTGGGCAAAAATTCAGGACTTTTCGTTGGTGGGAAGTTGCCGAAACTGGCTTTTAGGGGGAGAGGAAAAATAATTTTTCATACGAGCAGAAGCAAATGTGCCGCTATCGCGGCGCACGCCCACATCACCGGACAGGGCGTGGTGCTGGGAGCCCCCGGATTACTGTCTGATGCATGGGGAGCGCTCTGTGCACTGCCTGTACAATAACAACAGGCCCGAGACCTGCCAGGTCCGCTCGGGCCCAACGAGACCTGCCAGGTCCGCTCGGGCCCAATGAGACCTGCCAGGTCCGCTCGGGCCCAACGACACCTGCCAGGTCCGCTCGGGCCTAATGATTCAATGATCAGAATGGATTCAACATGTGCAAAAATGCATATTACCGACTGTATTAAAATATATATAAGAGTAAAGGGCAGTCCTATGACGGGACACTCAACAGTTCCACTTGGAGACATGACACTAAGCTTCTAAAACAGCCCGATCTAAACGCATCACTCAGAGAGCTGCCATTGGAGCTCTTTAGAACAATCATGGATGAACATTCACTATGATAAAGTTGTTTTTTCAAAAACATTTTCCCGTTTAGATTCACTGCTTTTCTTACCATTTCAAATTTTAAAAGCTCCCAATTTTTCCCAAAGAAAACCTCATTCCAGTAAAGTTGGAGTCTGCCCTGTTCTTGTTTTACATCACTGTGTTTCACAAGAGAGCCATTTATTTTCCAGTGTCTTCAACACCAGAAAAAAAAGTATATTAATTTACAGCTCTATCATCAGCTAAAGGATGTTGAAAGAATATAATTTATAACACTTCATAGAGAAGCTAAATCATCGTCTGGACTGGGTTTGGTAAAGCTGAGGACGTGTCGCTTCAAGTCACAGAAGCTTCTTCTTCGCTCCTTTGGTCAGAAAAAGACACTTTTACCCAAACTGGAGGGGTCTAAAGGAAGGAACCAAGACTGTTTGGCAGTTTTGGTTTCCTGGATCTTTAAAAAATAAATTTGTGAACATTCTCTTATAGTGAAATCCCTTTTGTTTTGTAGAACCATTTTGAGTGATTTTGTGGGACAGGGGAACAGGGAGCTGGTTATCTGACAGCGATCACCCATAACTCTGTGGATCACCCATAACTCTGTGGATCACCCATAACTCTGTGGATCACCCATAACTCTGTGGATCACCCATAACTCTGTGGATCACCCATAACTCTGTGGATCACCCATAACTCTGTGGATCACCCATAACTCTGTGGATCACCCATAACTCTGTGGATCACCCATAACTCTGTGGATCACTCCGGACACGTGTTTATCTGAAGCAGGAGCGAGAGGAGCACCACACACTGCATGAAGCAGTCTTTAAAGCAGCCGCTTCAGCATCACCTGGTGTTCGTGTGTTTGCTCATGATCCTCAATCGTTATGTGTGAGCCTCCACTTGTTCTATAATGGCACTAAACTCAGCCGTGTAAAGTAGGGCTGGGTTTAATTAATCAATTTGAATCGATTTTCCTTTGATATCGATTCAAAAAACACTTAAATCGATTCAAGGTTGTGTATTCGAACAGAACTCTACTATTGGCAGCATTGGTTCTTCTGAGAATGTCTTCCATATCCAAGTAAAAATTTAATCGGAAATAAATCAAACTGAATCGTGAATCGATTTAAGCCCTTGTGATGAGAATCGAATCGATACACAGCCCTAGTGTAAAGTGGACCCCCCATTCTTCAGAAAACAGACTGAAAAAATCATGTAATGTGCAAACCTTAACTGGACTGAGAGACATTTCACTGGGGCAGGAGAAGGTGTGAGGGGAGAAGATCTGTGTCAGCTCCATATGTAAAAGAAACAGATAAATAGTCTTACCTTCAGTTTGTCCTGTAGAGGTTTGATGTTTCTCCTCAGCTGCTCTCTCGGGTCTGAGGCTGCCTCCTCGATGGGACTGAACCTGTGGTCTTTGTGAGTCTCGGAGTCTCTACAGACCAGACAGATCAGCTCCTGATGGTCCAGACAGAAGAGCCGCAGCTTCTCAGAGTGAAGGCTGCACTCGGGCTCTGAAGCTCTCTGCTGTTTATACGCCTCCACAGCGTTCTTCAAGGCCAGGTTCAGAGGAGGGCCGTTTGTGTATCTCTTACATCTTCTCTTACAGAACGGACAGGTCTTTATGGGGCTCTGCTCCCACCAGGTCTGCAGACAGTCTCTGCAGAAGCTGTGACTACAGGACAGAAGCACGGGATCTCTGAAGAGATCGTGGCAGATGGAACAGCTCAGGTCCTTCTCCAGATTAAACGTCATTGTGTTTGATATAAATCCACACAGAGGCCTCAAAATGTCAGTCACTCAGCAGGTTGGTTTTCAGTTGATCCACCTGAAGAAAAGAAAATATACACACATGTTTGCAAAAGAAGAGAGTCCTCAACCCTAAAACAAAGCAGATACTTGAGAACCTTTGTCTAGAATGAAAAACTCCTCTAGGACTGAGGGCTTGTATAAACTATAATGTCGTCCTTGGATAATGTTAATCATTCACATCACCTCGACCTTTCGCCGAGCCCAAACGGTGATTGTCCAATCAGACATCCTAGCAACCGTTACTATGAAGCCAGGTCCGACATGCCGTAGGCCTCCAATGCAAAACAATGGGACGTCCAAGCACTGAGCAGAAGCAAAATGGTGAAGCGATCTGCCTATGGAGTAGGGCTGAACGATTAATTGCATTTGCAATTTTATCGCGATGTTACACAACGCGATTTCGTAATCGCAGGGCACGCGATTTGGGAAGTAAATAGAGCAACGAGATATGGCAGCAAAGTCCGCTCCGCCGCGTGCTTTTGTTTACGTCTCAGTCTAGTTAAGGTGCGCGGTAGATTGTGGATGTACAGTGAAAATATCAGCGTTTATCATGCAGCCACCGCGAAGGAATATTGCTTTTCTCCGTTAGCATTGCGTTAGCCACAGCGCTAATCACGCCATTCCGTCGCCGCTACTACACGCTCTGATGACAGAAACTCCCTCACCTCCGGATTCTACGCCTCTGCCTCCACAGACATATATAGGTGAGTCTGTGCTGATTGTAAAAAGTAAAGAGTCGTTTGTGGCTCAGTTTAGGAGGCTTATGTTTGGGAATGTTGTGGATAAAGAACTTATCTCAAAAGCATAATGACGTTTCATGACCATTAAGTATCCGCGGAGGCGATGTGCCATGTGCCTTTATTTACCTTTGCGTCTACCGCATATCCGCTCCGTAGGTCGTACAGACGCAAGATATAAACACTAAACTGCAGTATGAAAAGGGTTGGTAACTAGGATCCGAGGCAGGAGTCCGTGTCATGTCTTATTTTGCTGAGGAAATGTGCTGTTTAAGCTGAAATGTCACTAAATGGCTGCGAGTCAAAGAGACGTGTCTGTGTCTGGCACCTCATGTCCCGTCTCCTTGTGTCAGTGTTCTTTTCTTTCTTCATATTGTCCAAAGTTACATCCCAAAACCAAAATGCTGCTCTTAATTCCACTGTGATTTGGCGTGTGCTCCATCTGGCCTCTCCGTGTCCTTCAATAACGCGCATCTGAAGCAACTCAGACAGGGATTTGATTGGCCGAAATAATAAAGTACTATTTAATAAATTAAATAGCTTATTTTGTATTAATTGGGAGTTTGATTTCCTAAAACTTTTCCAACTAGTTAAAGCAGACGTTTGTTCTTACTTTCCTGCACTTTAGTATGGGTGATGTTACTGACTGGATCAGTGAGTTATTTTTTTTTTAATATCTATATAATTTAGCATTTATTTATAGACTGTACTGTTAAGTTCAGACAGTTTAAGAAGTGCAGTCCACACACATTTTGAATAGGTCAAGCAACAATTTTGTTGCAATTTTCACTTCAAATATTGTTTATTATGAAACAGGCTGATTTATTGCTTGTGTTAGGTGAAAAATACATGAGAAGAGGACCTTGCAACAATAATCGCATATTTAATCGCAATCGCAATATTGAAGAAAAAAAATCGCAATTAGATTATTTCTCAAAATCGTTCAGCCCTACTATGGAGGAGGTAAATCAGACACTAGGTCCCACAGGAGTGTGTCAGGGGGAGTGGAGTTATTTCCCAAAGCAAAAACACAACCTGAGCACTGCCTACAGTGGATCAAACAATGTGGACGGCCTACGCCCAGCTAAATGTCTCCAAACACACAAGCAAACGTCTGCTCTAAGGTAAGGCTACGGCCTAGCTGCTAGGCTAACGCTGGAGCATGCTAACCTCTAGCTACTGACAGTCACATAACGTTACACAAACCGGAGCAGTAACTTTAACAGCGGTGGTGAACTTTTACAAGCCTACAGTCACGTGTTTTTGTCTCCCTTTATGAATAAAACGAGGTATTGCTCCACAAAAGGTCACTGACCCGCCCGGGGGCCGTCATGGCAAACTGTTACACTGGTCGTGTTTGACCATTTGTTTGTCGGGCGTAGCAACAGTAACTAAGGGGGGCGGGGCTGGGCAAAAGGTCAGTTGATGAAGAGGGAAATCCGGGGCCGTTTCTCAATACTCAAGAACGCAAGTACGTTCTCGTGTGCTCGGCAAGTACGTACAGCCGGGTGTTTATGACGTATCACTTTAGTTACTACGTCCGCCGAAACAATCACAGTCACGGCCTCGTCGACTAAAAGCTCGTCTGAACAGCAGCTGCTTTTTGAAAGAATCAACAGTCGCTATTCGTAGCGACAGAGGAAGGTCATTCCACATGTAACACTCACTCTAATATGTAAGAGATAGTGAATGTAATTGATAGTAGACGTTTATATAATAGGCCAGAACAGAAGTCTACGTTCGGCTCTAAAGAGGGAAATGGGACTAAGTTCGAACCACAACAGGACACAGAATATGGTGCAGCAGAATGTGAGACGTGTATTGAATATTTACATATGTACAATATTTACAGGAAAGAAAATAAGAAGATGTCCCATGGACGATTGTCCACTGGTGTTCCCATTGGACCCAGTTCAGTTCATAGGTTGAGTGGTTATGTTTTAAATTGTCCACAAACAATGTCTTAGAGTTCAGAGTTGGACTGAGCGTGTGTGGGCTGAGCAGGCTACCCCGCCTCCTACCGAACAGTAGTTCTGATGAAAGGGGGTCCTGGGCTTCAGCTCGCCATCAGTTAGGTCCATAGGCTGTATGGAGGAACTGTGGATCGGATGGATCGGGTCAGGGGGGACCTGGTCTGCATAAACAGGACCAACTTTCAGTGATGTTGTTTAAACATATAAATCCTCAAACAAAAGTAAGTCTAGTACATGTACATTTCAAAAACAGACAATACTCATTAGAGTACTCGTAGTCATTCAATAAATACTGCACCATAATTAATAATGCAACTTGTGCACAATATTTTAAATATTCAAAGGCCAATCAACAGTTTCAATGCTAATGGCTATGAGCCAATAACTGGTTTGGAAGATCCATTTCACATAAGCAACACTAATGCGAACTTGCCACCAATATCCTACAATCAGTGCCAGTGAAGCATTAGATCAACACATCAAAATGAAACACCGTAGGACAAAATGATCAGAGGACAGACAACAGCAAATGTCCGGAGCCCCATTCAAAACAAAGGCTGGCGGCTAATAGCTAGCACTAGCATGCTAGTGTTAGCTACTAGCATGCTAGTATAACCAAATGCTCACCAGTCTCCTCTTAAAACAGACCAAAGACGGGCACCCGCGTACTGTCCCGCTAGGAGCGCCTACAAGCTGACAGGCACACCAGTCACTACAACAACACGTTAAGTTGGAAAACGGCCATTTAAAGGGGTTATCGCGCACCTGTGTAGCCGCTCCATGTTGCCTCACCCACACGAACACGGAGACTGGCGTGTGTGGGGCGCGCCATGACAAAAGCGGAAGTTGCGTCGGACGCAGCGCCGGAAGTCTCGCGAAAGCGGCCCAAAGTAACGCGATATCACGCTTGGAGAATATATTTAGAATTGCAGTAAAAGATAATAATAATAATAATATCTTTAATTTGTAATGCACTTTACATGAAAATCTCAAAGTGCTACAACACAAGTGGAAAATAACAACAATAAAAGCACATAAACATTTAAAAAGGGAACAGAAAAGTCTTTAGTCCTTTTCTAAAAGTCTCCAGGGACTGTGGGGCCCTCAGGTGCAGTGGTAGGGCGTTCCACAGTTTAGGAGCAGCTGCCTGGAACGCTCTGTCACCCATTGTCCGGAGTTTAGTTCTGGGGATGCAGAGGAGGTTGGTCTCTGTGGACCGAAGTGCTCTGGTTATAGGTGGAGGAGTGAGGAGTTCAGTGAGATAGTCCGGGGCGTTTCCATGGATGCATTGATAAGTGAGCAGGAAGATTTTGTATTTGATACGTTGACCGATCGGAAGCCAGTGGAGATCGCGAAGAACTGGGGTGATGTGCTGGTGCTTAGGCGTCCTCGTCAGGATCCTGGCCGCGGCGTTCTGGATATGCTGAAGCTTTTGAAGGCTTTTTGCCGGGATCCCAACGAGGAGGGCATTGCAGTAGTCCAGCCTGGAGGAGACAAAGGCCTGAACCAGTGTTTCAGCGTCAGAGGGGGAGAGACTGGGGCGGAGTTTGGAGATGTAGGGAACCGATAAAACTACTCTGGGTTACACACAGTTTAGGAGCAACGGCATCAAAGGTCAAGTCTCCTCTGGTTTTAAAGTGGGTCCTTGGGACAGTGCGGAGGTTCTGGCCCGAGGACCTAAGGGAGCGACCGGAGGAGTTGGGGCAAAGCAGCTCAGACACGCATTTGGGAGCCGGACCATGTTAGCCTGGCATAAAGCCAGACTGACTTTATATGTATTTATAAATACATATAAAGTGGAGGATGGATGGATGGATGGATGGATCGATGGATGGATGGATATAAAGACAGATTATCGGGCAGGATCGCTAAACTGTCCGAGAAGGAAACTTAAGGGAAGAGTGCGTAAAGCGAGGCTGGAAAGTAAGGTGACATACGCCGAGGCTGAGCCGCCACACATCTCAAGAAAGGAAAATGTACAAAAATAGGCATAACAGCCATAATTACAAAAACGAGGTGTTGAGGCTCAACAACATCTACTGCCGGATTCGGCTTTAACAATGCAGTAAATAGATCGGACGTTAAGCGGATAGAGGCGAAGATAAAATGTAAACAAGCGTGGTCAGCACAGCTAAGTTAGCGTTATTTTAGCGGCGGAGCTAAAGGGACAGTCGTGGCATCATAATCACATAACCGCAACAAAAGTGAGAGTAATATGGTGACTCACCGATGAGTAGCAGGGATAGTCAGGCAACCGGTAGGTCCTGACTTTTTGATTCATGAGAATCTACGGGGGTTTTATATGAAAAAGCGTCAGTACACAATACAACGTTTTCTGCAAGACATACGGAATATACAGCGCGGATTACTCACCGGAGAGAATATTGGGACGGAATAGACACGCTGAATGAGTCGGCTCAGTCGTGGTCTATTATTTCAAAGTAGTTCGGGTTTTCAGAGTGAAAAACGCTATCCTGGCCACGCCACAGCAGCAGCAGCTATTTGGGAAATAGCGGGAGTGGAGCAGGAGGAAGTGACGAGGGGGAGAGGGCGCTTTAAAGGAAATCAGTCCGCCAAAATAAAAGGCACAGGATGTGGGCGGCTACTTTACGTGGGTTACACACAGAACACATTACACTGAAGAGGATCAAAAGTCCTTTTTGGCCGTTATGGTCAGTAATTGTACGGCTCGTCTCCAGGGAAAATCTGACCAAACTAAAGGGATTCTCGACGCAGCTACGACGTTTTTGCATGTTGATGGCATTTCCGGGGAGGATTTCGACAAAACGCTCAGGGAGGGGTTTGAACGTTCAAGAAATCCAAGAAGAAGAAGAAGAGCCTTTCTAACCCCGTTAATCACGTGGTTCATGACGTTGTGCCGTCTTCATCACTGTCCGAGGGTGGAGAGGTGGACTCCACAGACGCAGGGATTGTTTTATGAAAAACACCACGTAAACCTTTCTTATCATCATAGACCTTTTCTTCCTTAAAGTTTTTATTTCCCCAAATCAGAATCATTTCAGGACCACGTGCCGTTCTAACTCGCCACCGCACTGAGCACCGGCGTGTGTGAAGTGTGACGTCACACTCAATAATTATCTTCCTCTGAGTCCAAACCGTTGACAGTTCCACTGAGGAACACAACTTGATATGAAGGCCAAAAACTGTTTTACACCTAATTCGAACAAAATAGCTCACCATATCTCCAGGTCAAATTATATATATATATAAATTAGCTTTCATTGTGTATGGATAAAATAATTTGAAAATTAATGCCAGAAAAGCATTACTAAAGAAAGTCCAGAGTAAATATAATATTTCTTAGCGCTCAGATGTTTAAAAAGAGCCTTGTAGTAGGTTTGCCTTTGGCTCGCTCACACAATCAATACATGTGCCCAGCAATGCAATAAAAAAACATAAGACATTAAAGTCCAAAGCTCCGTTGGAGCCGCCACGTTGAACCTCCTGGGCTTGGGAAGCTCTCCATCTGGATTTGCATTATGTGCCCACAGGAGGTCCTAGCTGTTACTGTGAGACGTATTGTTTGGAAAGTAAAATGTCCTTAAATGAGCCATATCTTTGCCGTCCCTGATTTACAGTCATGAGGTTTTCCTGAGCCTACACCTGTACCCCCCCACCCCACCCCACACACCTGTACCTGCCCCCCCCCTCCTCGCTGCTGTGATCTGCTTTCACTTCCTCTGTCGTGTTCACCAAAGCTTCAGACTCACCTCAGTCCAGTCGCTGAAGCTGAAGCTGAAGCTGGACTTCAGAGGCTGAACTGGAACTTTAGACGGTCTGTCTGTGACTCCTGTCTCTCTTCTTCTTCTTCTTGTTTCACGGCGGGTGTCAACCAGCTTATAGGAGCATTACCGCCTCCTACTGTTCCGGAGTAAGGGTCATACAATGAGCTTACATTCTACATCAACCCTGAATAATAAAAATAAAATAATAATGTTATGGAGACTTCTTCACTAATGTGGTTCAATAGTGGTGTGATCGCGGAGTGTGCATCTGTTAGAATGCAAAGGAGTAGGCTGGATGTATCTTTGTGGTTATTCACAGGTGGGAGAGCATAGTATAGGTAGGTATATGTGGGTGTGTGGTTCTGTAACAAAACATAAAATTAAAATAATATTAATTACTATTTACATGAAATGACTTCGATCACACGAGTAATGATAAGGAAATAATAATGCAAATACAACATGGGGAAAGATGAATTTAACCCAAAATAATAAAGGTGTAATTCACCATATTCACTGTAATATTTGTGTCACGTGCTCTCACGTAGGCCCCAAAGCCTTCACTATTACACAGAACTACTGCTACTACATATAAATGGATACTTCTCTTACTGTATCCACAGGACTGGCATATAGGTGACTGCTCTACCATAACAGGATGCTATCAGTCAATTAAACATAAGATGAACATAAAGTGCGCAAGAATAACGTGACTTGTCTTAGCATCTTAGCTCAAGTGCTAGCAACGACTAACAAGTAAAGAATAATGTCCAAACACAATCTACAGTAGCACTCTCATATACTTTGACATCACAGACATTGCACACCCACCTGTCTCATGGACGCACACTCGATAATGAAGAGGATGAGGGAAACATGCGACTATTGCCGCTGCTCAGGGCCAACTAACTAAACACAGAAAACTTCCCTGCTCCCCACACGGCCGCGCCTCTAGTGGTCGGTCTGGGAACTGCACGCAAACTAAAATGCTGTATATAAACAGTCTTGTCTTCTTAACAAATAATAAACCACACACACTATTACCTACACTCTATCACCGACCCGTTCCCTTATCTGTGCCCCACTACCCTCCAACACACTCTTCAAAGTGAACTCCCCAACACCCAGCTCCTGCATCCTACTCTTCAGAGCTTCTCTCTCTGCTTCATAGCCCTTACACTGTAAGAGCTCTAGCGACTCCTCCGACTCCTGACATACTCCACAAAGCCCCGTGTCATGTTCTCCTATCACCTCTTCCCTCCTATCACCCCCATGCCCCCCAATCCCTGTCACCTCCTTCTTAAGATGATACAAATGCCCACCCTTAACCCCAGAATCCCACCGCTGCTGAACTTCCTGCTTCAACAGGCTGCTCTTGTTTTCCTCCAAATGCTTCAGCTGCCGGGTTGCCAGATCCTCAAAACCAAATTATCATAGAGACAGGCCAAAAGATCATACGATGAAAAAAAAGAAGAAAAAAAAAAGAACTCTCTCTCTAGGACTAAACTAAATCAAGACCAACTCTAAACCATGGTCTGATCCAGGACTAAACCAGGCCTCTATGATGTGAGATGATAGGAGGTCTAAGGCGGGGGTCCACAGAGTGCCGCCCCCAGACGCCATCGCCCTCTGGCTCCTCGTCTCCAGAAACACACTGCGTTCACAATGATTACGCAAAGGTTATTTTTTTCTCACATTTTCTAAATTGTCGACTCAAATGGAAGTCACAAAGCATCATTTTCAAATCTGTAACTGTTAGAAGATCGTTTGCATGTGGTTGAAAAAACAATATAAACAATTTAAAATCCACTGTTCCAAATGATTACGCACAGCAGAGTTTCAATACCTTTTATATGTTGTCATTAGCTGAACCTTTGCAGCATTAGCTCATATTTACTGAACAGGGCAAGTTATATTTCAACACAGGAGCCGTTTTTAAGCAGCTTCAAATACTTACATCCATTGAACTTGTGAGTTGTTGGAGAGTTTCTGCTTGGATTTCTTTGCAGGACGTCAGAATAGCCCCAGAGCTGCTGTTGGGATGAAAACTGCCTCCACCCTCATAGGTGTTTTGCTTGAGGCTCCAAAGGTTCTCAATAGGGTCGAGGTCAGGGGCGGTGGGGGTCCACATCATGGGTTTCTCTAGCAGCCAATGATGCAGAGGTCTTCTTCACAGCAGGACATGGTGCCTTGTTCTGCATGGAGATGATTTTAGGGAAAGCTCTTTTTGTGCCATAGAAGAAAGTTATTATTATTATTATTTCACTTGTTCTGAGACGTTTCTGACTCGTTTCAAAACATCTCGTCTTTATTTCAGCTAATTTTCTTTGCCAGTGTGGTAAGAAAATCGGTCTCATCCCATTGGCGATTTTACTTTCTTATTTCAAGCAAGACCTTAGAACTAGTCGCAAATAGAAAAATAAAAAGCAAAATAAAAACCAAATCCGAAGAAAAGTCTAAATTTGTGAAAACTGCTGAAAACAAGATACATTTCCTGAATTCAAGTCATTTAAACCAATGCTTGATATTGACTTTTTGTAGTGTTTGTAGGTGTAAAAAAAGCCAGAAAAAAAGCTACAAAGAAGCAACAAAAAATGTGCCAGAAAAGCAACAATAATACACACACACAAAAGTGACTAAAAAGCATCAAAAATGCTACAAAACAGTTGTAGGTCTTAGGTCATTTCAAATGAAGCGTTACACTGTTGCCCTCCAGCCGAGAAGCTTTGAGATTTGGGTAAAGCTGAACTGGAGAAAATGCACTTAACCCCCGAGCACGTTTTCTCCAGTTCAGCTTCACCCAAATCTAAAAGCTTCTTGAAAAAAAGCCCCAAAGTAGTGACAAAAAAGTGATCAAAAAGTGAAACGCAGCAACAACGTGACGAAAAATATTTGTTTAAATGAGTTTTGTAGGTCTTAGCTTTCAAATGAGGCGTTTACACTGGCCTAGGGCTGTGCATACAAGACACAATAATACAACAAAAAAACGCATTCATCGTAAGCTTTTAGATTTGGGTAAAGCTGAACCGGAGAAAATGCACTTGGTTGAGGTGAGGGCAAGAAGTAAAAATACCGTCGATGCATTGATTGATTGATTGATTGATTGATTGATTGATTGCCATGGACAGTGAAGGTGTAAATACTATAGTTATTGCAGATCTGGCAACCCGTGTTCAGCAGACAGTTCACTGGAATAGCGTAATGCTGCCCCCTTCTGTTTATTTGTAGTACTAAGTGATAATAATGAAGTGTTCCTGAGCCGAGGGAGAAACAGGCAAAGCAAACGTAAATACAGATATTAAATACATATAAATACATTTATTTATAGGAGTGTTTTCCCTGTAACGTTCACTGTGTCAACCGGCCTGAGAAATAGACCTAAAAGAAACTATTAGGGCGAGCACACCGGCAAAACCAAACACAAACTTCACCACAAATTCAACCCACACAGATCAGGTTTGGTCAGTGTTCTGTGTAGAGCAGCGAGAACCCGTGACTAAAGACACGTAAACAAAGACATAAAGAAATAAAATAAAGAAATAAGATGAGTTTGTCCGACCTCAAGGACAGCAGGAAACACTGTCACTGAAAAACTTTAAAAAAATACAAACATTACAAACCCACTCAACAGACGTCTCTCATACTTTAATATTTTACCCGCGTGTCGTGGCCACGTCACACACTCTGACTCAACACCGCCCCCCACTGGTCAGAAGCTCCGTCTGCTGTGGAATGGAAACCCTGCGTGGTCCTACCATAAATATAACCTATTAAAACTTACTACCTGATTAAAACCCCTTTCCCCCGCCGTGTCTCCACGAGCTGGTCAGGCAGTCCCGGCAGAAGCTGTGGCTGCAGGACAGAATCACGGGGTCCTTGAAGAGGTCGCGGCAGACGGAGCAGCTCAGGTCCAGCGCGGACGCCATTCGGGCTCCGCTGGAACGTCCGCCGCCTCAGCCGGCCGTTCAGATGAGCGGCCTGGAACAAAAACCAAACCAAACCAAGACTAAGACGAGAATCCTCAAGAACGGCATGAACACCTGTGTCTACAATGGGAAAACTCCTGCACGACCGAGAGCTTGTGTTTTATTTATTTATATGACAGAGACAAGTTCATTTTCACCTGTGGTCCCCGAGCAGAGGCAAAGTAACTGCAGGTTTATACAGTTCTCACTTAAAGGGATAGTTCAGGATGTTTGACATAGAGCCTAATTTCCTAGTTATCCAGAGTGTTGTTGATGTCTGGAGATATTTTTTTCTTAAATTCATGCAGTTCTTATATTTGAAGAGCTTAGTGGCGCTAGGCTAATGCTAGGCTAGTGCTTGTCTATGGTATCAGCTAGCCTGCATTAAAAACAGTCTGACCCGCTCCACAGTCCACCTGAGGTAAATCACTTATAACGCCAGATAGAATAATTATAACCATTTTCCATTTAAAATAACTTATATTTGAGCAGCATCAGCTTCGTGGCTGTAAGCTAACACAGCAGCGGAGTGATCTGCGAGAAAATAGTCCCTCAAAATCCGGTAATTCATGTGATACAAGGTCAGTTATATTTAAAGAAATATTCTATTAACACAGACATTTATATCGTTGTTTTTTATCACTGTTTTTAATGCAGGCTAGCTGATACCATAGACAAGCACTAGCCTAGCATTAGCCTAGCGCCACTAAGCTCTTCAAATATAAGAACTGCATGAATTTAAGAAAAAAATATCTCCAGAAACAACAACACTCTGGATAATAATGAGGCCTTATGTCAAACATCCTGAACTATCCCTTTAAGAGTAAAAGGAGGCAAAAGGATCACCTCAAACATTCAATGCAACTGTCCTGTCCTACACTGTCCAACACTGTCCAACACTGTCCTACACTGTCCTACACTGTCCTGTCCAACACTGTCCTACACTGTCCAACACTGTCCTACACTGTCCTGTCCAACACTGTCCTGTCCAAAAGGCAGGACTGCAGCAAATAACTGGTGATGTTATTCCACACAATTAAAACCTCAAACACTAACATTTTATTGTGAAACAGAGTTGGCATTAAAGGTGCAGTGAGCAAAAAAAGTTGATATTAACCCCCGCCTGAACCAGTTTGGCGTTACCCAAATCTAAAAGTTAAAAAAAAAAAAAAAAAAAAAACAAGGATGAAAATGCAACAAATAAGTGGCGAAAACATGATTTGACCTTTCAGTGACCTAGCGGACGGTTAGCGTAGCGCCTGCAGGACGCTCCAGGATCAGGAGTTTTTCAGGTTTTCGCTGCTGATTGAACCGTCTCCATGGTTACATACACATTCCAAAAACCTACCAGAAACCCTAAACAACCTGACATAAAATGGATCCTGAAGCATCGGGATGGAGAGTGAAGGCGCTAAGCTAACCACCCATAAAGGTCAAATACGCACTAAAATGTTTTTTTTTTTACATAAAAACTTGATACTCCAGACTCCCCCCGACAAAAACAAATCAGCTCCATAACCAGCTGCTACTGATGGGTTTCAGGCGACATCAGCGTTCTAAAGGCCTATAATAAACACTTGTGTTGTTCTACAGAGAGATCGTGGAGCCAGTCAAAGATATTAATGATCATTT
This sequence comes from Proterorhinus semilunaris, assembly GCA_021464625.1. Lineage (NCBI taxonomy): Eukaryota > Metazoa > Chordata > Actinopteri > Gobiiformes > Gobiidae > Proterorhinus > Proterorhinus semilunaris. Next base: position 2,459,592 of record CM038352.1, read on the forward strand.
TTGTAATTCATACCTTTTCAAATGTCACTCTCTCTCTCCTGACTTTACAATCTTACAGACTTTAACTTTAACACTTCTGTTTTCACTCCCTGTGCCCAGGATTAAAGGTGAGCAATATATAAACAAACAAACAAACGAAAAAAAAACAAAGCATTCTGTCCGTTATGAAAATATTAAACATCCTTTATTATAACATAGCCTTAAATTACACATACGCACCAATGTGGCCTTCACCCTGATACAGGGAGGGGCCACGAGGGCCGTCCCTTTAAATCGAAACATCATTACAATATTACTACAACAAAACAATGGATTTCATACGATATTTCAGTAAAAAAAAAAAAGATACAAATCTAATTCATATTGAGTTCACCAGAGACGTTTAGGAAGCAAATGTAAAATAGTCACCAAAACAAAAACGCCCCACCAGGAACATAATCACATACATGGATGACGCCATAAAATAAAAATAAAAACAAGAGACTCGTCACAAAAACAGGGTCAAGTCTTTTCCCTCACTGGTCACTAAGTTCCACGCTGGAGGAGTTGGAGTCGGTCACCTCTGAGGTTTAGGCGTTACATATTTATTTCCTGAAAACACCACCGTTCCAAACCTGTACTAGTGCCCACACAGCACTTCTCCCAAAGTACAACAACATTTACTATTTGATTATGCATATTTTTTTTAATTCAGTTATCTATGGTATTTCTCTGGTGGTTTGGTCACAAAATATCGATTCTTCTTTGTCAATATCACCCAGGAAGAGTTTTGCTGCAAATACTCAGCAGTCCCTCCAGGATTTCATAAAAGGCCTGATTTCAGGTAGTCTGGCTAACGCCAGACTGCTGTGTGCGCTCGAATCCTTTCGAACTTCACAACATGTGATATTTCGTCTGGCGTTAGCCAGGCTAGATTTCAGGGGCAATTTCTCCAAAAATTGCAATGAAAAAAAAAATCAAAATAAACCTTTTTTTGCATTTTACATCAGTTTAAACCAAAGAGACTACGGGGAATAAGAAAAGACTTATATAATAGTTATATTATCTAATAAACAGAGCCATGTGCTCCACTCAGCTGTGGACAGTGGGAGGAGCAAAGGCACCTTTCTGTCTTATTTCAGGCAAGTTTATTTGTAGAGCACAATTCAAAGTGCTTCACAGTTGCATAAAGTTACAAGAAAACAGATCAAATCAATCATTAAAACATCAACATAAAAGTTAATCAATGACAGTAAAAGGCAAGAGTGCAGATAAAATACTTTCAGTTTTCATCTGCTCGGGTAAAAAGAGCCGTTTTCAGCCTGGATTTGAACATTGTCAGAGTTGAGGCCTGTCTCACATCCTCATGAAGACTGTTTCAGATTTTAGCTTTAGCCTCAGCGTGTTTAGTCCTGACTCTGGGAACCACCAGGAGACCCCTCCCTGAAGTTCTCAGGGCTCGAGATGGTTCATACGGCTCTAACATGTCAGAGATGGACTTTGGTGCTAAACCATGAAAAGACTTGTACACAAGCAGAGCTGTTTTAAATTCTATTCTCTGAGTGACAGGAAGCCAGTGCAGGGACCGGAGCACTGGACTAATGTGGTCGTATTTCCTGGTTCTTGTCAGGACTCGAGCAGCAGCGTTCTGGATGTTCTGCAGCTCTAACAGCTCGTTTAAAAAGGCCAGTGAGCAGCCGTTACAGTCGTCTAACCTGCTGGAGACAATCGCATGGATGAGTGTCTCCAAGTCTGGTTTTGACACTATTCCTCTGATCTTAATGTTTTTCAGATGGTAAAAAGCTGATGATGTTATTGCTTTGATGTGGCTGTTTAAGTTCAGGTCTGAGTCCAGGATTACTCCTAGATTTCTAACCTGATGTTCTGGTTTTAGAGAGAGAGACTCAAGGTGACTGAGAACACTTTGTCTGAGCTTAGTTGGAGAAAGTTGTTTTTCCTCCACAAACTGATCTGGCAGATATAAAGTCAAAATCACCAAATACAGATTCAGGAGCAGAGAGATGAAGCTCAGGCTGTGAGTCTGACCCGGGCGAGTGAGAGGAGGCGGAGCAGAAGCCCTCGCCATCGCTTCAGTCTGAACGACTTCAACCCGGAGGCGAGGGGAACTTCCTACGCCCAAATATGGCAAGTAAAATGGATTTATTTATTTATTAACAGGGACACTGTACAATCTACATTAGCCTCAGAAAGGAGAGATGCATTGTACCAGGTTATAGCACTTGTGCTAATTTCCACCTGCAGTCCCTGGGCCTATTGTACATGTTTTTAGTGGTAGGGGAAACCGAAGTACCTGGAGGAAACCTACGCAGACACGGGGAGAACATGCAAACTCCACACAGAAAGGCCCCGTCCAGGTGGGAATCGAACCCGGACCTTCTAGCTGTGAAGCACGAGCGCTAACCGCTGTGCTACCGTACTGCCCATTTAACTGATCAGAAACTCACTGTAGCTGTGCAGAAGTGCGGAGTCATCTCAAATCTAAAAGATTCATGAAAAAAAGCATCAAAATTAGACAAAAACAAGGACGAAAAGAAATGTCAAAAAAGTAACGACAACGCAAGGAAAACAATCTGTGTAGATGGTTTTGCAGGTCTTAGCTTTAGTCAGTTTGTTCTGGGGGGGTGCGGGGTAAAATCTTCAGAGGGATTTTGTCTGTTGTGCGTATTAACGGAATCATTGCCCCAGTGAAAGAGTCTGTGACTGTGTGAAGGTCTGTGTTTGTGTCGGGGTCAGTGAAGGTCAATGTGTTTGTGTTAAAGTCCAGCTTCACTCCAACTCTCTGTAAGTTTGTTACTGAGAGACGTTTAACTGGGCCTCGTCTTAAAATGGCTTTGTAGATATTATTAGAAAACCTTATGATCCAAACTCCAACCGCAGCAGTCTCCCCTCTCTGAACTCCCCCCCAAACACCTACTATCCAGTCCTTATTCTCCCCGACCTCCACTTCCCAGCTGTGAGTCCCTGAGGAAAAACCAAAGGATCCATCTACAGAGCCATCACTACGTCTCCCTGGGTGCTCTGGGACCTTCTGTCTCCGTCCTTTTCTCACTGAGGTCAGATCTTCAGACAGAATGAGATCAGGGGCTGCAGTGTTTGGATCCAGAACCACAGGGAAGAACTGCACCAGTTTCTTCATGTTCATCCAGATGTTGAAGCCCAGGTTTCCCAGATGTTTGGCCTGGTCTATCAGATCAAATTGTTTTATCTTTGGCTTCTCCACCAGGGGGCAGCGCTGCAGCCTCTCCTCTGCAGTCTTGTACTGGAGCAGGAAGGAGGCGTCTGCTGCTCTCAGCTGCTCCTCTGTCTCTGAGATGGTCTTGGACAGAGCCTCCATGTCTTTGCTCAGGGCGGCCATCTTGTCCTTCATGTTCTGGATCTTCTGCTCCTCTTCCTCCCTCAGAGCCTTCATCCTGGACTCTTCCTCGTCCCTCAGAAACTGGTGCAGTTTCTCAAACTCCGCTCTGATCCGTGTCTGTGTTTGTTTGGTCTGGAGCGAGATATGAGCCGCTGCTTCATCAAACTGTGCTCTGCTCTCATCCAGGACCTGAGGAGAAACATCAGAGTTATTTAGAGTCAGAGCCACATCTGTAGAGTCCTGCCGAGCACACGCTACACCAGGGGTTCTTAAACTTTTAATTAAAAGTCCGAAAATAAAAGGCACAGACGTCAACGGTCCGAATAATATATTCTGTGCTCATTGCACTAAAAATGTATACACACTTAAACATCAACATGAGGGATTACGAAGATTGTGGATGAAGGAAAGGCTAAATGGCAAATGCCTAGAAGTTGAATATAGTCATGCAGCAAAGGAACACCGTGGATCACCCATAACTCTGCGGATCACCCATAACTCTGGATCACTCCGGACACGTGTTTATCTGAAGCAGGAGCGAGAGGAGCACCACACACTGCATGAAGCAGTCTTTAAAGCAGCCGCTTCAGCGTCAGCTGGTGTTCGTGTGTTTGCTCTCATGATCCTCAATCGTTATGTGTGAGCCTCCACTTGTTCTATAATGGCACTAAACTCAGCCGTGTAAAGTAGGGCTGGGTTTAATTAATCAATTTGAATCGATTTTCCTTTGAATACGCCGATATCGATTCAAAAAACACATCGATTCAAGGTTGTGTATTCGAACAGAACTCTACTATTGGCAGCATTAGTTCTTCTGAGAATGTCTTCCATATCCAAGTAAATATTGAATCGGAAATAAATCAAACTGAATCGTGAATCGAATTAAGCTCTTGTGATGAGAATCGAATCGATACACAGCCCTAGTGTAAAGTGGACCCCCCATTCTTCAGAAAACAGACTGAAAAAATCATGTAATGTGCAAACCTTAACTGGACTGAGAGACATTTCACTGGGGCAGGAGAAGGTGTGAGGGGAGAAGATCTGTGTCAGCTCCAGATGTAAAGAAACAGATGAATAGTCTTACCTTCAGGTTGTCCTGTAGAGGTTTGATGTTTCTCCTCAGCTGCTCTCTCAGGTCTGAGGCTGCCTCCTCGATGGGACTGAACCTGTGGTCTTTGTGAGTCCTGGAGTCTCTACAGACCCAGCAGATCAGCTCCTGATGGTCCAGACAGAAGAGCCGCAGCTTCTCAGAGTGAAGGCTGCACTCGGGCTCTGAAGCTCTCTGCTGTTTATACGCCTCCACAGCGTTCTTCAAGCCCAGGTTCAGAGGAGGGCCGTTTGTGTATCTTCTCTTACATCTTCTGGTACAGAACGGACAGGTCTTTATGGGGCTCTGCTCCCACCAGGTCTGCAGACAGTCTCTGCAGAAGCTGTGACTGCAGGACAGAAGCACAGGATCTCTGAAGAGATCGTGGCAGATGGAACAGCTCAGGTCCTTCTCCAGATTAGACGTCATTCTGTTTCCGATATAAATCCACACAGAGGCCTCAAAATGTCAGTCACTCAGCAGGTTGTTTTCAGTTGATCCACCTGAAGAAAAGAAAATATACACACATGTTTGCAAAAGAAGAGAGTCCTCAACCCTAAAACAAAGCAGATACTGGAGAACCTTTGTCTAGAATGAAAAACTCCTCTAGGACTGAGGGCTTGTATAAACTATAATGTCGTCCTTGGATAATGTTAATCATTCACATCACCTCGACCTTTCGCCGAGCCCAAACGGTGATTGTCCAATCAGACATCCTAGCAACCGTTATGTGTCCGAATGTCCGCACTATTCCCTATAGTGACTATATCGCGGTCACACCATTTTGTAGTCGTGCCCGATTTTCCAGAGAGAAAAAAGTAGTGCACTCAAAATTTCCCACAATGCATTCTGAAAAGTAGTGAGCAGCGGTCACTAAACGGGTCAATATATAATAGCCCACAATGCATTGCGAGAGTCGGAGAAGAACGGCCGACAGCGACAGGTCTTTGAACTAAACAAGAACACGACGGAATGAAATCAGCTGTTTCAATCGTGTGTTTGTATTCATCATGAATAAATGACTTAAATATAAACGGTTACGGGGAAATATGCTAGCGTTAGCTGCTAACCTTTAGCTCGAGCTGTTAAATGACCGATAGCTTCCTCGAATAATCCAAGCCATTCATGTAAAATCCATGTGTGGCAGGAGCAGTAGGACTCGATTTTAGAAATACCAACAACGCCACCCAGGGAGTAGGGCCCTGAGACCAGAATCACTCTTAATTTACCCACAGAATAACCCCGCGCTAGGTTGGACATTAAAGAGAGGAGTGTTAATAACAAAATAGAAATTCCTTTATTTCAGCAACTGGTTAAAATAGGCCTAGATGTATAAAAGATAATATCAATAAGTTGGCACATTCAAAATGACACTGATTTTGGGACAGAGCAAAAAGTCAAAAGCAACCAATTAACTTAAAGGCAAACAGTAGCAGGGAAATAAGTTGCTCACAAACAAAGTATACACAATACAAACAACAATAACCAAATCAAAATCATGCAAAGCAAACCAGGTCAAAACGCTGTAATTAATAATAAGCAAAAGCAAACTAAAATACATAAAGAAACATGCAAGAACAACATACAAGGCAGCGAACTCACTGCAAACTGCAGCCTGTAAAGTGAGTTGTGCTTTAGTGCATTTGAACAAGTGCCATACAAGGCGTCAGAGGTGCCTGAAAATGTACTTTGTAATAGTATACATAAAGTAACTAAAATAAATGGAGAGGACAAAACAACGGCCCTCCCTCACAGGGGGGCGGCCTGAAAGACAGCCGTAAGCCACACGCCTCGTTCCGGTGAACCGAGGCTGCGTGTACGCACAAGGAGCAAGAGGAGGGGAATAGGCACGGAGAAAGGTGCACGTTCCCACGCAGCTCAGGATCCGGGGAAGACCTTAAACCTGTGCCGCGCCCTTACGCGTGCACTCTGTGTACACACACGCGTGTACAATCCCAGACACGCACCGCGCGGCTATGGCCTACACGTCGCCCGAGGGGGGGGGAGGAGACAGCCCGGTCGCTCACAGCAGACCGACACAAACCTGAGTGAATAAGCCTGAGATGCAGGTCAGGGACCATGTAGCCCCGACCCGGTCCGGCGGCAGCACACAAGACGCCGTCATAAAGTCAAAAAGACAAATGCGCGTGTCCGAATTTAAAAGCTATGTTGGTGACGCCCATGGCGCACCTTGAAGGTAAACACACCACCACACCAACATGCTACACATGTGAAATAAAAACGTATCTGACTCGTATTTATCCATAAATATTCCCCTGTCTCATGAGTTTGATCTTTATCGCAGAAAAAACATATTCCCGGAGTTTAGCGACGTTTAGCAGATGTCACTCATTCTGCTGGCGCTTCGGACACCGGGCTCTGACCCACTTTCTGCACATCTTTGAGCTGACGCTGGAGTGATTTTTATTTTTTTTATGATAGTTTTAATTTTAATTTAAATGTCAAATAAAATGCCTGTAAAAGTGCTGTTCTGTGTGAGTGTAACAATAAATAAATTCAGAAAATATATATATATATATCTGCACGCCGCAGCTCGGAGAAAGTAGTGGCTTCTGTTCGAATCGCCAACAGAATCAGTGACTATATAGTGCGGGCCGATGTCGTGAATGAAGGGTCAGGGACGAGGGTGGACATCCGGACACAGCCTGTGAAGCTAGGTCTGTCATGTCGCAGGCCTCCAATGCAAAACAATAGGACATACCAGCACTGAGCAGAAGCAAAATGGTGAAGCGATCTGCCTATGGAGGAGGTAAATCAGACACTAGGTCCCACAGGAGTGTGTCAGGGGGAGTGGAGTTATTTCCCAAAGCAAAAACACAACCTGAGCACTGCCTACAGTGGATCAAACAATGTGGACGGCCTACGCCCAGCTAAATGTCTCCAAACACACAAGCAAACGTCTGCTCTAAGGTAAGGCTACGGCCTAGCTGCTAGGCTAACGCTGGAGCATGCTAACCTCTAGCTACTGACAGTCACATAACGTTACACAAACTGGAGCAGTAACTTTAACAGCGGTGGTGAACTTTTACAAGCCTACAGTCACGTGTTTTTGTCTCCCTTTATGAATAAAACGAGGTATTGCTCCACAAAAGGTCACTGACCCGCCCGGGGGCCGTCATGGCAAACTGTTACACTGGTCGTGTTTGACCATTTGTTTGTCGGGCGTAGCAACAGTAACTAAGGGGGGGCGGGGCTTGGGGAAAGGTCAGTTGATGAAGAGGGCAATCCGGGGCCGTTTCTCAATACTCAAGAACGCAAGTACGTTCTCGTGTGCTCGGCAAGTACGTACAGCCGGGTGTTTATGACGTATCACTTTAGTCACTACGTCCGCCGAAACAATCACAGTCACGGCCTCGTCGACTAAAAGCTCGTCTGAACAGCAGCTGCTTTTTGAAAGAATCAACAGTCGCTATTCGTAGCGACAGAGGAAGGTCCACAGTTTAGGAGCAACGGCTTCAAAGGTCAAGTCTCCTCTGGTTTTAAAGTGGGTCCTTGGGACAGTGCGGAGGTTCTGGCCCGAGGACCTAAGGGAGCGACCGGAGGAGTTGGGGCAAAGCAGCTCAGACACGCATTTGGGAGCCGGACCATGTTAGCCTGGCATAAAGCCAGACTGACTTTATATGTATTTATAAATACATATAAAGACAGATTATCGGGCAGGATCACTAAACTGCCCGAGAAGGAAACTTAAGGGAAGAGTGCGTAAAGCGAGGCTGGAAAGTAAGGTGACATACGCCGAGGCTGAGCCGCCACACACAGAACACATTACACTGGAGAGGATCAAAAGTCCTTTTTGGCCGTTATGGTCAGTAATTGTACGGCTCGTCTCCAGGGAAAATCTGAAAAAACTAAAGGGATTCTTGACGCAGCTACGACGTTTAAATTAGCTTTCATTGTGTATGGATAAAATAATTTGAAAATTAATGCCAGAAAAGCAAGAAAGTCCAGAGTAAATATAATATTTCTTAGCGATCAGATGTTTAAAAAGAGCCTTGTAGAAGGTTTGCCTTTGGCTCGCTCACACAATCAATACATTTGCCCAGCAATGCAAAAAAAAAACATAAGACATTAAAGTCCAAAGCTCCGTTGGACCCGGAAGTGGAGTGATGACATCATCATGGAAAGCCCCTCCTGGGCTTGGGAAGCTCTCCATCTGGATTTGCATTATGTGCCCACAGGAGGTCCTAGCTGTTACTGTGAGACGTATTGTTTGGAAAGTAAAATGTCCTTAAATGAGCCATATCTTTGCCGTCCCTGATTTACAGTCATGAGGTTTTCCCGAGCCTACACCTGTACCTGCCCCCCCCCCCCTCGCTGCTGTGATCTGCTTTCACTTCCTCTGTCATGTTCACCAAAGCTTCAGACTCACCTCAGTCCAGTCGCTGAAGCTGGACCTGGACTTCAGAGGCTGAACTGGAACTGTAGACGGTCTTTCTGTGACTCCTGTTTCTCTGAGCTGAACTTCCTGCTTCAACAGGCTGCTCTCGTTTTCCTGCAAATGCCTCAGCCGGGTTGCCAGATCCTCAAAACAAAATTACCATAGAGACAGGCCAAAAGATCATTCAAGGAAAAACACAATGACAAAAACTCACCTGAATAATGATAATGCCACCACAGACACACACGGGACTAAACTGGGTCTCCTGGGTTTGACCTGAATGATCCTGGAGCTCTGTTGTCGGGGCTTCGTGCCCCTGGTAGGGTCTCCCGGGGCAAACAGGTCCTATAGGTGACGGGTCAGACAAAGAGCGGTTCAGAAGCCCCTTATGAGAGACCAACAGGCCCGGTTAGAACCATGAGGCCGTCCTTCTGTGGACCCACCACCTGCAGGGGGAGCTATAGGGGCTGGTGCAGCTCCAACAGCTGCCCCCACGACCCGGCAACGGACAAGTGGAAGAAGATGGACGGATGAACTCTAAACCACTGTCGGATCCAGGACTAAACCAGGCCTCTCCTTTGGTCCCGGGTTCGATTCCCACCTGAACCTATCTGTGGAGTTTGTTCTTCTCGTGTCTGAGTAGGCTTCCTCTGGCTTCCCCTTCCACTAAAAAGGTTTTACCGTAAAAACCTATGGATTTGGCGCAGTGCTGTATAAGCCTGGGGGGAAAGTAGCTGCTCATCGTTCAGACATTACGGTAATTCTTCTCTCTCGTCAAAGGAAAGTAAACATGCCGCATGTTTCACAGAACTCGGGTCAAAGTAACTTCAGGCTTCAGTTTTCCTGACGCCGCGGCGTCGTTAACCTGGAACGTTCCGCAGTGTTCTTTATGTTCTTTATGTTCTTAATGCTCTTAATGGTTATTCTCGTCTTCTCTCTCTTGTTTCTACTCGCAGGAGTTTAAATTAAACGCTCTGGACTCTGGAGGAACGAACACTTCCCCTTCGTCTCATTTATCACCGTCGAGCTTCTGTCCCCGAAGTCTCGGTGGTGCATTGTGGGATTGTGCTCCATCAGCAGAAGCCACAGGAAGTCAGTCAACTGCAGATGTGCCCCGCCACAATAAGAGCCTCACAGCTGGAACCGCAGTTTAAGAGGGAAGAGCAGGTTTAAGGGAAGACACTGCAGCCAAATGGAAACGTTTACCTGGAAACAAAGGAATCTAAAGATTTAATGATTTAATGTTTCGCCCACAAGTGAAGTGAAGAATGAACTTAATCTTTAAGTCAAACCCCCTAATATTAATCATTTACTTTGTTAGAAGGAATCGGACACTATTTTACAGACAAATTTACATTTGAAATGAGAATTATTACATCTGTAAACCAAACCCTTAAAGCAAATACATAAACATGTCTCTCAGAGTTAGTTAAAAGCTTCGGGGCCCAGTGTTATGTATTACAAAAGAAACGATTTACAGAAATATATGTATTTTTTCCATAACTGAGGAATATTACATATTATATATTATATACAGTACAGGCCAAAGGTTTGGACACACTATGATTCTCATTAAAGGCGTGGGATTTAAGAAGGAAACAGAAACAGATATGTTTTATATTCTACATGATTTAAAATGGCCGCCCTTTATTCTCGGCCTTTTCTCCCTGAGCTTCATGAGGTCGTCTTTTGAAATAAGTTTTCAACACGTTTGAGAAATCCAAACCATTTCTGGGACGACATCTTGAAGCTCACTGAGAAAACGTCAAAAGAGTAAAGCGGTTAATCAAAGCGAGCGGCCATTTGGAAGAGTTTATGTCAACGTTTTTTTTTCTTTCAAACACAATTCCGTACGTTTTCACTCGACGGCTTCGGGGAGAGTCCACCACGGAAACCGTTCTGAAAAAACATAAAAAACCTTTGTTCAAACCTTTGGCCTGTGCCGTATCAGGCATGACAATGTAAGTACTGGAGTTACACGTGCATGACCTCCATGACCTCCATGACCTCCAACATGTGCAACATCGTCCTCATTTTATCCTTTCACAGTTTTTTTTTTCTTTTCTTCGCTTTATTGTAACAAATAAAATAAACCATTGACCCGTCTGTCCATTAAGGCTTTATTGTGATACGACACATTCAATGAAACAAAAGTCTGAAGTTTCCCCTGAATTCATCTGCAGCGTCTCTGTCAGCGCAGGCGCCTAAACTGACCACCAGGGGGCAGCGCGCCGCAGCTTGAGAACCTGCGCCTCCTCTGTATCCATTACCTGACCGTCCACAT